>CAJHNH020001112.1:622670-822670 GCA_905116865.2 Candidula unifasciata
GTAACTTAAATTCCTAAATCTCTTTACTCTTCGATACAGAAAAAAGTCTTACTTTAACCTGTTTTGGCTCATGAGATGTGACCAGTTGCTGGAACATATAAGCATCTACAGGAAATGTCACAAAATTGTTGTGAAGGTCTGGCATTTTCCACGTCTGATATTAGAAACATAAAAAGGAAACAATGTTATGATGTTTAGCTAGCTGTAAATGGTGCTTAAGTCTATTGTACATTATAAATGTCTTTAAAAATTATTTTAAAATATTAAAAATATTCTATTGATATTAAAAGTTCAAATCCACATAAAGTCGGCTTTTTTTATTTTTTTTATTTTCAAAAATGACCTTGGCACCTGGGTTGACCCAGCCTGAAATGGGTATCAGATAAAGTTCTGGGAAGAAAAGGCAATTAATATAATATGGACAACATCACTCATAGAGGGGTAATTTTTCTATAAAAATATAAGTCTAGTATCACATGCTTTGTTGGCGGGCCACTAGCGTGAAAAGTGTCCTTTGCTTTATTTGGATTGCTGTTTAAACCAACGATGACAACAAAAAGTTTACAGAAATGGTCAATTTTAGTAATAAATTAAATAAGAGACATTACTTACTGCTTCAATGATATCTCCTAGTTTTTGATCAAACCAGTTGAGGTCCGATGTTTGAGTAATGCGATCTCTCACAGTTCTAATCAACTCATGTCTCCAAAGAGAGACAACCATGACTTCATCTCCTCTACTCTCATGTGCTAAATTTTTCAGACACTGTCAACACAAATTTAGAATTGATTTTTGTGGAATATTAATAAATTTGTATACAAATCTCTGCAAAAAAGAAATAAATGTTGAACACAGGGAAACATTAAAAGCATTTTCATTGCTAAATATATCACTGCATTTATTAAAGGTGTTTCTCATTCTACAGGGTTATTCAAAATAATGGATTCACTTTTATTCATGTACATTTCCTTATATATACATTGAGTATGAATAACATACATACAAGAAAGAGGGGAAGGAAACACATTAGAATATCCTTTGGTGGATGCAGACATAGTATGCATAAACAACAGTAGGCCTAGAATAGCAAGGAGACCTGGTGATGCAGACACAGTTAGTGATTTGGCATTTGTTACCCAGTTACACAAAATGGAGTGTCCTAGGCAATCATGGGGATGACCATATGTGATGCTGAGTCTTTATTTCTAAAGCTAGCAAAATCTGAGCTGTGAGAACACGCTCGGACCCACTCCTCTCCTCACCCAAATTGATCAAACCTGCACACATTTCTAATTGCGTCTTCAGCTTGCACCATCCAAGGCCTTCCTCTTTTCAGTATGTGACCCTTAGCTCTACTCAGGGCTTTAAGCATGAAGTGCTTCTTATGTAACCAGTTATCCGTAAACATGAAGTATACTGTCTCTTTTGTCTGTGTGGGGGGTGGGGGGGGGGGGGAGGGGAATACCCTAACAAGCAAGTCGTAAAAGGCAACTAATTAGGGGCTTGATGAAACTGGATGTGTTGGGCTGAGGAGAAGATAAACAGCCTAGCCGCAAACCACAAAGTAACACACCTATGACACTTTGAAAGGCAAGCGCAAAAGAAAAAAGTACTTAATGAATTCAATAGCAATAAAACAATATACATTTACCTGAAAACAGTTTGTGATGTCTTTTAATGTGAAAAGATAATGATGACGTCCAGGTGTGGGTGATGGTCGGAGAACGCTCTGAATAGCCTTCAACATATCACTAGACGCAGATACGATGGCATTATGGAGATCAACACTAAGACCTGAAGCACCACCTGACCTCATGTTAACCTGGAAGTAATAAATAATTTTTAAATTATTCAAAGTATATTTTAAGTAAGCAGTGTCTTGTTCGATTGTGATCAGAACACTGACTTAATGTACATAT
The DNA here is from genome assembly GCA_905116865.2 of Candidula unifasciata. NCBI lineage: Eukaryota > Metazoa > Mollusca > Gastropoda > Stylommatophora > Geomitridae > Candidula > Candidula unifasciata. The sequence continues at coordinate 624,590 of CAJHNH020001112.1, forward strand.
GCTCAGAATGAAGGCTGCACAATCGACAAACAACTGCCCCCTACAGCTGAATCTGTGAGAACAAACGTTATTTATTTTAGAAAAAAAAACAAACAAACATATGTTGCATATCTTCTTTAAGGATCTCACAATAAATTTCTGTATTTTTTTTTACATGTTTGCGTTACTATGCAATCTTATATCCAGTCATTTACCGCTGCTAATGAACTCTTGATGCCCATACTGTTTTTTCAAATCAATACGAAGTGGTCTGCTGCAAAATCGATTGCAGATGAATCAAACCTGGTATTTCAGAATTATAAAACTTAATTATTACTTCTAAACAACAGATGAATCAAACCAGACATGTCAGAATTATAAATCTTTATTATTTATAAAATACAGATGCCAATAGTGTGGAAATTAGGTTTCATAACTAACTTTAAAAAAATTTTTGTGTCTTAGTGATGGTGGAAAAAAGGGGCAGGAGAGAGCATGTCAACAATTTAAAGACAAAATACAAAATAATGATTACCTCTAACATGCCATTAACAATGCTTCTGGAAGCATCATCTTGAGAGGCTGGCAACCATAACACTGAGAAATGACGCTGAAATCATTCAGAAAAAAATACATTACCCTGACATATTAATGGAAATATACATTTCTAGGTAAACTATAAAAATCATTAGTTCTTTCTCAGCAGTGAAGACCAGATTCAATTTAGTCTACAACACTTAAGGTTGTTGTGTATCCTTTACAGGACAGTTGCAGAACCAACCCCAACAGCCCATTGCTGTTAGTTAGTGGCATGATATCATCAAATAAGCAGAGGGCTTCACAACTGTCCGTCTTCTCAGTGGCTAGGGATTGACCCCTGAATATTTATAAAAGCTTACAGAGACTCGAAATTTCATCTGCTTCTTCTTCTTAGGGTAGAATTTTAGAGACATTTTAGAATTCACTTAAAAAAATATTGCAACAAAAACTGTTTTTTTAAAGATACTTATGGGGTAAACGTTTTAAATTCAAAGACAGGAGGAAAAAAGTGTTTAAAAAAAACAAAGCAAGAAAAACATGATGAAAGAATGAATTTAAAAAAAGAAAGTAACGTAAAAAGAAAAGAAAAGAATTAAAAAAAAAAAAAAATTACCATCAACCTCCCACTGAGAAGTCTGTTAACTGCTGCGGGGTAGTCACTAACCGTCATGGCTGACAACACATAAAGATCCTCTACAGTATGCCACTCATAAGGTTTGTGAAGGGTACAAAACTGTTTCTCGCCCAGAAGCTGCCGGAGAAATTCATTACACATCTGAATCCCATTCTGATCTGGTTGTGGTAGATTAATGTCGTCAATGAATATCTTCAGCTTTTTGTTCTCTAAAGCTCCATATACAAAGCCTGAAAAGACAATAACAAATGACTACAATTATAATTTCAACTTTCCTTTTACCAAAGCAGTGGTAGAGTTAGCTTTTTCTTTTTCAGACCCACTATGTTACAATTTTTTTCTTCTTCTTTTTCAACATTTGCCTAAAACGGTGGTTGGTACAAGGTGTTGTTATTTGCGACTAGGCTGCAGTATATGTGTCTTTTTGGCCCAACGCATCCAATTTTAGCTAGTCACCTTTTATAACATGCTAGTTAAGGGGGCAGTCAGTCTTCAAAGCAGACACCAGTAAAAATTTGCATGTAGTATATTTTAAGAGCTATACACAGTAGATCTTCCCACAAATGCAGCCAGATATATGTCAGATTCACCCAAGTCAATTTTGGTGATTTTGATTTAAGTGCATTTTGAGAGCTGCTATTTGTCACGTTGAAACATACCAACGGCACGCCTGAGATTTTCTACTCCAGGTAGGTCAAAATGAAGTCTTACTTTTCAGGAAACTACATAATTTTAAGTTGAAGTAAAATGTTCAAACATGGTTTTCTCAAAACAAGAACTTAGCACTCAGATTAATCTGGCCTAGTGCCAATGTTATTTTGATGACAAGTTGGAGAATATAAGATTAGCATCATGGTGACAAGAATCTTTGGACCCATGAAAGATGCAAACAGCAGGGAAATGAGAGTGAGAAGCAACAATGAAATTCAAAATCTGTTTAAATCACCATTGATCACTGGCAGCATGACAGCTAATAGACTGAAATGGTTGAAGAGAACGCCTAATGACAGAGAAGTGAAAAATGTATACATAAGGGAGATGAATGGTCGCAGACCACGAGGTAGACCAAGAAGACAATGGAGAGATAATGTCAAGACAGAACTGCAAACACTTGGTGTCACCAATTGGAAAGAAAGACCAACCATAGATGAACTGAGGCGGGTGATATCTGCAGCAATGAACCTCAAGAGCTCAGAATGCTGAAGAAAAAGACGATCATGATGACAAGTTACAGTAGGATGTTTGAACATTATAGCACAGCTCTTTAGGATCTGCAGACAGCTGTTTGAAACACCAATACACATTTTTTTTTTTTAAATTTAGCTCTAATTTTACCTTGCCGGTGATGTATGTTGGAATCAATGAACTGTTGTATTTGTAAAGCACTGGAAGCTCCAGAGAAAACCAACAGTTTGCACATAGACAACTGAGAATCTGAAAAAATTTAATTTATACTACAAACCCATAAATGGAAAGAGGAAAGCACATTATTAATCAACTTTTACAAACAAGATTAGCTTAAATATCATACACTTATTGTGGAAGATTATTCTTAACATAATTTGGTCTTGCTAGCCACACCCATCCACCCCAGCACATCTATCTATACCCAGCTACCCCTACTCCTCTAGCCCATAAACTCCCTTCCCCCTCAACCCAACCTGCTACCCCTACTACCCACCCCATCACCCTGCCCCTGTTTTTTTTAAAGTCATTTAATTTAATTAACTACCTTGTCTTTTGAGGAAATCATTCAGCAGAGCTGTCTTGCCTACACCATGTGGTCCAGCTAGCAGAACATTTCTTCCTGATGCTGCAGACAGCTCCATGAGAATGCGAGTTCGAACCTTCACAATTATGTACAGATAATAGTTTCAGAAAACAGACTGCATGTGGTTAAGCATACATATTGTGCATGTGGTAATAAATGCATGAATGTGTATCTGTTCACCACCTGCCTGCCTGCATTAAACTGCCTCTGCATGCATACCTGCGCTCAGCTGTACACCTACACATCTGCAGTGGCCTGCAAACCTGGTTCTACAGCCACCTGCACACCAGCATGTCTGCATGAACACTTGTTCATCTGCATCTAACTTTCCCACCTCCTTATTTGCAGTTGCCTGGAGCCTTCCTTTATCTGAAAACCTGCAGCAGTCTGTACAACATCATGTGTATAGTACATGCACCTGCATAACAGCATGCACCTGCACAGCTGCATGTACCTGCACAGCTGCATGTACCTGCATGCACCTGCACATCTGCATGTACCTGCATGCACCTGCATAACAGCATGCACCTGCACAGCTGCATGTACCTGTACAGCTGCATGTACCTGCATGCACCTGCACATCTGCATGTACCTGCATGCACCTGCACATCTGCATGTACCTGCACAGCTGCATGTACCTGCATACACCTGCACATCTACATGTACCTGCAGGACTGCATGCACCTGCAGGACTGCACACACTTGCACAACAGCATACACCTGCACTGCTGCATGTACCAGCAGGACTGCATACACCTACATAAATGCATGAACCTGCATGTACACATGCACAACTGCATGCACCTGCACAACTACATGTACATGCACACCTGCACACACCAACACAACTTCATGCACCTGCACAACTGCATGTACCTGCACAACTACATGTACCTGCACAACTGCATGCACCTGCACAACTACATGTACATGCACACCTGCACACACCAACACAACAGCATGCACCTGCACAACTGCATGCACCTGCACAACTACATGCACCTGCACACCTGCATACACCTGCACACACCAGCACAACAGCATGTACCTGCACAACTGCATCTGCATGCACATGTTTAACTGCATGTACCTGCAAAACTGCACACACCTGCATGTACAGGCACACCTGCATGCACCTGCACAATTGCAAGCACACCTGCATGACACTCGCAGAACTGCATGCAAAAAAATCTTCCCCATCCTTTAAAGACAAAAGCACCTGCACACCTGCATGCACCTGCACAACTACATCCACCTGCATCCACCTGCACAATGGCATGCACTGCACACACCTATACACCTGCATGCACCTGCATGACACCCGCAGAACTGCATGCAAAATATTCTTCCCCATCCTTTAAAGACAAATAAATGTCTGAAAGAAATAAAATATAAAATGTAGGTCATAAAAGAAAAGAAAAAGACTTTCAAAGACTTTTTTTCCCAGCTTGTCTTCAGGTGTGGATGGAGATGTACGGTTCTTGTTCTTCTTGTCATGTTGTTGTAGAGTTTCTCTGTGATGTCTTTTTAACTTGTTCTCCGTCAAATCCTTGCTGAACATCCCTCCCCAATGCCAGCTCTCCAGCTTTATGCACTTTCCTACCAAAGATGTCTTTTATGTCCTGTGCTCACTGCTGTGCCAGTCGGCCCTTGCTCTCCTTATATGGTACTGTATGTTCAGTCTACTCCGCATTTTATATGGCTAAAGTATTCTAGGCTGCAAGACAGGATGCTGTTTATAAGCCAATTTTCCTCAAGGTTCTGATCATTTAGGATGTCAGTTTTTCCTGCTTTACATAAATAATCATGACGGCAGTACTTTCCAAGTACCTGTGTACACACAGGAAGTGGCTACTAGACCGGCCAGATTTGTAAAGTATATTCTGACTTCATCTAAATGTAAAATAACATGATGGGTTGGATTCATGGAAAATGTCTGATCCCATATCAGACACTGCTTCAATGAGTCAACTCATTCTGTACCAATCAACTCTCAGATTGTTTTTTTTTTCTTCAAAATTTACTTTGGCTCCTGGGTTGACCCGGCCTAAAGTGTGTGCCAGGTAATGTTCTGAGAAGTAAAGATGGCTAGCTGAATGTTGACCACATCACACACCAACTGCTGACTGGTTAAACAAAATGTATAACTTTAGCATCGTGTGCCCTGCCCAGGATGTCACTGACGTAAAATGGGTCTTTTACTTTCTTTTACTTTTTTTCAGTTAAAATGGACCTTTTACTTTTACATTTTATCAGCTAAATTGGGTCTTTACTTTTACTTTATTGTAGCTAAAATGGGTATTTTTACCTTCTTTTACTTTTTAATCAGCTAAAACGGGTCCTTTAATTTTACATTTTATCAGCTAAAATGGGTCTTTTATTACTTTACTTTTACTTTTTATCAATCAATTCATCCTGCATTTTCTTTGGTTTTCACTTTCATGACATACGTTTTGTACCTCCTTGTTTCCCAAACACTTGTTATATTAACCCTTTTGCTACAGCTGTCTCTTTAACTCCTGGTCTAATAGTATTAATGTTTAACTCCTTCACACCCACCATTTATTAATTAAAAAGAAATACTTATGTGGACAGAATCAATTATAGTAAGACCTGCCTGATATTAAAAGAGTTATTACCATATAGCATACAACACTAATAAAGCAATTTGATCGTAACTAGTGGTAGATTTTCTTGCTCCTGACAAAATCTACTAATTTTTTTCTGATCGATTGATTTGATTCAAGAATCGACATCAAAACACTCAGGGCATTCCCATAAGCACTCCGTCCCCATCTTCAGCAGCCAGCAAAGAGTTCCGATACTAATGGTGCCAGTAGCATTCTGATTAAACGTCCGTCTTGCCTTTCCTCTGAGCCTCGAGCATCAGCCAGAACCTCTCATCACTCCCCGCTGCATCAATCTCACCAGACTGTGGTGATCCATCTGCTCCTCTGAACTGTACACGCTCTCCCACAAGGCACTAACCACGTCTGCCTTATCATATTTCTAACATGACTGGAAATAAAAAATTAACACTCATATATACCAGTCCATAAAAGTAATTGCTTAGATTGCTACTAATTAATTTGGAAGACTGAGTTGATACATAAACCTTCAGGTTCATTTGAGCAGTGCGTACGACTAGCCTCTAGCAGTGTACTGCTGATATGGATACTTTCCTTGTAATTCATGACCATAGCGGCGTCCGTGGCTAAGGCGTTGCGAGTCCGACTCGTAAGCCAGCATACCGCGATCGAAACCCACTGCAGGCTGCGTGGATTTTCGTCGTGGTATGGGACGTCGCAGGTTGACCCAGCCTAAAATGGGTACCAGGATGAGCTGTCCTGGGAAAGTAAAGACAGCCGGCGTAATGCTGACCACATTACCCACAGAGTGCTGATGGTCTGTAAAAATATGGGACGCTCTGCCCATATGCCCGATGCGCCGAAAGGCGTGAAAAGGGATCTTTACTTTTTTTTTTTTTTTAATTCATGACCATAGTGTAAACTAGTAAGGGACTGTGTAACATCGTCCTCAGTACCCTCTTCAAGGGCAGAAAAACAACCACACACAAAAACAACATTATGTTGAGTTGAGTCAACAATTGACATCACAGCACTCGGGGTATTCCCATGAATGCTCTGTCCTCATCTTCAGCAGCCAGCGCAGAGTTCCAATATTGATGGTACCGGTCACAATCTGGTTAAATGTCCATCTTGCCTTTTCTCTGAGTGTAGTGAGCCAGCCAGACTCTCTGATTACACCCAGGTGCCTCATTCTCTCTCCATACAAACTTCAGAGCAGAGCAGCAAGCAATTATTGATTCAGCCAAAGTGCTCGAGGAAAGAAAAATTAAAAACAGCAAAATTGTTTTCCTTTGTGACTGCATGTCAGTCCTCCAGGCGACTCATAGGGATCCACGAGACAAGATGGAAAGAGAACTGACCCGTCAGCTAAACAGACTCACAGAAAACAATCAAATCGTTCTCCAGTGGATCCCGGCTCACTGTGGCATACCAGGAAATGAGTTAGCAGACAGGCTTGCAAAAAATGGAACAAAGGAGAAACAACATCCCCATTCATTGTCATTACCAGAAATCAGAACACTTATCAAAGGAAAATACAAGGGATTGTGGAGAGAACAAACTAACAGTAAACATCCACAAGACCCCATCAGCAGACTCAACAGAAAGCAACATACAACAATTTTCCGTCTACGAACAGAACACTGCAGGCTCAACTACCACATGCATAAAATAAAGATTGTACAATCCCCCCAGTGTGCCAGTCAAACAGGGCCCCAAACACCTCAGCACATTCTGCAGACCTGCCCACTCTACCTGCAACTTCGAAAAGACACCTGGCCTCAAGAGCAGAGTGTGCAGAGCAAGCCATGGGGAACCATGCAGGACCTGCAGCTGACATGCGTGTTCATAGAGGCAACCCACCTGATGGTCTGATCTGAGCATACGAAACCGAACGCAAAGAAGAAGAAGAAGATTCTCTCTAGGCCATAATAATCTTCTTTCTCTACTGATTCCGTTGCTTGTTCTCAGAGGGCCTTGACCACATCTGCCTTGTCATGTATCAATTCACCACCCAGTGGTGCGGATCCAGCCAATTTGGATTATGTAAGAATGGTATTAGAACTTTAGATTTGCTGAACTTTAGATCAACACAGACTGACAGGGGAGCCACCGTGGTGTAGCTGCTAGATGCTCACCTGTGGATCTGAAGGTTGTGGGTTGCCCGGCTCTCTAGCGTAGTTGGCTAAACCGGATTGCGCGGAGACCGGGTGATGAACTCCTTGTGGTCTGGGTTCAATCCCGGGGGTAGGCAGGAAAGCCACATTTCTCCCAGATTTACGGTATTTACAATGGAATCAAGGCCGAAAGGTTGCGATATCCATAATACCGAGCCTAAGAGTTAACAACTCATGGCTTCTGGATACTAAAACAAACAACAAACAAACAAATGAAGGTTATGGGTTCAAATCCAGATGGAGCCAGACTTTTTTTTTTTTTAAATGACCTCGGCTCCCAGTTGACCCTGACTTAAAGGGGTACCAGATAAAGTCCGGGGAAGTAAAGGCTGCTGGCATGATGTTGACCATAATACTCACCAAGTTCCAACTGTTCTATCAAATATAGATCTAGCACTATATGTCCAAACGCATGGACAAAGATTCTTTACTTAGACCAACTGAGATTACCCCTAGCTTGATAATGCTTCCTCTATAGGTTTTGAAGACTGTAACCTACTGTCTAAAGAGCTCATACGAGTAACATACATATTCCCGGTGTAGATTTTTGGGTGGTATATTTTTGAGGAAAAAAGAAGAAACCCACAACTTCTTAACAAGCTTTCTGTAATTGGTGATTAGTAAAGTATTTCCTAAATGTGGATATGTTGGGCTCAAAGGCACAGATATCACAGCCTAGCTGTAAACACCACACAAAGTGATATTCCATTCTTATTAGGATAATCGCAGAAAAGAGTATACATATAACACTTTGTATTACAATAACTTAAAGGGGATGCACTAAATTTGAACTTATACTCACAGTGTCCACAGTATCCACAAAAACCTCACCAAGGATGTCCTGATTGTCTGTAAACATAACTTCTGGAACCCTATTACAAACAATGCAGCCACTTACGTTAAATTAAAAGAAATCCAATAGCAGTTACTGATATATGGGTGTAAGGTGCTGGGCTTTCACATATGCTAGGTAATGGTATTATGACGTAGGGTATCAATGTTCCTTTCTCACAATTTTCTTTCCGTGAAAAAGTCTCATAGATAGAATGTGCAACTGTTTAGAGGTATAGTATCAGCTGGTTATTGGATTTATCGTGTAAATTGGGGTATGGTTGAGATGTTTATGGATCTAATATGATGGAGTCTGTTCATAATGACAAACTTTAACTCTGAGGGATATAAGAGGGAACTATAATGAGTGGGTATTTCCAGTGAGTCATAAGAGTTCCCCAGCATTACGGGTTAAGGGTCAAAGACCAGTTAGGAATGGAACCAATAGGAAAGCGTGTAATAAGTAAGCTTGTGATTTCTCAAGAACAAATTGATGATTGGAAGGAGAAACCCATGGACGGGAAGAAAGGATTGAATGCGAGGCAGTAGGAACAAGGGCTGTACTGAATAGTAATTTTCACTATTCGGCCGAATACGAATAGTGAGACCAACTATTCGGCCAAATACGAATACAAATAGTGTATCATCATCAATAGGTGCCTTGCCGACTGGCGTGGGCGATCATGCCTCTCCACAATCTGCTCTCCTGCAGCATGTAACAGTTCATGTGCTGACACACCTCCATGCCATGCAACAAGACTGTCAAGAATCTTTTCTCGTTGTCTTCCTCTATCCCTCCTTCCACAGATCATTCCAGTGGTCACTAAATGTTCCATTTTTCCTCTTCTCATAAGATGGCTGAAAAATTACGACTGTCTCCTTTTGATGTCTGTGATTTGTTGTCTTCGGGCTCCCGCCTCTTTCAAAACCATCGTTTGCTCGGCCGTCCGTTTGATGTAATTTAAACGCATCTCATATTCTCGTTAGCAATATCTTCAAATTTGATTTGAGCAAAGACACCCTGAAAGAACGAAAAATGCATGATCTTTCTCTCTCTCTCTCCCCCTCTCTCTCTCTCTCTCTCACACACACAGACACACACTTACACCCACACACACGCACACAAACGGGAGTAAGGTAACAACTATTCATATTCAGTCCGACCGCAACTATTCGGCCGAATACTGAATAGTTATTAGGTCCACTATTCGGCCCCGAAGCGAATATGAAGCGAATATTTGGTACAGCCCTAGTAGAAATGATCAGCTGGTGTTTGAGAGAAAAGCTGGGATGACTGAACGAGTGGCTGGAGTGAATCATGTCAGCTGACAGTTGGATCAAGTATCTGGTCTGCAGTGAAAATGGCTGAGCCAAAAGTGAACCTGTGTTAAACAATCAAGTGGCAGAGAATGCTTGCTATGCTGCGCCTCAGAGATGAGAAAACATTTGAATGGAACTTCTGAATTGCCAGGTAATTAGCTGAGTATTTCGAGTAGTAGATCTGAAGCATTGGCGATTCCTTAGAAGAACAAGTGATGACGAAGAACAGCAACATAATGATGCAACCCAGGAACAGCATTAAAAATCTGATCAAAATTTTGCGGTATCGCCTGGTGTGATTGTTGTTAATTTAACTAGACAGAAGAGTGGAACAAAGAGTGGAGAAGTGAGCTTACAGTTGGTCGAGAATTGTGCCAAGGTGGTGACACATTACAGGAATGAATGAGCAGATGACTGGCTTGCTATTAGGTTGACGGCAGGAACAGGAAAAGCTATGGACTGGGCCGATGTTCACAAGGCTTTCAAGAAGGCAGGGCGAGTAGATGATTCAGGACATGATGATGAATCTGCAACCTTGACAAGACACAAGAACCTTATGCCTAAAAAGGTGTTGCCAGATATTAACAATATGCAGTAGACAAAGACAAACAGTAAACCTACACAGAACTGGTGTTGTCAGTCACCATTTGCTGAGGGCGCTAGTAAATTTAGAATCCAAGCACTTATCGATGTGCGATGAGAATAATCACTCAACTAACTAATCTTAAACTCTGTAGAAGAAATATTAATCTTTGTGTTCTCTAAACTTTATGATCTATATTCTCTTGTAAAAGCTAGTTGTTAAAAGATATTTTCAGGCAAAGCTTTTATTTCTGGAAGGACAGTTTTCTTTAAAAAAAAATGTAGCATTAGATTAATGCAACTGTTAAATTCACGATGTGGGGAAAACCCAAGATGGCTTGTAACACTGGTACTACATACACGTTTTACCCAAAGCTGAACCCGAAGCTGAACGGGGAGAAGAGGAGAGTGTTAGACAGGGACGTGTGAGGCTGAAGACATAGAGAGACATTCTAGATTATACTGTGTTAGGAGTTGAAAGATAGCGACTGTTAGCGTGTCGTAATGTGTTTTGGTTAGCTGTTAGTATTTCTCATGTGTTATATAGTATTCTACTGACAGTTGTGTTGATATTGTGTCATCGTAAGCAGTTATTCAGGTATCTGGGTGATTAGAGTTTAGCTGTGCTTGGTAGTGGCGATTTTGCCTATCCTCACGCATCCAGCAATCCACGTTGCAGACACCTCACGAATCCTCAGGCAGAGTCCAATGGCAGGGTAGAAAGAGCATATCCGAGGTTGGGTGAGTTCAAACCTTCGTTGTTTATCCATGGGAACATGAATAGGTTGGAGTGGTTAATTGTAAAGCTCTCCCAGCCTAGTTTTGGATAGGGGTGCTCACGCACTCAGAAGTCAACTACTATTTTGCAAAATCGTACTCTTGGTGTGTTGTTCGATAGTGTGTCTGTCACGGGGCCGTATAACGAGCCGTAGTTCAGCAGGATAGATGCACGGCCCTTTATAGTCTTGATATTATATATAAAAATGCAAGTGCCAAACCTATTGCCCATAATATAGGTTATGATGAAGTTGAACACAAAATTTCAATCCGAGTGCCTCTGTTTCATTCAGCTGTGCCTGGAATTCAGTTGTTGTAAAACTTGACATGTCATACAACAACAACAACAAAAAATTACAAAATCCAAAGTATTTAGACTAACTGATTCAAATAAAGACTAGCTGATGCATAATTGAACAGAGAAGGCAAGTAAATTCTTAGAAATGGATAGTATTGTTGCTGAACAAGTAAAAAAATTAGATAAGCACAACATTTCACATGTAACAAATCTTTATGTGTGTCCAACATCCTTAAATGTTGTGTCATTTGAATATTTTGTTGTTCTAATACTGATACTTAAATAGTTTCATTTCTCTTTAATTTGATATATTATATGTCACTATACAGCCAATATTTTTCTTCAGAAAGGTTTTAGCTATGTCAAGTTGCAGTAAAAAAAAAGATTATTTGAAAACTGATGCTGTCCAAACCCTCCAAAAAGGTTGTCTTGAATATAGTTTTAAAAGCAGATAAAAAGCACATGGAAGCATCAACGCGAAACAAACCTTGCCAGCCATGGGTCCCATTCTCCAGATTCATCCACATAGTAGTCAAACACACAAATGTCAAGGTCATCATCTGGCAGACTGCAAAAATCCATTAAAAAATAATGTTGTAAATCTGACCATATCACAGTCAGATATAAATTTTATCTAAAGATTTAAAAAAAAAACAGTTAGAGGTGGGGGATTGGGGTGTTATATGCAGTTATTATTTATAGATTTAAGTGACAGAGGACCTCAATGGCACGATAATGACAGTGATAATGGAAATATCAGTCATTATGATTTGGTGTGATAAATAAAGGATCACTTGCTTTGCAAACTCAGCTGCAAGTGATTAAGTCTCCTCCCATAGATTACAATACAAAGTTTCAACAATGCACAGAACCCCTAGCATTAATCAAGATCTAAATGTGTGTATATCAAAACCATGTATATCAGCAATATCCTTGGTGTGCATGTATAATATCTAGCACTTATATTTTTTTCAGCCTACGGCTCCTCTCGGTTACATTATTTGTCTCATACTATGAAAATCATGTGTTTGGTTCCACAAATATCATTTTTTTTGTTTATGTGGACAGGTGTTTTTGATATCCTTGATGATTGTACTTCATACTCTGAAAGTAGAAGATTTGGTTTTGGACCCCATTATTCAGTTCCAGGTACAGGTGGTTCAGAAATCCCACCGGGGCTTAATGTTTGCTTTGTGCAAACAGGTATCACACAGCAAGCTTGGAAAACTGAAACTGGTGTCCTGCACACAGAGAGGACTTCCATCAGTCTATAAGACCCAGATCAAGGGCATATAATGGTTTTCTGTCCAGAATATTCAGGTGTGTGAGGTAATGAGCAGCCTGATAGATTTGCTGCTGCCACTCCTCTGGGTGGTGAGCTATTTGATGATAAAGCAAATGTGGTGAAGCCTCTATAGGATCAAATGGACAGTGCAAAATAACAGATGGGGAATCCATAAACTGAAGGACTAATAAAACAGGGGGTGAGTAGAAGTTCTAGAAGATATTCAGCGTTGAAGGGGAAACATAGCTAACTTTTAATCAGGTTGCAACTGGTACTACTAGCATGTCAACTCTTCTTTGGTTACAGAAGAAGGTGACGGAACACAGTGATGTCAATTCTTGATTTGACCCTTCATTCATTCATTCTTAGCATATAACAGTCATTCTGCAGGGAGATAATTAACTCTTTTAGTCACAAACAATACACTATGTGTACTGAATTTTACTCATGTGCACCAGTCAACATGCTTTGTATATTTGTACATCTGAAGTTTAGTCAGGTAGAAGAAATTTACAACAAGGTCAACAATAGAAGACATGGTGTTGTTTGAACTGTTATGAGAAACATATGCTTCTCTGGGAGGTAGAAGAAATGCACACCTAAGTCAAAGATAGCAGATGTGATGCTGGCTGAACTGTTTTGTATTGTTAGGAGACACACATGGTCCTATGAAAGGCAGAAGAAATGTACAACTAGGTCAAAGATAGCAGACATGGTGCTGGTTAAACTGTTTTGTATTGTTAGGAGACACACATGGTCTTCTGAAAGGTAGAAGAAATGTACAACTAGGTCAACGATAGCAGACGTAGTGCTGTTTGAACTGTTTTATATTGTTAGGAGACACACATGGTCTTCTGAAAGGTAGAAGAAATGTACAACTAGGTCAACGATAGCAGACGTAGTGCTGTTTGAACTGTTTTATATTGTTAGGAGAAACACACATGGTCCTCTGAAAGGCAGAAGAAATGTAAAACTAGGCCAGTGATAGCAGACATGGTGCTGTTTGAACTGTTTTTTATTGCTAGGAGAAATAAGCTTTCTTAATGTTAATTATTCTGAAATGTATAAAGCTAATGAGAAAACAAATTTTGAGTAATGACTTACGCAGTTGATAGGGTTTTCAGAAGGTCACTGAATGCCCTGCGGTCACTACTGTCTAGCAGTCCACCAAAAGACCAAATCAGACAGAAGATGTACAGTCTTTCAATATGGAGGTCACCGGAGACTTCAATGTTTTCAGTCAACATGGCCGCCAACAGGTCAAGACATGTCTTCAACATGCCAACTTCTGAAAGCTTAAGGTGACACCTGATGATAGTAAAATTGTACAGGATCATAAAAACAATTATAATGACACAATAATTACAGTGATAATTAAAATATTAATCCTTATGGCTTAGTGTGGTTTGTAATGGATTACTTTTATTTTTGCAAACTCAGATAGCACCATGTGATTTAGTATCATTCCATAGATCACACTGCAAAGTTTCACAAAGCACACAAACCCTATAGCACTGGTCAGGATCTAAACGGGTGTATCAATACTCCTGTATATTATTAATATCTTGTGTGTGCAGTTATGATTTTTATTTTAGCATTTACATTTTTCAGTCTAGGACTCTATGTCATGAAGTGATTAGACTATTTGTCTCATAGTAAAAAAAAAGTAAAAGTAAAGATCCCTTTTCACACCTTTCGGCGCATCGGGCAAATGGGCGGAGCGTCCCATATTTTTACAGACCATCAGCACTCTGTGGGTAATGTGGTCAGCATTACGACGGCTGTCTTTACTTTCCCAGGAAAATTATGATCTGGTTTTGTTTCAGATGCTATTATTTGATACACATGGACAGGTGTTTTGGATATCCTTGATGGTTGTTTTTGGTGTTTTGGATATCCTTGATGGTTGTTTTTGGTGTTTTGTATATCCTTGATGGTTGTTTTTTGGTGTTTTGGATATCTTTGATTATTTTAAAAATATCCTTGGTTGTTTTTGGTGTTTTGGATATTCTTGATGGTTGTTTTTTGGTGTTTTGTATATCCTTGATGGTTGTTTTTGGTGTATATCCTTGATGGTTGTTTTTGATGTTTTGGATATCCTTGAAGGTTGTTTTTGGTGTTTTGGATATCCTTGATGTTTTTTTTTGGAGTTATGGTCCTTCATTCTTTGTAGGATGCTCTTGGCAGGATAACAGCCATTCTGCAAAGACAGACTGAGAGATGAAACATGGTGCAATGAAGTCAATCCTGTCGCCTTTAAACATGTTTCCCTGTTTCAGCCTATTTAAAAATTATTTTACTACCAAAGTAGTAATGTAAAATGCACATCATATATTGCTCATTCCTCTTCTTTTTCTTCGTCCTGTTCACCAGCTTAAACTCTGGTGAAAAGTTCTGGTTGTTCATCCACTTCTAGATTTTAGTTTTGTTCCATAACTTGAATTTTGGGTGCTCGTATGTTTTACAATATGGTGTATATGTTAGTTTCTCACCTCTCAGGGAGACACACTCTGACTTTGAAAGAAACATCCCTAATTAGTTTACTTTTATGACATGCTTATTAGGAGAAGCAGTCAGCTGTTTGTTTCTTTAGTTTTCATCCAACATTTGAAATGGTTCAGCTAGTTGTTCAGTCAGTAAATAAATAAAAGAAAGAATTTAAAAAAAAAAACACATACTTAGTGTTACTGAGAACAAAACTGATAACTGGATCCAGTGTCTTTTGAAAAGCTTTCAGCAAAACCTGAAAATAAGACAAATGAAGGGTGTAATCATGTATTAGTCGGCTCTGTGGCTAAGTCGATGCGAACGATTTGTAATGTCGGGGTGCCTGGTTCGATCCCAGCTGTGGGCCTTGCGGGTTGCGTTGGTTTTGACATTGGTATCAGGGGGCTGACTGTCCAGAAAGCAATGGCAAACTACTGGACGTAAATTTGCCTAGAGAAACCAGACAACAGCCAGGGGGTGCTTGGGTTGGTTCTGCAACATCCTGTAAAGGATACGCAACTAACCTAATCATGTATTAACAGATAAGTTTATGTTTATTCAACGGATCAACATTATGGCACGCGGGTGTAAACCATAAGTGCTCCGTTCTACTTCTGAGTCTGAAGATTCTCAGCACAGTGCACGAACTCCGTTGCCCCAGCGAGGATCCTGAAATACTTTGGTAGATTTTTACTCTAAATTTTGCCCAGGCAGCACCGTTAGGCTACTCTTTTCGATTTTCAACTGTCAAGGGATTTTTGTTGTGTGCAACAATACACACGGGTGTCCGGTTTTACTACCCAGAGACCAGGGGAAAATTTTTAGAAGTCCATGTGAAAAAATCCCAGCCCTCACCGGGGTTTGAACCCAGGACCTCTAGCAATCAAGGCAGACACCATGCCCCGAGACCACACAGCCCCCTTATTTATAACAGATAAATTAACCATCATGCAGGAACCACCCTAGCACAGTGGTTAGATGTTAATGATTGTTCACATGAGGAGCTGGTTATAATGTCTCTTGCGTCAGCCTCAAAGGTGGCACAGACATGCTTCACCACACTTTACTCCTATGTCATGCAATCCTGTTAGCATCAGAGAGACATCATTATACACTAACCTAGTCCAAACAGCATTGATATTATCTCCTCTTTCCATTCTTCTACCCACACATATGAGTCATTAGGAATAAAAACTGGCCATGCTATCTTATTTTATTAAGCTATGAACTTGAGAATGTGAAAGGCATGACACTTTACACCCTAAAAGAAGTATCATACCATGACAATTCTCATTGAAAAAAAAAAAAAACTGTTTGTATAGCAAACTGGGCTTGAGTCATAAATTCTCTACTCAGCATCTAAAGCAATAATAAATCTGGTCTTAATAATGCTATACACAAGAATGTAACAACAGTGACAGCATATTTTTTAAACATAGTAACTATCAGAAACTACAGAAATCAGCATCATTTCATATTCATCATAGCAACAAAAAAAAAAAAAAAATAGAAATCCCCACCATTAAAACAAAGTAGAAATAAGTTATTGTTCATTAAAATCTAATCCAACTTTCAAAATAATATTCTACCTTTTTCTTATCATAAAATATCACTCTTGACCAAGAAAGCTAAAGGCAAATGCTTCAGTTTCTTCAACTCTTCAGATCACTGCTTTTAAAAAACATGTCTTTTTTGGGGGTTGCTTTTTGGTTTTGTTTGTTTTTAAATTATATAAAACTGATAAACATGACATACATGTGCTTCAGAATGTGGTCTTGTGTCTAGCCAAGCTCTGGTGACAGCCTTCCAGCCAACAACATCTCTGTCAATGTACAAGATACCCTGAAAATAAAATTCAAACCCTATCAACTTGGTAAGCTCTCACAAAGGTGAACAAAGAACTCGGTGCAGGGTCATTATTTCCACTAAACCAGCATGGTAGACACTTATGACACTAATGCAGTAGCTAATATTTAGAGAGCTTTACAACAGGATACAGCCAAAGGTCACTGGCTGATAAGAGGAAAGTAAAAGACCATTATGATTTGTATATGCTTGAAAAACACTGGGTGCGGAGAGCAGGTTAAAGTGTCGAAACAAACATCAGATCGCTGTAAAGTTCTAGTCACATAACTGAAGTGCAAATTAAACCACACTCAAACACTACAAATGAGACTGGTCAGAAAGACCATCCCTCCACAATAGCCCACCACCTTTTAAAATCTGGATACTGTTACCACTAAGGATAACACATTTCAAATCCTTTGTATGGTTGTCCAGTGGTGAACACTAATATTTCTTGAAGCCACCACGATTCGTTATCTGCACCCTGAACTTCTGGCATTGCAGTTGCCCTGGTAAAACACACAGTCACTTTAGAGTGTGGTTGAATTTGTACTTCAGTTGTAAAAGATTTAATTGTTACTGTAGTATGCAGCTGATGAGATAGAGTGAAATATGCCAGGTAATCAATTGTGCAGTCTATTGTTTGCCTTCTTTGTTCAAAATAAATATCAGCATAAAATTCCATGTTTGGGTTCCGGGGCCCATTATTGGAAAAATGAATAGAAACACACCTCCCCAACAAGCATGTCATAGGTGTCGACTAACCTGGGGCCCCCTTTGAAGTCAGAGTGCATCTGCCCGAATGGCAAGGAAAAACCAACTGTACACTTCTTCTTCTTCTCTTCCACCTTGTACCTCATCGAAGTGTCGGGGGGAGACATAATGTTTGTTGATGAGCTCTGTCAAGAGCACTATTAAGACTGATGTTCATTTCTGTAAGGCTGTTCTTAATGCCATCACTCCATCTTTTCTGAGGTCTTCCACTGGCTCTATACCCGATGTAATGTTTTAGTGTGGCTCACTGTGGCGGATAGTACCAGGGCATTCTTGTTAGGTGTCCAAACCACTTCATTTGTTGTTCTTTGATGATTTCGTATTCTGTCTTTCCTTGAAACTCCTGCAGCTCTTCTAAGGCATTTCATCTCTGTTGTCACAATTTTACGTTCATTGGAGGATGTAAGTGTCCACGTTTGGCATTGATAGTATAGTGTTGGCCAAAAAATAGTAACTGTATACAAACCAGTAAAATAGGTGTACATGCTAAATTCAGGCTCTGGTATAAGGCCAAATTAAAATGTATGAACAACCAGGACTTTTCGCAGCAGGTTACAGCTGGTGAACAAAAGAAGAAAGAAGAAGATCAACGTAAAATATATACATACGCAACTAGAGACAGCACTAGGAGAAGCCTCGGTAAGGTCATCCGTCTCAAATAACAGCTTGATCCTATTGGACAGAAACAGTTTGTCTCCATTCTTCAAATGTAAGACCTTCTCTCCAGACAGAATGCTGCTAAAATTGTCTGTCCAGCTTGAGTTCAAAACCCCATCCAGACACAACCATGTAGTACTGCGATTCTGGAATATTAAAAAAAAAAAAAATATTTATGTCAACATCTGGTTTTAATCTCTATAATACACATCTGAGAAACCTGCAAAAAACAAACACTGTAATAAATGAGCCTAGTTTTTTTTTCTGGCAGTATGCCGTACCGGTTCATTTTTTATAATCATCATCATCATCAAGTGGCTTACTAGCTGGTATAGGCGTTCATGAATCTCCACAGATCTCAGTCTTTGGTGTTCTCAATAAATTCCACTGATGATATTCCTCCATGCCACTGTCTTAAGACATCCATCATCTTACTCTTGGTCTGCCTCTTCCTCTTCTACCAGTGGTCTTTCCAGTCGTCATGATATTCTTCAGTGCTCCTCTTCTTATCATATGACCAAAGAATCTCTGTTTCTCTCCTTCTCATTGTTGTATATCATTTTCTACTTTCATTAGCCATTTTCAGGCAATCATTGTTAGTTATTCAGGCAGTCCAATGTATTTGCAACATTATTCTCTAGAACCACATCTCAGTTGCTGCCAAACTCTTCTTAATTTGTTTGCTCACATTCCAAGATTCACTGTCACACAGCAAAACACGCTTGATGTAACATTTCATTACTTGTGTGGTTCCTTTTTTTGGCATCCCTTTTCTTCCTCCCAGAGCTACATTAAAACTCTGGAGATGACGTGGTCTAAATATTGGCCTAACGCAAAGTAGCCAGAAGAACGGCTGGGCCGATCGGTCAGCCGTGTGTAATAAAAGTAATATTGGCTGGCAGGTTTTCGCACCAGCCAATCAGACTGATTCTCTCATTTCTTGCACATGTGGGCTGTTTGTTGATGGCTTTTGAGAAAGTCTGATGTGTTCTGTAATTTTACATGGATTTTTTTCTGGGGTTACCTGTGCCCAGAAAATGGCGAAAAGGACTGTTGCATCATAGCAACTGAAACATAGCTGGAGGCAGGAAAATGAATAGAACCATGTGTCAGACGTGTCTGAAGCACTTCCAAGGGCCTTTCTTCCCAAAATACAGCTGTTAGGACTTATTCAAGCTTCTTCCATAAACAAATACACCCACATTTTTCAGGTTAGTTAAGTTTGTTCCCAAGTTTTCTAAAAATTGCTTGCATAAATTATGCAAATCATAATTGTTAATTTGAATAAATGTTGAGATTTCAGTTTGATTCATAAATATTATGTTAGTTCATTCAATTTCCTTCACAAATATATATAGTTTTGTCTATGTTAATTAAATGCTTTATTTTTTTAATAACTTTTTGTGTATAAACTGTGAGAATCCCCTCCTGAAGGCTCCGTCTTCCTGGGACTGAAACTCTAAAAAGGCTCCGTCTCCAAAGGGTTAACTTTTTAAGGCCCAAGCAACAATGTGAGCTTTGATTGAGAAGTTCTGTTTTGTTCAAACAATGTTGTCATCGTCAGTCATGTGCCCCTTACATATTGCTTTGCACACGGCTCTGTACGTTTTCTAATGTTCGAAACTACAAGTAAAGTATTCAGGAAAAGTCACTGTAACAATTTCTTTTTTAACAACATTCCATATCCCAAGCCACTTGTGCATAGATTAATCAAATTCATAGCTACATTTTTTTTTCAACAGTGCATTTTTTTAAGTTCGTTCTTAAGTGCCATGCATACCAATGTTCCAACCTCAAGTACAAGTCGCAGAATGTGCCTTTCTGCGGCCAAAGCTATGAAATTATTTCAGTCAGATGTTTTTAATTCTGATAATGATATTGAAAATTTAGATTTTTTTGGAAAGTGATTCAGACTGTGAATTTTTGCCAGCGGCAGCTGTTGGAAATCTAGCGATTCTGATGAGTTTACACAGACAATGTCCCATTGCTACCGAATTTATGGTGTAAGAAAAGGAAGGTGCTCCAAACAAAGAGACAGTACTATACTATGGTAAAGCTACATTGAAATCATTGCAGCTACAGTCTGAATAAAACTGTACAAAGAAAATAGTAAATAGTGTGTGTGTGTAATGGCCCATTTTTCTGCCATTTTTTCTATAAAATTTGGCTCAGCACTCTGTGAGAACCAAGAGCCAGCCTCAGAGTGCTAAACTTACCCAGAAACTTATTATAACTTTATAATTTGTTAGGAAATTGAACTGAAGTTTGAAGTGTTGTTCTCAAGTTTGGATATTTACTACTCTTGCGGCTGCAAAACCATGATAAGTAAAGAATTTGTTTGTAAAATGTTGTTGTGAAATTAACACCTGCTGAATTCTTCTTTCCTACTAACTAAAACAAAATTAAACTTTCGCTTATCATCAGATTCATTTCTCTTTAAAAAAAAATATACTTTAATAGGGATTAGAAGTATATTACATTCTCTATTGCCTTTCTCGTACACCACCCCCTCTGCCATTTTTGTAAAGGGAAATTATTGTGGGCCAAGACTGTCAAAATTCATGGGCCTGAAAGAGTTAATAAGACACTTTGTGGTCAGTACAGGTTTTTTTTTTTTTTAAAGATATTTTGTATTTAAAAAAAAGAGTCCTGGCCATGTCAGTAAGTGTGTCAAGTCAGTGTTCCTGTCTTGCCCCTTGCGTATAGCTAAACCATCCGTATTTTTATCTTTTCAGCTTCCCCTTGCTTTCTTTCCATCCATCTTGCCAGTTGTTACAAGTTGCCAAGTCCATTCCCTCTCATAGCATGCCCGAAATACTGTGATAAAGCTGTGATATCAGGGTGAAGGATCTATGTGGTGAAGTGATTAAGCTGCCTGCCTTAACTCTTTCAGTCCCAGACTGTTATTTCTTCAACCCATTCGTTCATGTAGTTCTTTCTTAAAACTAATAAGTTCTTGGATCTAAATGACTTTTAGTAATAATCATACTGCATGGAAGGATGTAAATAACAGCTGGAGATGAGTGGGTTAATATAAGAAGTAAATGGGCCTCAAGAATTTAAGAAAGCATCTGGCACGTATAAGGTGATCAATACACGCATGTTGCAATATCTGGTACTGAATAAGTTAACTCTTTCTGTCCAGGGGGTTTGGCAGCAGAGGCCCAAAGGATAGTAAACAGAATTGTAAAATCAGCATATTTTGCGTTCATTGTGCTTTTAGGTAGGAGCGAATGAGCATATAATGCGTTCATTGGGACTGAAAGAGCTCAGCTCTGACAGTCTTAGGTTGGTTTGCCAGACTGTCATGTCCTTCAGATCACAAGTGCAATTCAACCGAGATCCCTAAGATTATCGCTGGAGCTATGAAATTCATGCTTTGTACAATACCTTTGGCAGGTGGCTAGCCATTCTTAGATAGAGACCACTTATTTAGGACAAAACCAAGTGGAATGAAGTCGATCCTCTTAACTTTCAACTTATCACACACATTTTTTCAAAGTATTATGTAAAAGTAAAGTAAGTAGAGGATCCTTTTCACACCAGTGGCACATCGGGCAAATAATGTTAGACTCATATTTTGATAGAGCAGTCAGCACTTGATGGATGATGTGATCATGTTCCCGCTAGTTTTATGTGCTAGCGGGAAGAAAGGAGGGGGGGGAAAACTGAAGAAAAGAGAGATAAAAAAGGAGACAATTTTTGATGAGGACAAAATGTGATAGTTCCCCACTAAACAACAAAAACAGGAAAGTAAAGAAAAGACAGGGATTCTTCTTCGCAGAGATCCAGACCAAACATGAAATAAATAATAGTACATCATGTGTTGCATTGATACACACAGACAAAAGCTGCACACACACACACACAATGTGTTGCCTGGGTCAGAACACATTACCCCACCTCAATTGCGACAATGCAGATTTGAACCCAAGACCTTCAAGCCGCAGGTGACTGAATAGGCTAAAGCAGCATGCTGACTCAATTCTAAACAAATGACATACTTACCCTGTTGGCTTTTCTGATGGCATGTGTGAAAATTCCATCTACCCATTCATGCTTGTGGCCAATGGTGCCAAATATGAGAGCTGTATCATCAACAACCATTGGGTTGATGCAGAGAAGTCTATGCAGGTTCTCAGTGGAGACTTTCTTGGTGTGGCCTGCTTGTGAAACTGTTGATGTCAGCCCACTCAGAGCACTAACCACAGTTTGAATGCACGAGGATTTGCCACTCCCGGTAGGACCAGCAATGATGACACCTAAATGAAAGAAAACAATGTCACATGCAAAGACTGACTGACTGCCTGACATTCAACCCCACCAGAAACACAAAATGAGTGATAAACACCCCGTGACACAAAGTGCCACCATTCAGATGAAAACCATCCAGCGCAAGTCCCAGAAACCCAGTTTAACCTATAGGTCATATTTAGGGCCCCCAAGAACAGCCGGGTGGAGCTCTGAAATAACAAAACATTGCATTCCATTTGGGACAGGGATCAGTCTCATGCAATATATTTTATGTTTCTCAAAGAAATGCAAAAGAGAAGGCTGTCATAGCTTGGCTATAATGTTACATGATGGTGACTTCACACATGTTAGCATATATATTATTATATTATATTATATTATATTATATTATATTATATTATATTATATTATATTATATTATATTATATTATATTATATTATATTATATTATATTATATTATATTATATTATATTATATTATATTATATTATATTATATTATATTATATTATATTATATATAACATTGGCCCCTTTCTGTCTTTCCAGATGACAGTGTTATATTGTGCTATGAGGAGGCATGGGACTCACAGCCCATGGCGATGGTGAGTGTTACTATCAAAAGCCGCCCGTATTAAGAAACGTCTTTCACATTGTAGCATGGGATTTCAGGATTGCTGTTGTCAACTTCTGTATTTTGGTTTCTTCTCAACGCTCAGCTGTCATCCTTTCTGCAATAATTTCTTCTTTCATTCTCATTCCCTTCCTGATATGTCCCCTTAACACAACAAGTCCATGGAATGTTGTTCTCATGAGTCCACCTCACTAACTGTATCATTCATGTCCCATTTGCTCACATTTTTATATTGTAGCAGTGGTCAGCCTCACCATCTTCTACCCATCTTTATTTCCTCATAGAGGATATCTTAGGGACTCTGCCATCCTCCATTCTTCAGGTGTGACCAAGCCACCTGAGCCTTCCCAGACTGAGCATGATTTGATTTGATTTGATTTGATTCAAGAACCGACATCACAGCACCCAGGGCATTCCCATAAGCGCTCCGTCTCCATCTTCAGCAGCCAGCAAAGAGTTCCGATACTAATGGTGCCAGTAGCTTTCTGATTAAATGTCCGTCTTGCCTTTCCTCTGAGCTTTGAGCTTCTGCTAGAACCTCTCGTCACCCCCAACTGCATCAATCTCACCAAACTGTGGTGATCCATCTGCTCCTCCGCATTGTACACGCTCTCCCACAAGGCACTAACCACGTCTACCCTATCATGTAGCAGTATTCCACCAAGTTGTGCAGAGCCAGCCAGTCTGTCCGCCTGTTCATTTCCCAACACACCGGTGTGACCCGGTGAAAAAATCCAGACAATACTCCTCACTCGTGTCCTCCGTAGCGAAGCATGCCACTCTGCACGAAGCATGCCTGTTCTGATCTTCCTCAGCATGATTTCTGAATCAGTTCCAATTACAATGTGTGTGTGTGTCGTGTTCTCTAGCCAGCGGAAAGCTGCAGTGACTGCCTCCACCTCCATTCTTAAGCTGGATGTTGTGACTGAGCATTTAGAAAACTATTGTAATATCTGCTCTTTCCAATACCCTAGTGTTTGTGATCTCGTCCTGCTACTTAATGCCAAGTATTCTTTTTAGGCATCGCATGTGAAAGCTATTTAGCTGTCTCTCCTGGTGAGAATGAGTTGACCACGTTTCACTGCCATACAGCATAGTGCTGAGAACACAAACCTGATGGACATGAGTTTTTGTTTTAATCATGATTTTTCTGTTCTCCTAAACTCTTTTTGACAATCTGCTCATTGCTGTTGCTGCCTTACCTATCCTGAAGTTGATTTCTTGGTCTGGCGCTAGTTTGTTATTCAGTGTGGATCCCAGACAGGTAAAATGATCAACTGTCTCCAGCTCTTTACTGTCGATGTAGACTGCAGGTCTATCATTAACACCTTTCACCATAACCTTTGTGCTCTTTTAGCTGACTGTTAGTCCAAATTCACATCATGCATCAGCAAATGCAGACAGTAAACATAACAGCTCCTCCTCTGAGTGTGTGGTAGTTGCTGCATCATCTGCACACAGCAGCTCTTTAAATAAGTACCTTTCTTATCCTGGTTTTGACCTTCAGCTTGCGAACCTGTAAAGGCTGCTGACTGATCAAGAGTGGATGAATATACCACCCTCCTGATCTCAAGAGAAGTAAGAAGTATATTCCAAAGCGGGTTGGAACAAGTACACATCTCTGCTTCACTCTGTTGTTGAGTACAAACTCCTCTGATGTTACACCCTCAAAGTTGATTGTACCTGTATTGAATGACTCAATAATGACTTAATAATGCTCAAAGGGTAGGTGGACACCCAATCTTTTCTAGTTTGCTGAGCAGACCTTTCGACAAACCAAATCAAATGCCTCAGTATGATCAATTAAAGCAACATAAAGTGGCTGATTTTGTTCACGGCATGTTTCCTGCAGCTGTTGTAATAAAAATATCATATCAATGGTAGAGTGGTTCCCACAAAAGCCACACTGTGATTCTGGGTAAACCTGGTCTCCTAGGATCAGGAGTATTTCGCAGAAAAATTCTCTCAAGTACTTTTCCAACAGTACACAACAGCACACTGCAGTGTCATAATACAGTGCATTAATTAAAATGTTTCATGTGCAGTAAGCAAGATCAGTAAGCTAACTAACTAAATGGTGTGTTTTTCCCTTTTAAGAGGAACAATAATAAGAGTGCATCAGATTGCAGATGGTGAAACATACCCTCCTTCACATAAATTAATATAGTAAGAAAGTAGTCTTTGACCCCTACGACAAAAAAAATATTGAGCTTGGGTAATAATTCCAGAATCTGTTAGAAATTTTGAATTCTTTCATTGCTGTGATGGTAACAATGGCTATGGTATCTCAGTCATTTATCCTGAAAGGTTTTTCCTGATGCAAGGTCCTATTAGCCCCAGTTTCAATTACCATGGGTTGCTATGTACTGATAGCCATCCCAGTACGGGACACCATTTTTTGTTATTATGAAGCCCCACTTTGGCTGTAGTCAGGAATCCTAATATAACCTAATGATGAAAATAGGGTTTCTGAAACTTGTGCACAGGTGATCCTCATCTGAATGGTGGCATTTTGTGTCATCGGGTGTTGGTCACTTCTTATATGGTCATGGTAGGGTTGAATGTCAAACACATGGGTTGTAATTTCTATACCTTCCTACAGCACTGTGTAATACTCTCATTCAGAAAGTCAGAAAAATGCTAAAAAAAAAAACTAAAAAAAACAATTATCCTGCACAAACCTGCATAAACTTGTGATAAAGTGTACAACTGCAAACATTTAGTGATCCAAGCTTTGTGAGGAATCAGTTTGGATTCCAGTGCCTTATTCACCAATGCATGTTCAAAATCTGTCTCTTTCTCTTGTGTTTTTAATGAACCAGCAGTTCCACATGACTTAGTACACTCTTTTTCTGGCGATTTTCTTGCATGTGTTTCTGGCTTGGGCAAGTTTCTGAAGCAGTCTTTCAAGATGCTCTTGAACACAGCATAGTTCTGAAAAGGCAACATATGATAAGCATTCAAGTGCAAATTATTTTTAAGGTAGAATTAAAGGTGATAACCAGTTAACACTTTCTTGATTAGTTTTGTAGAATGCTTTGTAAAGAGGTGCCCTATTCATAATGCAGTTAACACTTTGTGCTGATTTCAACAGTGGTATCAAGAGCTGTTTCTTTGGAAAACAATGGCAAACTACTGAACGCAAAACTGGCTAGCAAAATCACAGACAGCTAAAAAAAATGCTGGGGTTGGTTCTG
The DNA here is from genome assembly GCA_905116865.2 of Candidula unifasciata. Lineage (NCBI taxonomy): Eukaryota > Metazoa > Mollusca > Gastropoda > Stylommatophora > Geomitridae > Candidula > Candidula unifasciata. The sequence continues at coordinate 651,218 of CAJHNH020001112.1, forward strand.
CAACATACTTGAAAGGAAATGCGGCTAACATTAATTTATAACAAATAACTCATGACGTGTTTGTTCATGTTTGTGTTTAAGGGATTATATTTATATGGCATGAAGGAGGACCCAGTCTTATCCAAAAAAGATGCAGAAACTGGATCCAGACCCCATGGGCTGCTGCAGAAATGGCAGTCTACAATCTGCCAGAAACTATTACAATGTAAGGAGAAGGCCGCCTAAATCAAAGAGGCAGACCTGGGATCCTGAACCTATGGACTGTGTACACTGAGGCCAGTCTAAACTTTGCTAGGAACTGGAAGAGCAGGGTGATGGATAAGTGACTCTGTCTAATTCAAGAGAAAGACAGAAACTATGTAGAACTCAGGGACTGTTTACTGGTCTAAAATCTGATCTCAGATTTCTGTACCATCAGTTACATACAAGTGATCCATTAGAAAAGAATAGAACATGAACTGGGGAAGGGTGGGGGGGGGGGGGGGGAGGGAAAATAACCTTAAAGCCAGTACCTTATCTGGCTGCTTCTGCTGTTTTTGGACATTTTCCAGTCTGACACAGGAGAGGAGCAGAACTCCCAATCTGAACCTAGTGAGTATCCAGATGACAGTAGATTGCCAGTTCATGAACATTCATCTGCAATCTGTCATGCTCTTGATTAGATGTTTTATACATCCCGTAGATTTGTAATCTAAAGTACATTGGAACTACATGAGATTTCTGGCCCTGAGAATGGTTCCTGATTAATATATGTTGTTGGAGTTTGATCAGTAAATGTTGAAATGTGTCTTCAATCTTATCAATTTGACCATAAGTATGTATGGTGGTCCTACAAGAATAATTCTTCACCTTTATGAGTTGTGGGTTGGTCTTTAACTAGATATTTCCCAGATGTCCACTTTTTATATTGCAGTGGGTCTCACCTATCAGCTAGTTCCCACTACAGGATTTGATGTATGCACAACAGGAATTGATGTATGCACAACAGGAATTGATGTATGCACAACAGGAATTGATGTATGCACAACAGGAATTGATGTATGCACAACAGGAATTGATGTGTTCACAACAGGAATTGATGTATGCACAACAGGAATTGATGTATGCACAACAGGAATTGCTGTATGCTATATATATATCCTGGGACAAAACCCTTATATAAAATTACAGTCGGGCCACTTCAGCAGTTTTGGCATTCCTGAGTTAAGGAGTGATGGCTTTCTTAAAAGTCTATTCCTTTCCTAAAAAAGACAGGTCACGTCTATCATTATTTTCATGTGACACCAGATATATACTGTATAAATAAACCACTTGTAAAATTAACTGTGTTGCCCTGAGAAAACCAGAACTGATCTCTTCTGGTTGTGACATAGTCCCGTAAATGCAAATGTATTGGCCTTTCTGTTCTCAGAAAGCATAGTTCGATTATTTTTGATATATGTGCAGCTGAGCAATCAGGATATGAATATATTAATGGCTGCAATGGCTTTTCAAAGCCAAATGGATGTTAAATTCTCCCATAAGCCACAGTGATAGAGGTCAGAGGATCACAGCATGAGTCACCAGATACATTTTTTTTTTTAAGACTTTGAAAATGTATTCCATTTAAAGCTTTACTTTGTTCATGTTTATTGATTAGCCCCTTATATATCTTTATATATTCTAAAGAAAAAATTAAAATGTTGGTAACACAATTTTAACACTGAAAAAAAACCCAAAAAATTACATAAGTAAAATAATTGTTTTTATAAAAACAATACATTTCCAGGAAGCTGCAGTGGCCTAGTGGGTAAATACTTGCCTTCTGGCCCAGAGTTCTTGGGTTCAAATCTACATAAAACTGATTTTTTTTCCCCTCCAAAACATGAACCTAGGTTAACCCAGTCGAAAATGGGTACCAGATGAAATCCTAGAAAGTAAAGGCAGTCAACAAAATGCTGACCACATCAGACACTGAGTGCCAGTTTGTCTGTACAATTCATGTTCAAGTATCATATGCCCAGTATGCCACTGGTGTGAAAAGGAACCTTTACCTTTTTTTTTAATTTTTTAAATTTAAATTTTAAAAATTTTGTTACTGGCATCACAGCCTGATGTGGCACTGCCGGTATTTACCACTTTTCAGAATGGAACAAAATCAGCCAGCAGCTAGAGTGTACTACATGAGAACAGCAGGCTTCAAGGTGAGAGGCTAACCAGTAAAGAAATGGGTGGATTGTAAAAAGTAAATAAAGGACCCTTTTCCACACCTTTAGGCGTATAGGGCATATAGGGCTAGACCTATATTTTTATAGACCAACGGCATAAGATGGGTGATGTGGTTAGCATCACACTGGCTGCTTTTACTTCCCAGGACTGCACCCGGTACCAACTCAAGGCTGGGTCGACCTGGGAGCCAAGGTCATTTTTTCAGAAAAGTCTGGCTCCGCCAGGGAGTAAACCCATGACCTTCGGATCCGCGGCACGTGTCTAGCCGCTCCGCAAGGGCGACTCCTGGGTGGATTGAGTAAAAGAGAGACTACAGAAATTCAATATGATATTAACACAAGCTACAACTAGCAAAAGACAGGAAACTACATCTAACTTCTCTCTGTGATGCTTCATGGCATAAGAAATAGGAAACAAGAAGAAGAAGAAGAAGAAGAAGAAGCTGTCTAGGCAGGGGATCTTTGAGTCTAAGGTTTTAAGGCCACTTGGCTGGTACTGTAGCCACAGACTGTGCAGGTTAGGATTCTATTTTTGCCCCTGACAGAAAAAATCCCCAGCCTTTCTTTCGAGTTTTCAAACCTGGATCTGCTGCATAACAAACCAGCGTTCTTAGCCAAATTGCCAGTTGCTTCTGATGTAGCACTGGCATAAAAAGGATTCCTTGCTTACTTTATTATTTATACAAACAGTTACAAATATATTTTAGTACTTAAAAATCTATTTCCAACTAACCTCTGTGGTCATTCTGGGACTTATGATTTCATCTATGGCCTCACAGACTAGAGAATGATCCTGTTTACCTTGTGCTGTGAGAGTGACAGGAGTGCCAGGTTTGTACATTATGCCTGATTGGCTCTGCTTGTTGGTGGTGACTAGTTTTGTGAAAAGTGATTAAATCAAGACAATGCTGTGATGTGAAACATCAATGTGATATATTTATATATATGGTGAAATATTCACACATTAGATATTCTGTGACATTTCAATACACTTTGTGAAACATATACAGCAAAACCTTGTTATTGCGAACTTGCTTAAGATGAACACAAAGGAACAAAAATATCCTATTAGGGATGTATTATCTATAATGTATCTGTTAGTCCTTGGTTAGCACACACTGATTTTTAAAAAAAACATAAACTCTTGATATTTCAGTCCCTTAGAACTGGTGTTAACCAGGTTTTACTGAATAACATGTTTTAAGTCTTTGCTATTCTGCTGTTAGGAAAATTGTAATTATTAAACAAAACAAAACACAAATTAATTAATATCACTTCAAAAATATGACAAAATTAACACCTTTTAATTTCCTGATGAATTCCAGTAATAAGCTTTATAAAATTTTTAAAGATAATATAACTATCGGTCATCCTATGCTTTTCTTGTCCATTATTTCCTCACTGAAATCTAAACCATCTATTCCAGCTGCTCTTCTGATAAGCCTCACAAATTCATTTGCTGTTTCATTATAACTGCAGCTGCCAGTACCTCTGTTTTTTCGGTCAATTTTATTTTTAACATTAGATTTGTTTAAATCACCACTGTGAATGTTTTCTTCTCATTATTCATTGTGCAAGATTTGCATTCATACTGAACAATTGAATCAAGAGTCTTTTGGATATTAAAGAACTAAATCTATTATTAGTCTTTTGGATATTAAAGAACTAAATCTATTAGGAATTTTCTGGATATTAAGATTAGTTTCTTTATCTCTCTGTCACATCTTACATCAAAGATTACTGAGTAGCCTAAAATATATTTAAAAAAAAAAGGTTTATTTATAAACAAGATAAACACCCAGCAAAAAACATAGCAAACAGTAACAAACAGGCGAAAGGGTGGGGGGTGGAAGGGGGGAGGGTGGGGGGTGGAAGGGGGGGAGGGGGGGGGGAGATCATTTTGTGAGTGGAACAAATTGTGTACACATTACCCTGTTACATATTACTGAAAATATATTAATATAAACAGGATAACATGAAATACATAACAGTGATTTTTACAGCCGAATTTGTAAGATATTTTTATTGCTTCAGTTAATAAAACAACATAGATGGCTTTGCGTTACAGCTCTGCAGCCATTATTTACCACTTTAACCTAGGGGACCATTAAATTATATTGATAACAGTAATTGTGTAAAAAAGTAAAAAGTAAAGTAAAGATCCCTTTTCACGCCTTTCGGCGCATCGGGCATATGGGCAGAGCGTCCCATATTTTTACAGACCATCAGCACTCTGTGGGTAATGTGGTCAGCATTACGCCGGCTGTCTTTACTTTCCCAGGACAGCCCATCCTGGTACCCATTTTAGGCTGGGTCGACCTGCGATGTTCCATACCACGATAAAAATCCATGCAGCCTGCAGTGGGTTTCGATCGCGGTATGCTGACTTACGAGTCGGACTCGCAACGCCTTAGCCACGGACGCCGCTAGTAATTGTGTAGCATTTACTAAATTTAGGGACCACAGATCCGGAAATTTGCTATCTTTTCGACAATTTCCGTTACCATAGAAACCGTTTAAAACTTGTTTCGGAAATGTCGGCTGGGGTTTCGGGATGGGTCCTAATCTCTCATGAAATTTTGCCATTGGTGTGATTTTCACCCACTCTAAATAGCTGAAAACGGCGGGAAGGAACCCGATTAACAGCGCATGTCTACGACAGCCGGACATTCTCTGTTTTTCTGTTAGTCTATCAGTTTGATTGAAAATAGCGGTAAATTCGAGGTTGGCTTTAGGCTTAAACATTACCAGTTGTGGTAATGCTAGTTACAATTGAATTCTCCGTCCAATTTTACATTTGCATGTTAAATTTTGTTCCCCGACTCTGGCTGTTTAGATTTACAGTGACATTTTTTAGGCAATCGCATGCGGCTGAGTGAGCTGAGTCTCACTGCCTGCCATCTTGTCCAATGACAGTCCAATGTCAACAAAGCCGATACAGAACTGCGCAGTAGGTTGCGCAGTAAAAAACTTCTTGTTTCTGGGTCACAAGTTTTAGCGGCTGTTTCTTACATCTCATCTCCACAAAAACCTACATATCTCAGCTCAGAAATGACATACAAGCCTAAATGAGGTACCATTGGAAAGAGATTGTTTACAGCTATCTAACTGTGCTGGTTTTATTGGTGTAGAGGGCATTTTAAAAATTTGACTGAAGTAGCTACTAAATTAATGTTTTCTTAACATATTCAAGCTGATCACTATTTTTTCTTTTTTTCCTTTCAGTGCCACACCTTTCAAAATATGTGAAATTCACAACAGATTTAATAAAAAGACAATCACTTCCTACAGATGATAGATGTATGCAAATGGATTTATTATGAAAGGGAATGGAACATATCATATTGTAAGCCACGGCCAGCTCTGGATATAAGGCCATTCAGCTCAAATGGGAATTCTTGTTTTTGTGAGGCTGTGTGACCGGTCGGTGGTAACTATTGTTATCAAATAGATTTATACACAAATTGAACTACAGTTTAAATAATTTGCAACATCTGTTATTAAATGAATTAATATTTTAAAGCATAATAAATTGGCTATTAGAAAATATAACTAGTTCAATTTGTGTATAAATCTACTTGATAACAACTGTTACCACCGACCGGCCACACCAGCCTCACAAAAATTGGAATTCCCGTTGAGCTGTACCGCCTTATAACTGGAGCTGGCCGTGTTGCCAGCATCATTATCTGCAAACTGAACACATTTTAGTTTTTTGACATTTTAGATTTTAGCGTACATAAATTCAAGATTAGACAGATTTTAATTTTTACCACTAAATGTAGGTTGCCTAATCCTGCCTGTTGCAGTTTCAGAACTTTGGCTATCTGATCTTGAAGCTTCATCTTTTGTGCTGTTTTTGTCAGCCATCTTTTCCTCTTTCTGCTGGTTTCTTTTTTGCACTGCTCTCTTGAGAACTCCAGTCAAAGCTTGAGCTGTGAAGTGGTGATGAATTTCAGGTGGCCTGAAATGTAAATTTCAAAGCCAGACTTCTGCATCCTGCATCCATGAATGAACAAAAACATGAAAAAATTTCACAAACAGCTTAGCATACATTTACTGCTGAACTTCAAACATCTGAGACTCAGTAGTGATGTTGTTAGTAGGTTGGGGAAGGGCTTTTCCTTGTTCTTTTTCTCTCTTCATTCTTCTTCTTGTTTTTTTTTCTTCTTTTCTTCCACCCTTAATAGGGCAGAACATTGTATAGTGGTTTAAAGCTTGACAATGATTTTGTGCCTTTCGTCCCGATTTCAGCAACATTTCTACTCACTGTGCTCATGAGGTATTAGTTATTATAGATCCTCTTTTGGTCTTGAGGATGTTTTGATGTAAAGTAAACATAAAGGACCTTTTTCCATGCCTTCAGGATTTTTGGGCATACAGTATTAAACCTATATTTACAGACCAAGAGGCAGCCAATGCGTAATATGGTCAACATTGTCAGTTGCCTTTAATTCTCAGGACTTTTCAGGTACAAATTTAAGGCCGGGTTGACCTGGAGGCCAAAGTCATTTTTGGAAAATTCAGCTCTATTTAGATTCGAAACCATGACTTTCTGATCTGCATCTGAGCATCTAGCCACTACACCATGGTGCTTGAAGTAGATGGGGCTGGAGTCAAAAGCGCCTTATTGCCAGCTTTCTTGCATCTTGTTTGTTTACTACAGTAGAGGATTTTATGTCTGAAAGCTATTAAATGTGGGGAGGAGAGGAAAGATGCTATGATACTTTAGTATTATCATCCAGTCCCGAACAATGTACGATGTGTGATGGACTCATCCTCACAAAATCCAATCATGATATAATGTGTTCTCTATAGCTTTTACAGTTTTGTTAGGCAAAGTAATGAAATCCGGCTTCCTGAGTGGTCATGCTCACTGTGCTTAAAGCTCCTCTGAATGTTGAATGTTGAATTAAAAATCGACATCATGGCACTCAGGACACTCCCATAAGCACTCCGTGCCCATCTTCAGCAGCAAGTGTTGAGTTCCAATTACGACAGTACCAGTAACTATCTGACTGTATATCCGTCTCACTTTTCCCTTGAGTGATGAACATCGACCAGAGGTAACTCCTCATAATGCCATTCTCGTCAGACCGTAATGATCTATCTGTGCCTCCTCACAGCAACTCTGAAATGAATATACTTGTGATTTTTCCTCTACTTAAAAGTCCATGCTGTGTAGTGTTGCTGGTCATGTCTATCCACAACCTTCTGTCTCATGTACTTTCAATCAACTCTGACACAGATGATCTTCCATGCCATGATGTCAAACTGTCCAGCATCTGTTCTCTTGGTCTCTCTCTGCCTCTCCTCCCCTCCAACTTTCCTACTGTCAAGATGTACTCCAGTTTTCTCCTTCTCATCACATGACTAAACAATGTAGATTATCTCCCTCTGATGTGGGCAATCAGTTCTCTTCGTGAGTCAGTTTCTTTCAAGACATCTTCATTACTCTTTTTATCTGTCCAGGGTTTTCTCATCATTCGTCTATTAAACCACATTTCCGCAGCTTCTTAATAAGTTTTCATTAACTTACTAACTGTCCATGACTCACATTTGTATATCAATTTAGGATTTATATAATTTTAAAAAATTCTCTTTCTCTTCTCAACTGACAAAGAAAGATTGCATAAAATATTCTTTATTTTGTAAAACACTGCCTTTGCTTGAGCTATTCGACATTTAACTTCCTTAATACACCTTCCATCTGATGATGTTAGGGTACAAAAGTACTTAAACATATCAACTTGCTTGAGGTTTGTCCCATTTACTTTGATGTTGCATTTTGGAGGGTCAGTTTTCTTTGTAATTATCATTACTTCTGTTTTTTCTGCTGTTCAACTAAGACCCTTGTTTTCACTTTCCATTACAATTATATCCACCATTTCTTGCAGTTGTGTTTCCTTTTTCAGCGATCAAAACTATATTGTCAGCATATCACAGGTTGTTAACAATATGCCCACCAACCACTATTACTGGTATACCATGTATGGATCTAATTATTATTTAACTGTACAAAATGAATAAATCGGGTGATTGTACACATCCCTGTCTAGCACCTTGTTTAATGTTTTGAAAAGTTCCAACTTGGTTGCAAATCCTAATGGCTGCTTTTTGTTGCCAGCATATATATTTTTTAAAATTATTCTCAGATCTTTACTATCAATGTTTAAGGTTTCCAAAATTGTAAAAATTTCTTCACGCTTCACTTTATCAAATGCTTTAGTGTAATCAATAAAGCATAAATACAGATCTCTATTTATGTTTATCAAATTTTCTGAAAGTGTTCTCAACAAAAGAAATGTGGTGTTGTTTGTGCTATCACCTTCAACAAAACCACACTGCTCTTCTCCAATTTCTGGTTTAATTTTACACCTTATTCTTCTCATGATAATTCTCATTCGTATTTTAGTTACATGACACATGAAACTAATTGTTCGATGTTCTTCATATTCCACTGCACCAAGTATTTTTGGTAAAGGTCTGAAAACAGATTTTAAAAGGTCATCAGGTATGTGTCCACTGTTATAAAATCACTGAACAATCTTGTCAAAACTTCTAAACTCATCATCAGCAGATTTTAATTCTTCAGTCATGATATTATCTAGCCCTGGAGATTTACATTTCTTCATGTGGTTTATAGCATCTTCTACTTCCGCTTTCAGTATTGGTGGTCCTTCCCAGTACTCGTAACTCTCTATGTCTGGTCTGCTGTTATCATCGTAAAGCTCTGCTCTTTTATATACTCTGCCCATTTGTCAGTTACCTTCTCTTTGTCCATTAATATTTCACCTTTTGTTTTTAAGCAATTACTTGTATATTTCTAAAACCTGATAGTTCTTGTATTGTTTTATACATGTCTTGTGTGTTCTCTCTTTGTTCCTTAATTTCTTTTCACTTATTATTCAGCAATACTTCTTTCACTGCATTACATTTACGTACAGTCTCTCTATGTATTCTGTTATATTCATTTTCGTTGTGTTTATTTCTTCTTCTAATTTCTATCAGATGTAAAAATTTCCTCTGTCATCAATATTTCCTTTGCTGTCATTTTTACTTCTGGTAATATTTATTTTGATGTCTGTCGCAATGACTCTTTTAGCATTCGCCATTGTTAATCTATACTGCTTATCTTTTCAATAGCATTGTATCTATTCTTAACAGTAATGATGTTTCTTACTCATTTCTTGATAGGATTCAAGCATTGCTAAATCTAGCTTGGTATTTCTCAGAGCACTTTTTAGTTTCTTCAGCTTTATCCTTGTTTTTTCAATGATTGGTACATGAGATTCTTTTAAAAACAATAAAAGATGGACAATAAAATTATATGGACATGCAAAAATATTTACCAAACTCTCCAAAATTGTGAGAATCAAGTGATGACTTTGAATCTGCAACCATGACCGGACTGCAAGAACAAGATAAATGGGCTGTGGCCAGACAAGAGCACTATGCAGAAAGCTAAAAAAAAAAAGAATAAGAAACCAACATAGAATGGGTGTCCTTAGCTGCTACACACTGCAGGATTTACTGAGACGGGAATCCAAACACTTTTGAACTGAATGGTACAATGAGGATAATCTGTTGACTAACTAACTCACTTACAACTGGTCCTTCACAAGTTCCACTAGAAGTTTCAATCTGTTGGCCAACACAGAGGGAGCCCGAAAGCCCATTGATGCACACTTAGATTTGAGAATAAAGCCAACATCAGGGGCAATCAATGTCACTGTCCTGAAAGACTGTGTGACCTCACAAGGAAGTTGACTGGTTGGGGTTTTGGGTGTGTTCACAGTCAAGAAAAGCCCAACAGTGCTGTGAAGAAAAATCTGTTCAAAGAGTTGAAAAAAGAGAGATTAAAAATATTACTGCATACTTGTTAAAATACACATGTGATGTCAAAAATGTCATGCGAGCTGCTTATCACAAAGAAGATTATGACAAGCAGGACTCAGTATTCTTGTCTAGTTGGTGAAGATGGGGGTGCAACCTGGAGTAGCCAGAAATGAACATTTCACCGAAGGCACAAAACTAAACTAAAGGTTAAACTAATACAACTGATATTATACTATAAAAATATATGTTATGCTGTGTCCATGGCTTAGGTGTTGCGAGTCCAACTCGTAATCCAGCATACTGCGATCAAAACCCATTGCTGGCTACGTGGATTTTTATCATGGTATTGGGTATCGCAGGTCAACCCAGCCTAAAAATGGGTATCAGGATGGGCTGTCCTGGGAAAGTAAAGACAGCCGGCGTAATGCTGACCACATTACCCACCGAGTGCTGATGGTCTATAAAATTATGGGCGCTCTTCCCATATACCCGATACACCTAGAGGTGTGGAAAGGGATCTTTATTTTTTTACCTCTTCTTTCTTTTGTCAAAATCTGCTTGTGCCGCTAGGCGTCGTAGTCTATCAGATGATCGGCAACCGAGCCAGGGCGCGCTCAGTCGCTTCATATGCCGTGATGTTATGAAGTCTCAAGTTGTCCGTGACTCCTTCAATCCATCTTCTTCTTGGTCTTCCCCTGCCTCTTGTTGTTTCGATTTTCATGTTGTATGCTCTTGATGCTGGCATCGTTGGTTCCATTCTCATTAGGTGACCAAACCATTTCATTCTTTGCTTCTCAATAAATTTAACGATGGGTATGGTTCCAATAGTTCTTGTAATCACATCGTTTCTCACCCGATCTCTTCTGGTTTTATTCGCAGCCATTCTCAAACATCTCATTTCACAGGTGGTTAGTCTTCTCTCATGTTCTTTTGTTAATGTCCAAGTCTGACATTGATAACCTAATGACGGTATAAAGATTGTATTTATAATTTGTCTTTTTATCTCAGCTGGGACAGCAGGGTGTTTTAAAATTGGGGCAAGCTGGTATGCGACATTGTTGGCTTGTTGGATTCTTGCTTCAATCTCTCTGTCTATTTTACCATTATATATGTTATATAATTTATTTAGGTTTATTATACAAAGATCAAACTAATTATTTACTCATATGTTTCTTCTTTCGCCCTTCATTCGCAGTGGTGTATAGAATCTCAACTAACTTGTGCAAAGTTATCCTATCCTTTATCACTGCTTGCAGCTGACCACATGTCCACCATCTTTTATTTTTATCTCATTCTACGAGTGCTTGTTTGTCTGCCTTTATCCATTGAGGTGTGGTTTTGGGTGTATGGACAATCTAGTTATATTGCTATCAGTATGTGTGTTTATCCTTTTTTTTACTGTGTAATACTTGATGTATTTCCGATGTCATTTTCTTAGATGTTCATTTTTCGTACACTGTAGCTTATAGATGATCATAATCTTACTCATTTACTGTTTATTACTCTTTACATGATCCAGAAACGTATGCATACCTCAGTTCCATCCAGTAGGCACAAATAAGACTGTTTTGCTTTCAGAGCTTTAAATATGGACTGAGCATAGTCAATGAGAACAGACAATCCGGTCTTGTTAATAATGTGAACATCTTCAAAGCAACCCCAGCAACCATCCTGAAGTAAAAGCAAAAACATGAAATAATTAGCAAAATAACATGATTGATGCTTTACTTTTTTCCAGACAGTCAGAAGCAGATTAATTATGAATATTCCTATTTGCTGCAGATTATTTGGCTGCTAATTATTTTATTGTACTGTTTTGCTTAGAGAAAAAACACAATCTGGAAATAAAGTAAACTATGCCTTGTAACATCTGCTGAAGTCAAAGTCTTTATCTTACACCACCAAGATCAAAATATATAAAAAGTTTATATGCCCAGTGATTTTTTTGGGCTCTGAAACTTTGAGAACAAAGAGATGAAGCTTAATTACACATTTTTGAAAACACAGTCTTATGACGAATCTTTGGACCTATCAAAGACACAAACATTGCTGAATGGAGAGTAAGAAGCTACAATCAAATTTCTAATCTGTTTAAATCACCACTGATTACTGGGATTGACTGAAATGGCTGGCACATGCTGAGAGTGTCAGATGACAGAGAGGTAAAAACTGTAAAGACAAGGGAGCTGAATGGTCGTAGACCATGGGGTGGATGAAAAAAATGATGGATAGATAATATCCAGACAGATCTACAAACACTTGGTGTCACCAACTAGAAAGGAATGGCCAGTCAGAGAGATGAATGCAGGTGGGTGATATCTGCAGCAATGACCCTCAAGGGCTTTGAATGCTGAAGAAGAAGAGGTTTTGCACATGTCTTATATCTTCTGATTTCTTGTTCAAGGTATATTCAAGTATTCATGCCCCGGTATTGGATCATTTTTCTAGGCCATGCCCGCCTAGTCAGTAATGAACAGGCAGACAGATTGGCTGGATCTGCACCACTGGGTGGTGAAGTGATACATGACAAGGCAGATGTGGTCAAGGCCCTTTGGGAACAAGCAACAGAATTAGTAGAGAAAAAAAAGATTATTATGGTTTGGAGAGAATGAGGCACCTGGGTGTAATCAGAAGTCTGGCCAGCTCACTACACTCAGAGGGAAGGCAAGATGGACATATAACCCGATTGTGACCGGTACCATCAGTATTGGAACTCTGTGCTGGCTGCTGAAGATGAAGACAGAGCACACATAGGAATGCCCCGAGTGCTATGATGTCAATTCTTGACTTAACTCAACTCATGCCCCGGCAAAGTGCTGATTTATGATTAAAGCAATCTTTTTTTCAATGTATTACATGCTTCAGTGCTGACATGGGTTTCTTGTTAAATCTTTGGTTGGTTGGTTGATTATCTTTTAGAACATGTGAGTTTTAACTGTCAAGTCTTCTTCTTCTTGTGTTTGCCCTTAAAAGGGTAGTCAGGATGTTCTGTTGTGGTGCACAGCTAGGCACTGATATGTTTGCTTTTGGGCCCAACACATTTCAGCAAACCTCTCACTGGTCGCTATTTATGACATGCTTATGGTGGCAGTGAATCTATCCCATACCCCCACCATCAAATGGGGCCTCAGAACCAACATGGGGAAGTGTAAAGTCTAATACCATAATGTTCCGACCATTCAAACCCTAGGAAAACACAAAAACAAAATAAAACAAGCAACTACTGCATTGAGATGAGTGAATAGACTTTTCCAGAACGTATTACTAAAGCACTATCTAAACGGGGGGCTGCCCTACCGCTTCACAAGCCATGAAAGCAGTAGAGTTTACAAAACCAATATCTCACTTTACATCTGCAAAGAAGTATTAGAGCATAACCAGTTGCTATAACTGTTATGATACTGGACGGAAGTGATGACATGAAAGCCACATGTGGGACACATTGCAAAAATGAATACAGCAACAGGCATGACTTCATATCCCTGTCCAGGCTAATGGGCATGAAGCTGCAAAAAGTAAGCACTTCACCAAAGACACACAATGTTTGATAATCAATACAGAACAGACGTTCTCAGTTGTTATTCGAGCTACTGAGGTGGAGATAAGTGTACTTATAGACCTATCCAGACAGCTGTGATGATAACCCTACTAATTGCAGTACGCATACACATGCCCGCACACAGGCACACATAAAGGCTAAAATAAAACCCTAGTTGTTAGTGTTTCCTTTAAAGGCTTTAGGAATTCCACTGTCAACAGACTTCAGTTCGAGTGTGTAGGCTACCTGTGAGAATACAGTGTAAAGATAAATAAAATGCATTAGCAGTAAAGAGAAACATAACAACTCACCATGGCAATACCTTGCATAATTTGTCCAATACACGCTGGGTCTTGTTCTTTGAAGACTTGGAACATGCCCACAAAGTTGCCCAGGATGTTAGCCAACCCCTAGAGAATATTACAATTGATTTGACAAACAAATTATTGAAATATAATGCATAGGAATATGACAATGTTTAAACAAACTATACAGAGATGGATAGAGGGAGAGAGAGAGGCAGATATAGACAGACAGATAGAGAGAGAAACAGAGAGAAACAAAGAGAAAGAGAGTGAGAGAGAGACACAGAGAGACAGATAGAGAGACAGAGACAAGCAGAGAGAGAGAGAGAGAGAGAGAGAGAGAGAGAGAGAGAGAGAGAGAGAGAGAGAGAGAGAAAGAGAGAGAGAGAGAGAGAGAGAGAGAGAGAGACAGAAGATTTAAAAGAAGAACAAAATAAATGAGCAATATTTTACCTTTAACAAACTTACTGAGATAAAAAAGAGGAGAAATCTATCATTATTTACTTGCTATATTTCTTCATACCAAAACTTTCATATTCACACTTACCAGCATATTGTATATGATCCTCTTAAAATGAAAGGACATGGTAATTAACAGGACTGTTTTACAGTACATTTGATTTCAACACAGCCTACTACAGAAAACAGAACTCATAGGAATGATATGCTCCTCCCACAAAGTTATTAATAAAAATTGAGGCTATCCTCCGAATAATGGTCCTAAATTATCAAGGTGGAAAATATACCCTAACAGGGCCTCAGTCATGTGTCAATTACGCACTTCCGTCGTCTTAAATTGTGCACTTCCGGCGACTTTCTGCCACCACCGACAGTATTCCCCATGCCGCGTGGATTGGGGCTAAGCTAGATGGCTGGGACTCACAAGCAGCAGCTACAGCATCTCCTGCAGCTTCCTTCATTTTATTTTTTTGCTCTTGAGTCCTAGCCATCTAGTTTAGCCCCAATCCACGCCATATGAGCGGCGTGGGGGATACTCTCGGCGGTGGCGGAAGTTCACGATTCGGCGATGGCGTTATAGTCCCCAGAAGTGCGCAATTGACACGTGACTGAGGCCCTGTTAGGGTATATTTTCTGCCGCAATAATTTAGGACCGTTATTCGGAGGATGACCAAAATTTAACTGATTTATTTTCTATCTCTTAAATATGTAATGATAGAGAATCACATTTAATATAAAATTTACTAACAAAAAAATCAAATATACCAGAGTCTATAGCTGTAAATGTAAGATGCAAGAAAATATGGCTTCCATTGTAACATACAAAAAATAAAAGGTGTTATGGTTTAATCACAGCATTAGGATTAATTATAACTGGCTCACATCATGTAGGTGACATTGCAAAAAGCATGAGCGCTCTAGTTTTAGAAAAGATTGCCTAGAAATATTAGGGAAAAACTGCACTTATTACCAAATGTAACAATCTGAAAATGAACCTGTAAGTTTCAAACTATGAAGCAAATTTATTTGATCCCTTCACCACAGAGGAAGAATATAGTTAGTTAGTTAGCATCTTGATGTTTTTCCAGATAATAGTGTTATATAGTGCTACAATGAGACATAAGAGTCGCAGCCCATCAAAATCCAGTTTAGGCCAGGAATTCTTCTTTTCATGTTTTCCGCCTGTAGACTCTGACTGGAAAGTTCTGTCTGTTTGTTCACTACTTGTCCCATAACTGTTTTCAGAGTTTTGTGTGCACATCATCTAGCAAATTTGTATTCAGACTACTGGTTCCTTGCCTCTCAGGCAGAGGCACTCCAAATTCAATAGAAACACCTTTAATGAGTCAACTCTTACAATTTGCTTGATGGGGATTCAGTGGGTCTAAAAATCCAGATAAATATGTCAAAAAAGATCTTTAAAAAGTGTTACCCTATTAACTAGATTTTTTAATGATAGATTTGCAAACTGTTCTTGAAAATAAAAGCATCCTTAGCTTTTTGTTTTAATAATTATATATAACAACACAGTTTCTCTGAATTGGACCACACCATATATATATATATGAATTATATATATATATACAGTCAAAGAAGCCGATGGCGCCTTCTCCATGACAACCATGCAGCATGACCATGGAGGTGATGGCAGTGACACAAGTGTTCACCTGGCTCGAAACACAAAACTACACACACGTATTTATACTCAGTGATTCAATGAGTATGATCCGGAGGGTTCAGGCAGGTTCGGTGCGAAGACAATGGCTTCAATCATTACAGAAGTCCACTGTGCGTAGAGTCACTTTTATTTTTGTTCTGGGATACACAGGCGTAGATGGAAATGAAAGAGCTGATAGGTTGGCTGGATCCGCTATCACTACCGATGGTCAGATTATGAATCATGCTGATATTATCAATGCTCTCAGAGAAATGGGAAGGATAGAGGACAGTTAATCCACATCACTCGCCAGAATGGCAGACTTGGGAATTAGGATGCGCATAGCAAAAAACGAGACACACACTAAACACACCAGAAGACTTGTTAACCAACACAGAACTAGTACTATTAGCCAAGAGACATTGGGGTTTATACTGAGGGGAGGATCTGAGCACCTATGGACATGTTCGGAGTGCAATAATGATAACCCAAGTAACCAACTAGCTAACATATATATATATATATATATATATATATAATATATATATATATATATATATATATATATATATATATATATATATATATATAAATGTATATATAAATTATAATGAAAGCGCAAAAATAAACACATGCTAGTATAACAGATTATTACAAGTACAAATACACCCTATTTCATATTTGTTGATGCGCCCTTGAAACTCCCTGAAAATTCCTTGCAGCCCCTCGGGGGCTCCCAGGTTGAAAACCATTAATCAATACAATAAATGAGACCAACATAAAATATCGAACTGGCCAAGGCAAAGGAAAAAAAAAAGATTCTTTAATTTTGTACGTTGTTAGTCAGCAAGTCTTTTATCCACTATCATCATAGCTCCCTTTTCCATTAGAAAATCACATAAACAAATAAATACTTTCTAGATCTACCACAGAAAAATCTATTCACCTTCACAGTTTCAGTTTTACAAGACCCTGGTGGGCCAACCAGAAGAGTCCCCATCATTTGTTTCAGAGCAAGGGACATTGACAAAAAACATTTCTCTGTTACTGGTGATATAGGAATGCCAGCATCTGTACCATAAAATTCTGTTCCATATCCATACTGTGAATCCAGGATCCATATACAAGGCACTAGTTTCACTTCTGCTTCTGTAGGTACAAAATAGCAAAAAAATATGCTGCTTGCTTTGATAAAATAGATATTGTGCCAATACAGTTATAAAATAGCATATTTTGATGATTAATACACTAAGAAATGAATTTACAATTCCAGTATAACGAATGCTAAAAAATATTTGCAGAAGTATATTATATATCTGAATAAGATTTACAATAAAGGCCAATTTTAGAAATATCATATTATCAACTGCAGTAAAATAGATGCTTAGCTAATAATGTCAATGTAGGTATATTTCTATTTTAGCAAAATGAGTGCTAAAAAAAATATGACACAAAAGTATATTTTAGTAACATTTATGTTAATCCAAAATAAAAATAAAAAAACATGCAGTTAAGTAGAATAGATATTAGTCGATTATAATCATTTAAAAAAAAAAAAAAGCCCCTTACATGAGTTACCTTACTAAAATGGAAGCTAGGATAAAATTTCTAAAAAGGATGTCTATTTATTTTTTTTTTCTCCAATATGTAAGATCAAAATGTTTATACCAGCAGAAGCATCATTGTAATCACCAGATGTAGCTGTAAACAGAAAGAAAACTCAACTCTCTTATAAATCTGGCACATCTTATGTCTTATGTTAACATAAATCTCACCTCCATTTACATCCCAAACACAATAAAATAGCTAATTTAATAGTTAATAAAAATAACTGACAAAAACATCACACACAAAAACAGCAACAACAACAAAAACTCACTTTCATTTTAACCTCCTCTTGTAAACAAACAACAACATACAGGGACCTAATAGCTGCAGATAATTTTAAGACAAGGCAAGCAATATTGACTGACTTCATACATTTTAGAAACGTCTTTATAGTAGTATTAAAGAGAAAATAGTTACACAAGAATATATGAAGCATGGTTAAAAAAAAAAAAGTAAATGACCCTTTTTCTACGCCTTAAGCGTATAGGACATATAGGGCTAGACCTATATTTTATAGACCACTGGCACAAGATGGCTGATGTGGTCAGCATCACGCCGTCCGCCTCTACTTCCTGGGACTGCACCCAGTACCTACTCAAGGCTGGGTCGATCTGGGAGCCAAGGTCATTTCTAAAGAAAAGTCCGGCTCAGCCAGGAAGCGAATCCATGACCTTCCGATCCTCAGCGCGCATATGAAACATGGACACATAGTTAACTACAGTTATACACGCCATTTGGAGATGACAGGTTCAATTCAAAGCACGGTAACTATAGCTTTCAATTTTTATGTTGTCTAGAGCGTCCTTCTTTCTGTCTACTCCCTTATATGAGTGTCAATCAATACACTGTCTGTTTGTTTATTATATATATATATATATATATATATATATATATATATATATATATATATATATATATATTTATTTATTTATAAATATATATAGTACTTCATGCATGAAGGACTTTAGACTGCAGTTTGTTGATGAATACAACAAGCAAATAAATATGTCCCACTTAAATAAGATGTTCTTAAAAGTGCTGGCAAGAACAAAGAGTCTATATTAAAAAAAAAATATGAAATATATCATGATTACTTTGATAATATAGAATATTAAAAGATTAATTACCACAAAAATATAACATGAACTGAAAAAATAGGCAAGACCATCATAATAAAAATCAACAAGGTCATTAGCCAGCCAATATAAAGATAGCACAGAAGAACATACGAATCTTGGAAAAAGTATAAGCACAAGATGAATCACCAATGCCATCAAAATTCTACAAAAATAAACTAAACCTAAAAAAATAAACACGATCCAAATCTTTAACTTCCATGGACATTTGAAGGCATAAGATAATCATAATACAGCATTATAAATAAAGTTAACATTCAATTATGGCAAAGAAAAGGCAAGAAAATATGAAAGATTAAAGCACCATTGCAACCGAATATTACATGGCATACCATCAATAATAAGAAGTCTGCTATAGTGTTATCATATGCTCAAAAGAAAGTTGGATAACATTATTTAGTTCTTGTGGATACGCGTATTTATCTACACAGTTTAGGGTTAGGGTTGATATCCTAAAACACCCAAAAAACACAAGTCCTGCAAGATTATTTAGCTCTTCTGGATACAGTATTCTAACAATTCTTTGTTGCTGTCATATTGCCTTCTGGGATGAAAATGAGTTAAGTCAGGAATCTACAAGTCGGTTTGCTCATTGCAAAGTAAAAAGATACAGAGTATGCATATTGTGAAGTAGAGCAAGATTAAAAGTTTGTTCATTGCAAAGTAAACAGATTCACAAAGTTTGCATACTATAAAGTAGCAAGAATAACCATTTGCTAACTGCAAAGTAAACAGATTCAGAGTTTACATACTGTGAAGTAGCAAGATTAACAGTTTGCTCATTGCAATTTAAACAGATTCACCGAGTTTACAGACTGTGAAGTAGCAAGATTAACAGTTTGCTCATTGCAAAGTAAACAGATTCCTAGACTTTGCATACTGTGAAGTAGCAAGATTAACAGTTTGCTCATTGCAATTTAAACAGACTCACAGTCTGCATATTGTGAAGTAGCTTCTTCTTCTTCTTCTTCTGTGTTCGACATCAGTCATGCTACACATGGAGTCCCGTCTGGGTCAAAAATAGGATTGTGCGTTTAAGGTCGCCACCTGTCCCCCATAGCTTCTCTCGCAATGTTGATCCCCTGGGCCAGATCCACAGTCTTTGCTGGGAGAGGTAAGGGCAGTACTGCAGTATGTGCTCAGGGTGAAGTAGCAAAATTAACAGTTAGCACATTGTAAAGAGCAAGATAACGGAGTTTGCACATTGTGAAAAAGCAATATTAATGGAGTTTGCAAAAAGTTTTCACACTGTATGGTTAGGAAACTGTTATATGCAATTCCTCACGTCACAGCATACATGGATGACATCTGTATACACACCAAAACATTGCACGACCACTGCACTACCCTACAAAAAGTCCTATCAAGAATAAATGACGCGAAATTGACAGTAAATCCTTTAAAAACTGAAATTGCATACACCAAAATTGATTACTTAAGACATGTTATATGCGAAGGTTTAGTCCAGACAGATGAAAATATTGTTTCGAAAATTTTGAAGATCCAAAAACCTAAAACTAAAAGCAGCTCCAATCTCTACTAGGGTTAATAAACTATTATGGTAAATTCATCCCAAACTTAGCAGCACTAACATCACCACTATCAGAGTTATTAAAGAATCAACAATTGAAAAAATCAGATTGGAATGAAACACATGAGGAAATTCTAGTTAGAATAAAAAACTGTTTTTCAAAATATCCTATTTTGAGACAACCTGACCCTTCCAAAAGATTTTTTCTACAATCAGATGCCAGCGGTCACACAATAGCTTGCGCAGAAACATTCACAAACATTACTCCCAGTAATGTATATGTCACAGAAACTTAACCAAACGCAACAAAAATACAATACATTTGAACGAGAAGCGTTGGCACTAGTTATTAGTCTAAAAAAGTTTCAGAAGTTTCTTTTGGGAAAAGAATTCACTATTTTAACAGATAACTTGGGGTTGACAAAATTATTAACAATTGATGCCAATAGCAATCCAAGGGTATATAGATGGGCATTGTTGATATCACAATTCAAATTTAACATTGAACACATCAAAGGAACAGACAATCATTTACCAGATATCATGTCACGTTTGTAGAATAGGTTGCAACTGCTATTACAACTTGTATTAACTGAAATCATTTTATGCAAGGGTATGCATTGTATTATTGTATGAATGTATTATATGAATTTACAACTTGGAAAAATGTATATGGTTTGATTTGAACGGGTATAATATAGGAAACAATTAGAATTAAAGGGAGACAACATTCAGGATTAAAATACACCTCACCAGAAAATGTTACATTTACTAGTATACTAAATTGAATTGGTGTAGCATTTAATTTGAATATGTGTGTTAATGAGACATGTTGTAGTTTCTGAAGACAAGGTAATTAACTACATCTTGTACCTTACATATTAGGGAGCAAAACCATACATTGCTGATTTAGCCATTGTTGAGGGCTTTCATGAATGGGAATAGCGAGGGTGGGACTTCATGGGGTCACACTTCGGTTTTAGAGCCAAGATTTTGGACTTCCGCACCGATCGGGGGGTGCCTGGAGAGGGGTTCGGTTGTATACCGACTTTAGAACTGGGTGGGGATACCTATGGAGCCAGATTATTGGTCTTCCGCACTAAAAGGGGAGTGCCTGGAGTGAGGATCCCATTAAGGTATTCACAGTCGCGGAAAGACCCAACAGATGGCATTTTAGAGTGTTTGAATTGTTAACCTAATGAGGTAAAGGGAACTTGGTTGGAAATGAACTTGTCGAAAATGATTCACTACAAAGGTCTAGAATCACCATGTTCAGTTAAATGTTCACACCTGATTGATTGAAAATGTAAAACATTTTTTTTTGGGGTGGGGGAGAATGTAGTGAGTCATTTTCTCCCCATTGATTCATGCCCGATAGATGACGTCAGTAATAAATGTAAGACGAATGTTTTGACTGACTGAGATAACACGAGATTTATGTCTTGAGTTTCATGAGAGACATCTGAAAGTCAGGTTTTATGTGAAACATGATTGTTCACGTGAACCATGAAGGTTGACTGGCAGGATTCGTGTGAAATGTGAATTATCACGGGCCAGACACGACTTTCAACGGTGGGGAATTCGTGAGAATGAAATTATCCAGAATATTCGAGAACATGACAGATCAGAGGGCTAATAGCGAAGAAAGGTTTGTGAGGCAGTCTCGTTTAGGCCAAGGGAAGGTGTACGTGTGAGAAGTCCGGAAGAATGTTGTCGTCTGAATAGCGTGATTTCCCAATGCCTACCTGGCAAAAAATAGCGGCTGACGGAAACGGTGGCCAGCTGTGAATGACTGTCGTCTGGATGGAGGGAATTACTGTGTTTCGCTAAGTTGTGTGAATTCTACGATGTTACAAAAGGTAAATGATTGCCCGCGTGCGCATGTATGATTGACTGTTTAGAGTATTGAATAAGTAATCGATGAGTGATATTGTCGTGTATGAACATTTACTGACTGCAACATCAGCGAGTGAAAATAAACGGCACGTGTAACTTCTGAACGTCGGCCAGCGTCCATGTTTTCTCGTTCTTGTCCGTCGGTGAATGGAAGGATGCGGTGACTCATTCGAGCCAGAAATTAATAACAATGAAGATCACTGCAGAAGATCACACACACACAGACAGACACACACATACATAGACACACACATACATAGACACACACATACTCTTTCAGGTAAGCATCAACATTATTCAGACCGTAAACCAAAATACGGGAATATGATTACAGCATACCTGACTGAAGGTAGCACCGAACACTCCGTCTCCATTCAAAGTCTGTTGTCTCTCTCAACCTTCTCTGACACATATTGTCTAGAATGTCCTTCAGATAGATGGATTGCTAACAGAACAGAAACCATAAGAGCAAAAAATCAACATGAATCAGAAACAACTTAGAGCTGATGAAGACTAATAGCTGCAACATCCTTTGTTTGTCTAATGTAACTGAACCATTAAAGCTGACATAGCTTGTATTTTTCAAATTTTGTACTTAACATTTGGAAGACAACTCCAAATTTAACAGTGTGAAGGCATGTGAGTGACAGGTTTAAAAGACATTAAAAGATATATATACATAAGATGAAATGAGCAAAGAATTACAAAACATTTTTTTTGTTGTTCATGAATGTAGTATTGTGGAGCTGACAATTCTGCTGCTCATTTGGACTGATTTATTTTCATAATTTCAGTCAAGTCATGTAAACACAGGTCTGTTTGTACATGTAATGACCCTGCTTTGCATGGTCTCCACGAGTACATTGTGGCCAGTGGAATGTCTGTGCTACAGGTGACAGCACGAGATAATTGGGTCTAGTCGAGGAAGCGAGGGAAGCCCGAGCGGACTCGTGGTCAGTCGATCATGAGAAGTCAGAGTAGACGGTTATAGAAACAGAGATGCAGTTCCAATGTCATGCGGATGACGAGTAATTGAGTATGTCGTGAGTGAGAGAAGTATATATAATTGTGGGAACTTGAGGAACATATGTGAATGAATAAACTGACAGAATGTACAAAGAAGCTGAGCGGCGTTCGTGTTGTCAACCCTATACGTTAAAGTAGTGCAAGTTTTGTAGCAGTAAACATCCAGAGAGTGAGCCGTGGCGAAAGCCAATAGGTAGTAAGCCAAAGTGCAGTCCAAGTCAAGCCAAGGTTAATTACAGTACAAATAAAAAATTTTTCAAGTAGCATAAGCAAATGTTCGAGCTAAACAAGTCATCACCATCATGTAGCAGATTCTTTGAAGAACGTCGCTCTCATCACAGCCTGCATGGAAGAAACTCAGCCATTTGCCAGATCTTCCGCCTCGTGCATTTTCCTACCCAAGATGTCACTTATATCTTGTGATCATCTTCATACTGGTTGGCCTCCGCACCTACTTCCTGACACCATGCCTACTGTAATTTTTCTCTCCAATCCACCATGACACATTATATGGCCATGATATTTCAGTTTCTGAGACAAGATGCTGTTTACCAGCCAATCTGCTTCAATGTTAAGATCTTTTTAGCAGTTCTACATCAGTGTTACATTAGATGGAAAATGTGTGACAGAGATTAAAAGCAGAATAGGTCAAGCGAAAGCTGCATTTCAGAACATGAAAAATATCTTATGCAATAAATCATCCTTATTTAATATCAGAAAGAGGGTGCTAAAATGTTACATAGAACCTGTTCTGCTATATGGCAGCGAATCTTGGAATGTCACTGAACAAATTAAGAAGAATTTGGAAGCAACAGAGATGTGGTTTCTGAGACAAATTTTACGAATACTTTTGGATGGCCAGAGTAACTGACAACGATTGCTTGAAAGAAGCTAATGAAAGTAGATCTTTATATACAACAATAAGAAAGAGACAAACACTGTTCTTTGTCAAATAATGATAAAGAAAACATTGGAGAACATCGAGACAACTGGAAAGATCAGTGGAAAAAGGGGTAGAGCCAGACCAAGAGAGATGATGTTGGATGAGCTGAAACGATGGCATGGAGGAATATCATCAAGAGAGCTGTTTCAGGCAACCAGGAATCATGATCTGTGGAGATGCATGAGCGCCTACGCCAGTTGGCAGGGCACATGATGATGACCTCAGTTTTCAGATGTTTTAGGATGTCAGTATTTCTTTTCTTCTACAAGTTATAAAATATGCATTCCATGACCAGCTACTTACATTTATCATGGCCTCTAGTCGCAGGCGATGAATGGGAAGCACAGGTTCCTCACTGTTCTTCCACACTCCCCTTAACAACACTGTCACAAGCCGGCTTGTCGCCATGTTGTACTTTCGCAGTGCCCCCTGGAGGGACTTCCTTTCATTTTTAATTTCAGAAATGGCTGTTTCACACTCTGAAGTCCAGTGGTATAACATTCCAGTTCGGCACACTTGTGATGGGTACTGTTTTCATAGAGGAAATAATTATGTCATTTGTGCATGCTTGTAAATAACTGTAAGTATCAGATTAAGCATTACAAGCTGTATTTATGATATTTGAATCTCTAGACCTCGCTGTGTGAGTTATGGGCCCCAGTATGGTGAAAGGGAAGGTGGGGTGGAGAGGTCGGGGCGGGGGTGGGGGGCCAGACCAGCTGCCTCCATAGCAAGCTAATAAGAAAAGTTTCTTTGAAGTCAGAGTGTATCTGCCTTAGGGGTGAAGAACCAAGAGTCTGCATGCATAAAAGCCAGATATGTAAAATGGATGTGCACACAAAACTCAACTTCTGGCACAAGACAAAGTCTATGAAGAAGAAGAATCTTTAGACCAGTTAGTTGGATGCAATAAAACAAAATTAGGAAAACAGGCTTAAAAATGTAAATATAAATGCACATAAAAGTCATGAGATGATCCCCCCCCCCCCCACACACAAAAACCGGAACACTATCAAATCAATGAAGCTTGAACTTCAAATTTATATTCTGTCGATAGAAAAAAGGGACGGAAAGGGGGGGGGGGGTATTACTGTGCATGGATTCAGAAAATAAAAGGAAAATAATGAAGTCTCCTCCAAATCAGACTGTAAAGTAACAAATTAAAAGATCTTATTCTATTATATCATTTAAATTATGGTATCTACCCTAGGAATTCCTTTATATTTTACAAGAATTATTAAAGCATACTGAAGTCATAGTCTTACCTTAAGTACCCAATCCTCAAGTCCAACTCCATTTTGACAGTCAGAAATAACAGCTTGAGTCAAGTTACGTAATGTTTCTCCCACCGAATTTTTCAATGCTCCTAGCCAGACCTCTACATTTTCAGCCAGTGTTACCTGCAAACATTTAAATTCAGGATAATTTGTAGATAAAAGCAACTATATCTCATCAAAGTAAACTCTTTTTGTGTTGAACAAAACACCATGTGCGCCCGCATATAATCATCTGGACCAGTCAAAATGTTATACTTGTACATTTTTTGTTTAGATAGGATATCGTAAAACACCCCAAAAAAACACAAGACTCCTGCAAGGGTTATTTAGCTCTTGTGGATACAGTATTCTAATAATTTTGTTGCTGTCATTATTGCCTTCTGGGACTGAAAGAGTTAAGTCAGGAATCTACAAGTCGGTTTGCTCATTGCAAAGTAAAAAGATACAGAGTATGCATATTGTGAAGTAGCAAGATTAAAAGTTTGTTCATTGCAAAGTAAACAGATTCACAAAGTTTGCATACTATAAAAGTAGCAAGAATAACCATTTGCTTATTGCAAAGTAAACAGATTCAGAGTTTACAGACTGTGAAGTAGCAAGATTAACAGTTTGCTCATTGCAATTTAAACAGATTCACAGAGTTTACAGACTGTGAAGTAGCAAGATTAACAGTTTGCTCATTGCAAAGTAAACAGATTCCTAGACTTTGCATACTGTGAAGTAGCAAGATTAACAGTTTGCTCATTGCAATTTAAACAGACTCACAGTCTGCATATTGTGAAGTAGCTTCTTCTTCTTCTTCTTCTGTGTTCGACATCAGTCATGCTACACATGGAGTCCCGTCTGGGTCAAAAAAAGGATTGTGCGTTTAAGGTCGCCACCTGTCCCCCATAGCTTCTCTCGCAATGTGGATCCCCTGAGCCAGATCCACAGTCTTTGCTAGGAGAGGTAAGGGCAGTACTGCAGTATGTGCTCAGGGTGAAGTAGCAAAATTAACAGTTAGCACATTGTAAAGAGCAAGATAACGGAGTTTGCACATTGTGAAAAAGCAATATTAATGGAGTTTGCAAAAAGTTTTCACACTGTGAAGTAGTAAGATTAACAGAGTTTGTAAGGTATGAATGTAAAGTATATAACTGCGCAACCTACTAAGCATATAATAAGAGTGGCTAATCAAGGCTGACATGCGATCAGCTACCTTGTACAGTAGTAAACTTTAGCTACAAACTACAGAAATTATAAACAAATTACTCTAGGTGGGTTTTTGGGCTCAAAGTTTGGAGAAAAAAACCCAGACCAATTGTCAAGTATGTTGCAAAAAACAGGACTAATTAGGACTTGACTGAAGTTGGATATACTGGGCCTAAAGGTACAGATACTGCAGCCTAGCTGTAATCCCTTTATAGGCAAACACAAAAAGGAAGAGGAGCTGCTGTTGTGTAGTGGTTAGACACTTGCCTGCAAATCCAAAAGTGACAGGTACAAATCAACATGTAGCCAGATTATTTCATTCATGACACTGACTACCAGATTGACCCAGCCCTAAATGAGTAGCAGGTACAGTCCTGGGAAGTAAAGGCAGCTGGCAGGATGTTAACCACATCACCCATCAAGGGTGGTCTATGAAATTATGAGTATAGCTTCAAATGTCTGATGTGCCAGTGGCGTATAAAAGGACATCCACCTTTTTTTTGTGTGTGTAATTTTTTAACAGTTTTTTGTTTGTTTATAATTTGTATTGTTACTTTTGAACAAAAGAAGAAGAATATAAACAAATCTACAAAGGACTTGGTCTGAGCAGCCCATGTACCAGTGTGAGATAAAAGGCAGCAAAAGAAATGTAAAAAGAACTAGAATTCTTGTTTGAGTATTACTAGCAAAACTGAAATACGTTTAAATGCCATGGTGGCGTGAGAAAACAGTAAAGAAGGTATGTGGAAAAAAAAGAGGCAGAGGTCAACTTTCATGATGAGGAACACAGGATACCAAGGACACACTGGACATGAATGTTAACAAGTGAGGTTTTGAAAAGCAACATAGGGGTTTTCCACATGCTGTGATTAGAGCAATGTTCTGCAAAGGACCTGCTAAATGATGATAAACTGCAAAAGGAAAAGATAACAAACTACCTTTACTCGACAACATTCCATTAACTAAAAACTCATTCTTTGATTTGCATACAGTACCTGGGTGACTGCCGGACAAGACAGTTCTGAATTACCCTTAACGTTTATATTCAACAACTTGAGTTCAGACTTTACTTTTCTTTGCAAAACATTCACAGGAACTGTCTACATTCTTTGATCGTGTCATCAGAAGGGGAAAACATTATGACCATGGGAAAGTTGAAGGGGAAAAGAGGCAGAGACAGCAAAAAAAGATCCTGGAAAGTTTGACATCATGGCCTGGAAGATGATCCGTGTCAGAATTGACTGACAGTACACGAGACAGAAGGTTGTGGATATCCTGACTACCAACACCATACTGTATGGACTGTAAAAAGAAGAACTCCACCACTGCTCTTGAAATGGAAGTTGAAGCGTTAACAATCCTTGATAAATCAATCTTACCTTTTCAGCAAGTTTCAGTATTTCACCATCTTCACTCAAGACAGCTGTGGCTTCCATGACAATTGTATCACTGACAAGACCTTCAGACGGCAACATAGTGGAATCATCCTGTGATCCACTAAGACTAGTGCTCTGCAAAATAAAATAATGTTTATAGTTAACTGCTTGCTACTTAGAGATATTTGTAGAATACAGGTAATACTGAAAGGCAAGCATGTTAATATCAACCCTAAAAGAGCACTGTTCAACACAGTATTATTACCAAGGCTATGCTATCAATGTCTTCAGAAGACGGAAGAAAAATAGTCATATCAGAAATGAAATGTTTACGTATCATACTAGGTTTAACAATAAAAAGATGATGTCAGGAGAAGAGTCAGCACAGATGCAATACTGAACTTTATCACTAGATAACATATCAAATGGTTTGATCATGTATCAAGGTGGGCAACTGACAGGGTACCACAGAGAGCAATATTATACAGATACAGTGGTAACACAGCCAGAGGTTGACCACACAGGAGATGGATCACGCAAATATCGAAGACACTAAAAAAGTAATACATACAAAGCTAACAGATAGGCCCATTCCAGAGATCTCTTCCCGTCCTGGCATTGTGATTCATTCCAGGAGTAGAAAACAAAAGAAGAAGAAGAAGAAGCAATCTTGTTCTTCTTCTTGTTTTATCACTGGATGTAAACTCCGGTGGAAAGTTCTGGTTGTTTTTAGACCTTCTTGGCCTTTTTCCAGAGCTTGAGTTTTGTGTCATTTCCATTTTACAGATCTAGTTGATTTGTTTGCAGACTGTTGGTTTCTTGCCTCTCAAGCAGAGGCACACCGACTTTAAAGGAAAACCTCTAATTTGTAGACTTTTATAAATGCTTGTTGAGGTGATGCTTGTTGGTTTCAGTAGATCAAGTCTTTTTGTCCCAAAGAGGGGCTCCGAAACCCACCTACATTGGAATACATAAGTAATCAGTATATTTCAATAGTGTCTGCTTACAGTAATTTATTATACTATCTATTGTCAAGCAGTCTGACTGTTCATTCAAATGTAGTTACAATATAATTTAAATCCAGATCTTATTATATAAACATTTAAAAAAAAAAATACTAAAAAAAAAAAAGTAAAATAACAAATGTAATTTTGATATAATTATCATTTTATTTTGAAATAACATACGTAATGCTGATGCAATCTTTTGTCTATCTTTGGAGGCGTTATCACTCTTGAGGAAACAGACAAAGTACTGGAGCTGTTTCCTTGATGATCAATTTGTGGACTGACTATCTCTGAGCCCTGTCTAATGCCATGTTTGTATGAGGCAGCATTAGCTTTACTGTTGCTCTCATTTGGATTAGTTTTCTCAAGCTTGATATCAGCAATGGCAGAAAAGATTGATCTGTGAATGGGAACAGCAAAGCTGATTTAAAACATGGCAGTGTGAGATATTTTCTGATAAAACAAGGTTGGTTAGCTCATCATCAATTTCCACTTCTGCTGTTAAGCACTGTGAGGGGCAGCAATGGCTGTTGTCATTCTGTGTTGATGTAGAAACTCTTTAATGTTATCAATCCAACTTCTCCTAGGGCAACCTCTTGGTTTCACTTCAGATCTTTTCATGTGTAGCACCTGAACTGGTAGTTGTTCTGGCTGCATTCTTACTAGATGACCAAACCACTTGATTTTCTGTTTCTCAATTAATTTGATGCATGTTTTGTTCATACAGTTTGTGTGTGTGTGTGTGTGTGTGTGTGTGTGAGTGTGTGGCCAGGTCAGTTCTGACTTATGGGGAAACCAACCAACTTGAGTTTTAGATGGCTCATGCCACGTAGGTTACTCCTGTGAGTTTGGTTTGACAGATCCCAGTCCCCTTGGCCAGACCAGTGCAGCAGAGCTACACTTTGATCTTATCCAAAAAGCCGAGAAGCAATCCTACAGTCTGTCTGATAATAACATTTCTAACATTATCTAGGATGGTTAAGTTGGTGGCTTTTCTCAGGCATCTCATTTCACAGATATTAATTTTACGTTGGTTAGACTTTGATAATGTCCAAGTCTGGCACTGATAGCACAGCCTTGGTATGAATATGCTGTTTATAATCTGTTTCTTCATGCTCATAATTATGTTTGGATATCTTAATAACGGTGTCAGTTGGTAAATAAGTGAACTGGCTTTTGGCATCTTGTTTCTATTTCTCGATCAATGTACCATAATTGTGTCCCTTTTTTCTAATATCAGCATATCCTAATATCTAGATGTTTGATATCTTCATGAGTTCAGTTAATTCAGGTTCTTTATTTCCTAGTTTGCTAATAAATTTCAAATACTGAATATTTCACATTCGCTTTTAGCTGTAGCTGTCGTCCACTTTTTTTGGTGCATTGAGTGCAGTTCAGTCTTTACAGTGCTGATAAAATCATTCCTTTCATTTAATTTCCTCCATAATTCTCCAGCAATATCAGTTGAACAAATAAATTCCCTACCGTTCTGCTGGA
Source organism: Candidula unifasciata (assembly GCA_905116865.2). Classification (NCBI taxonomy): domain Eukaryota; kingdom Metazoa; phylum Mollusca; class Gastropoda; order Stylommatophora; family Geomitridae; genus Candidula; species Candidula unifasciata. The sequence continues at coordinate 681,711 of CAJHNH020001112.1, forward strand.
TCTGCCATAGGATTCTCCTTATTTTAACAGGTTGGTGTTAAAAATATACACTAAAACATATTTTAACCTTCACAATGTTTATTCCACCATCTTGGATCAAAGCTGACTTAAAAAAAGTAAAAAAAAACCTGTTTACACAAGTATTGTGTATATGATGCTTGAACCATAAGTGTATGGATTAATTGGTACAGGATAAGAGATGAGGTCAGTATCATGCTTACACCTTTACTTTCCAGGAAATTACCTAGTAACCAGCATAGGCTGGGTCGATATTTGAGCAAAGGTCAATTTTACATTTTTTAAACCGATGTGGATTGAAACCCAAGACTTTTGTGTCAGCATCTAGCCACTACACTACTGAGGCTCATAGAATGATCAGTGTGTTACTGAGGCTCACAGACTAATCAGTGTGTTACTGAGGCTTACAGACTGATTAGTGTGTTACTGAGGCTTACAGACTGATTAGTGTGTTACTGAGGCTCACAGACTGATTAGTGTGTTACTGAGGCTCATGGACTGATTAGTGTGTTACTGAGGCTCACAGACTGATTAGTGTGTTACTGAGGCTCACAGACTGATTAGTGTGTTACTGAGGCTCATGGACTGATTAGTGTGTTACTGAGGCTCACAGACTGATCAGTGTGTTTGTTACTGAGTCTCACAGACTGATCAGTGTGTTACTGAGGCTCATAGAATGATCAGTGTGCTACTGAGGCTCATAGAATGATCAGTGTGCTACTGAGGCTCATAGAATGATCAGTGTGTTACTGAGGCTCACAGACTAATTAGTGTGTTACTGAGGCTCACAGACTGATTAGTGTGTTACTGAGGCTCATAGAATGATCAGTGTGTTAATGAGGCTCACAGACTGATCAGTGTGCTTGTTACTGAGGCTCACAGACTGATCGGTATGTTACTGAGGCTCACAGACTGATTAGTGTGTTACTGAGGCTCACAGACTGATTAGTGTGTTACTGAGGCTCATAGACTGATTAGTGTGTTCCTGAGGCTCACAGACTGATCAGTGTGTTTGTTACTGAGGCTCACAGACTGATTAGTGTGTTACTGAGGCTCATTGAATGATCAGTGTGCTATGGAGGTTGACAGAATGTATTTAACATTTTCAAAAACCATTGCAAAATCTAAGAATTATATTAAAAAAATTTGTTGATTTGTGTTTCTTTACTAGGCAAAGTAAGTGTCCTGCCATGCTAACAACTACATAACCATGACTCTCTTTTAAAACTGATCAATCAACAAATCACTCACTTATATTTCTACATAATTTATTACTTATTAGGTCAAAGAACCAAAGAAAATGTATTTATTTGTTATACTAGACATAAGGTGTAAATTTTCTTGTTTTAGTTAAAAAAAAAAAAAAAAGCTTTAATTATAAATTTAGTTACTTAAAAACTGACCTGAGATGTGGTTTCACAGATTCCGTGTCATTTGGTCTGCTCAAGAGAGCCAGCAAAATTGGGTCAGAAATAAAATAAAATCTGGGAACGTTTAGCGGGGTGAGGTTTTCGCTTGTCTGTGACCAAGTAATAACCAAAGCACCAGGTCTCTTGCAAAACAGATCTCTAGTACTTCTGTTCTAGTCTCTTCTTGAATGCTCTACCCAGTAACTAGGTGCAAAATGAACTGCTTTTGGGACCTCTTCACCATAGCAACACTACAAAATAAAGGCATACCTCAAAATAATGCTGAATGAAAAAAATCAAGTAAGTGAAAAGGCTGAAGAGGGGAAAAGTTAGGAATCTTATCAAGATACCTGGTGAAGAAATACTTATGATTTATTTTACATTTTTCCTGTATGTCACACTCAACAGGCGATGTAGAGAAGAGCTGCCGTTAAGCACAGCGGTGAAAATTCTAGAATCTGCACTAACTGACGGATATGAAGAAAGGCATTTACAGCATAGGTTCCAATCCGCACGGGAGGTGCCAGATTTTAGTCAAAAACATGTATACAGTTTCAATGAGCTCCCAGGGTTGAGGTTCCCCGCTTTAAATCAGGTCCACTGTGCGAGGTCCCGGACAAGTTTTGGGAAGCTGAAGGTTGGCTGGATCCGCTATCACACCGACGGTCGGTGATGCTGACCACATCATGCCCCAGAGAAATGGGAAGGATAGAGGATGCAGGGTCTCATCGCCAGAACAATAAGATCGGCACAGCAAAAAAACGAGACGCACACCGGACACGTCAGAAGACTTGTTAATCAACATAGAACTGGTACTATTGCCCATGCGACTTGGGGTATAAGGAGATGAGTCTAACAGCAGAGATACCCAACTAATTTTAAAACACACCAGTGTAAAGATTATACTTATATGTTTCACAGATTCCGTGTCATTTGGTACACAAGACTGGTGTACAGCTTTTCGCTTGGTAAAAGGAGATTGTCTAAACACAACTGGAAGATAGCAACACTATAAAGGAAAACAAATTATGTGGCTATACAAGACTGGAAGGGGGTGCAGACATAGCGGCTAGAAAAGGATGTGAATAATGTCATGGAGCCAGAACAAACATGACTTTGGCTCCCAGGTTGACCCCACTTTAAATAGGTACCAGGTAAAGTTTTGGGAAGTAAAGGTAGCCAGTGTGATGATGACCACATCATCCATCAAGGGCCAATTCGTCTATAACAATGAATCTAGCCTTATATGCCCAATGCGCTTAGGTAGAAGGAGATAGTCTAACAGCAGAGATATCAACATTTTAAACACAACAGGAAGATTATACTTATATGGCTACACAAGACTGGTGCACATAGGTAAAAGGAGATTGTCTAAACACAACTGGAAGATTATACTTATATGGCTACACAAGACTGGTGCACATAGGTAAAAGGAGATTGTCTAAACACAACTGGAAGATAATACTTATATTGGCTACAGCCTGGTGCAGATAAGGATAATTGAAAATTTTAAAGGATAACTTTCTTCACTGATGTTTCCACAAGTGCTCAGTCTCATTCTACAGATTACAAAACACACTCATGCTTTACTCACATATGCTAAATTATTATTTTTTTTTTTTTGGGTAGGTTGATTTTCTAATGCCATCCTACATGATCGGATATTTGGCTCATAAACAGCATCCTGTCTTGAAACTTGGGCTATTTTTTGTCACATGTTAAATGTCACAGTGTCCTGGAGAGAACGGTGATGGAGGATTCAGTTCCAGCCAATGAAGCAGAGGCAGACCAATGCGAACGTGGATACAAGATACTGAAGATGTCTTCTTCTACTGCCTTTCTAGCCCTGAACGGAGCATAGGCCTTTAACCAACTCACGCCAAGTCGTTCCATCTTTTGCTATTGCATGCAGCTCTCCCCATGTCCTCTCCATGTTTCTAGCTTCCTTCTCCAGCTCCCTTCTCCATTTGTTTTTTCGTCTTTCTTTATTCCTATGCCCCTGTGGGTTCTAGTGCAAAAGACATTCTAGTTACACTGTTCTCCGGTTTTCTCAATGTGTGTCTTATCCAGTGCCAGCCTCTTTTCTTCACATCTTGGTCCACTGGAGCTTGCTTAGTTCTCTTCCAAAGCTCTACATTAGTGATTCTATCATACCATTTAATTCCCTCTATTCTGTGCAGGCACCAGTTAAGGAATGTCTGTAGTTTATTACTTGAAGATGTGTTGGCTATGAAAGCATATATGGCTAGAGAACTGGCTAGAGAAAGAGCGACAAGCAGGCATGCCACGACAAGAAGGACGTTACAGTATACAATGTATAAACCTGTAACACATTTCGAGTGTCAAATGCTCTTTTCATCATCTTGGTCCAGCCTTTATCAATGCGTGAAAATCTCTTTGCTTCTTGTGGAAGTTCCTGGAAGGTCAAAGAAAACAGTTCATAAGTTATCTATGGCAAAACAAAAATGTGTATTATCTGAAGTCAGAATCTAGAAAAGGATATAATTAATCTGTACATAGATTTCTTTCACTGACTTTTAGTCTGTTTCTGGGTTTCTAGAGTGTTAACAGAGCTGTTTTTATTGTAACAAGTTTCTTGTGATCAATCTCTCCCAAAACTCTTGGCTCTTTCCCATTTCTAATGTCTTTTACTGTCCATCTGTTTATCCACTCAAGGCTGCCACATAAAAAGTCTGACACCATGAGATCAGAAAATCCTAGTTTGGATGGCAGACCCACAGGACCTGAAGGTCTGATGTGAGATTTTAAAGAATAGAAGAAAGTCTTAGTGCTGGTGGAAGACCAGCAGGGAAAGCCCACATACCCAATTCAACCCCCCTAGGAATTTATACAAGGTCTGACAATTGAGTAATGAGACTAATTCCATAAAAGTTAAAATAATCAACACTTGAAGAATAACCTGTATCTGATTCAAAGTAAGCCTCTTGTGCATTGATACAGCAAATGGCACAGTCTAACAAACTCTGGAATACCTCTGTAGTTCTGTTGTTATGGCCCTTACAGTCGATGTTATGGCCCTTTGGATGTCATCAATATTGTTAAAGAAGCGTCCTTTTAATCGTAACTTTAATTTTGGGAATAGAATATAGTCACAGGGAGACAAATCTGGGGTAAAGGATGAAAGGCTGAGAACACACACTTGTTTTTGGGCCAAAAATTCTTGTTTTGATGATGACTCTTGGGTACTCAACCCGCTGATGTTTTTGGTCATCAGACAACAAATGTGGTACAAACCGGCAAGTAACTTTTCCTTGCTAAAATCTTGCACTAAAATGTCATGAATGGTCTCTCTATTAACACCAGATTCATCTGCCATTCAGCCTCACAGTAAAACAATGATCTTCTTGCATCTGTTCTCTGACTTTTTGCAATGAGTTCATAGTTATGAACAGAAATGTGGCTTCTAGGTGCATTAGTAATCATTTCTACATCACTTTTGAATCCTGGATACAACCTGAAAATGTGTGCATGAGATAAACAATTATCCCCATAAACTTGCTGCATCAATTCAACTGTTTCAATGGCGCTTTTTCTGAGTTTTAAAAATAATTTAATGTTAGCTTTTTGCTCTGTGCTGAATCCATAACAATGTACCTCTGACTAGGTCAACAGAATAGCGGCTTGTTTGTTGTCTGCACAGTCCTGCATGAGTGAAAATTGTTGTGTGACTTGTATTTTTATGCCCAATGTCTCTCTTATATCTAGTGTTTACCCATTGGCTTCTGCCTTTTCTTCCAGGAAGAATGCTCAACAGTTCTGTTCTTTCTCAAATACTGTGCAGTTAAAATGACTTTCAGTATATAATTTATGTAGCCTATGTTGCTATTTCAAAGGTTTGAATCAGATTTATGTCCTTATTCCATATCTGTAGGATAGAGCTTTATGACACACTTTTTTTTTAAGGGTAAGGGATGCCAAGTTGGTCACTTGTCAAAGTACACTTATTCCAGCATCAAGGCACTCTCCTGATTTGGAGGTGGCAGGTTCATTTCAAATTTTGTGTTGTTTAATGTGTCCTATTTCTCTACTTTTTCTTTGAGTGCCAGTCAATATATATCTATTTGTTTATGAAATACTACTGAAGATAACAGTTTTAACAACTTGTCCTGTTATGAAGTATTATTACAAGTTTTCAGAAATGGTTCTCACCTTAACTGCTAGTTGGTTACTAAACACAGCCTCTAGGTACTGCCACAAAGCTTGCACTTCTAGCCACAAGTCTAGAACCTCTGACACTTCTTTCAGTTTCTCAGCCCATGAGGCAGCTTCATCTTTCAAGGGGCCAATGTATCTAATAATTGTCAGAAAACAAGGATATTTTAATTTACAAAGCTCGACTCTTCCAGTCACAAACAATGTATGCTGTGTTATTGGCTGAACTCCTGAATTTAATCACTGAGTCATATGTTCTCTAGCTTTTCACCTTTTGATCATACTAAAACCATCTGGCCACTGTAATTTTCTATATTGTCTTTGAAAACAATAGACCATTGATTTTTTAAGTGCTTGTCACTTTGGACATTTGCTTGCCATACTAGTTGTGACTGAAAGAGTTAAGGCATGTTCACGGAAAACATTTTTGTATGGGTTTCAGGTGTTCAGCCTTTAGATATACTAGGTTTGCTTTGGTTTGTTTTATAAAGAACTGAGTGTATCAGTGATCAAATGATTAAGTTATTTACCTCATGCTATGAAAATGAATAGTTTGGTCATGGTCTCTCCCTGTGTGAGTTCCAGGGCCCCATTGTGGGTGAAAACAAGACTCACTGCCTCCCCAATAAGTACGTCATAGGAGTCGACTAATTTGAGGCAGCCTTTCAAGTCAGACTCCCTATGCCTGAGAGGCAAGAAACCAAGAGTCTGCAGACAAATAAGCCAGATTTGTGAAATGGATGTGTACACAACACTCAGGTTCTGGAACAAGACTAGAGTCCGAAGATAGAGAATAGACAGAACTAACTTTTTAGGGAAGTTTACAGCCGGTGAACATGAAGAAGAAGAAAAAACAGAAGAAGAAGAAGCCACAGAAGAAGAAACAGAAGAAGAATCAGAAGACGAAGAAGAAGAAGCAACAGAAGAGGAAGAGAAGAGGAAGAGGAAAAAGCAGGAGGAGGTCGTGATCTCCATCATTTAGTTGACAAATTTCCCCATGTGGGTACTAGGGCTTGATTTTTGAGAACAAAGAATAGTGTGTTCCTCTGAAGCCAGAGTGCATCTGCCTGAGAAGTGAGGAACCAAAGGTCAGCATATAAATAAGCCATAGCTGTAAATGGATGTGCTCACAAAATTCAAGTTCTGGATCAAGATCAAAGTCCAGACCAAAAGTGGATGAACAACCAGAACTTTCCATTGGAGTTTACAGCTAAATTCAATGCTAAAAAGAAGAAGAAGTTGACAAATGCAGATGTTTCAGAGATATCTGCAGATAAATCTGGGGCTGCAGAGTTACAGGTTTTGTGCAATCTTCTGTAGAAAAAGATCAAGCCAAATGGGATAATACCTGATGCAATGAATATGATCACCTTGACTTTAACTGTAGATACCAGCCTTATATTTTGATTGACTTATAGTCTGAGTCCACTAATGTTAAAATAATAACATTTTGTGGCAGAAGGTGTAAAACTTTCAATTCAAATTAATGAGTAAATGAAGTATTTCATGGAACATATAAGTCAAAAATGGGCACTATCTTAGGACTATCTAATAAACATACAATGCAGTGTATGGAAGTACCACATGCGTTAAATACAACTTGTAAAGGATCACTTTCATTGCAGATAAATGCCTTCATGAGTGTCCCAGTCTCGCCTCACTGATCACACAAGGGAAATCTCAGCACTGTGCAGGAACTCAAAATACATGTTCATGAGAATCCCATAAGCTTAAATATTTATTTATTTATACATTTTATAATTTCAAATATAGCCTAGACAGGTTATGTATTTTGTGTTGCTATGTTATGAATGCCCCAATGATCTAAGAGCTTCTTTTTCTTATAGTCAATGCTGTGTGGCAGTGGTAGTCATGTATATGCACAACCTTCTGTCTCATGTACTTTCAGTCAATTCTACACAGACAAAATTTCAAGCCAAGATGTCCAACTGTTCAACAAATTTTCTCTTGGCCTTCCTCTGCCTCTTTCTCCCTTCAGATTTCCCATCATCATGATGTACTCCAGGTTTCTCCTTTTATGACATGATAAAAAAATGTAGACTGTTTCCTCCTAATGTCTCCTTCATGACAGCTCAAGTAAAAAAGTAGGTAAAGGACATGCCTATGACACATCAGGCACAGCGTGCTAGACCTATAATATTATAGACCAAGCGTTGTGGGGAGATGCAAGTTCCTGTCATAAGCAAGGCGGGCAGCATCTGATGTTCTGAGGCCATGCTTTTGGCAGGTTTCTGAGACCCCGTCAATCCACCGTTTCCTTGGTCTTCCTCTTGCCTTATATCCTGAGCTTCTTTGGTTGAAAATGTGTGATGTTATTTGATCATTTTTCATCCTGGTTAGATGTCCAAACCATTTCATTCTTTGATGTTCTATGTAGTCTAAACATGGTGTAGTTTTGACAGTGTTTCTAATGTCTATATTCTTTATCCTGTTTAGTCTGGTCTTATTCGCTGCTTTTCTTAGACATTTCATTTCACAGGCTTCTATTTTTCTTTCATGGGTCTTGTTGATTGTCCATGTCTGGCACTGGTAGCAGAGTGTTGGAATGAAGATGGTGTTTATCAATTGTCTTTTGGTCTTCATGGTTATATCTGGATGTTTAAGCAGAGGTGATAGTTGGTATGTGACAGCATTTGCTTTCTGTATTCTTGTTTCTATCTCTCTGTCCATTCTTCCATCCTCTGTAAATATAATGCCCAAGTATTTGAACTCTTTGGTTTGCTTGATTTTGGCACTTCCAACATTTATATTCAGTGGCCTGTGTGTTCTGCTGATCTTCATAACTTCTGTTTTTTTCTGTACTGATTCTCATATTATGTTGTAAACAGCTGTTGTTGAGAGTAGTCAGATGTTCCTGTAGATCATATTCATTTTGATACAGTATGCTTTGATCATCAGCAAAAAGTAATTCGTTTATAGCATACACGTCTGGGTTTGCTTCTACAGTGATCTTATCCATGTATGTTATGAAAAGTAATGGTGACAGTACACATCCTTGTCTGACACCAGTTGTGACTTTGAACCATTCAGAAAGACCACTAGATGTTCTTACTGCACTTTCACTTTTTTCATAGAGGGCTCTGATGTTGTCTAATAATTGACCCTGCACTCCGTAATCGTCAAGAATTCTCCACAGCACATCTCTGTCTACACGGTCGAATGCCTTCTCTTGATCTACAAAGACCACGTTCAGCTCTTTATCGTATTCGAGTGTCTTTTCACAGACTTGTCTTAGTGCAAATATGGCATCAGTGCAACCTCGCCCTTTCCTGAAACCGAATTGTGCTTTACTCAGTAGAGGTTCAACCTTTGCTCTTATCCTACCTTCTAAGATCTTTGCATACATTTTTCCCCACATGACTTAGTAAAGATATTCCTCTATAAGTTCCACATTCTCTCTTGTTTCCTTTTTTCTTCCAGATAGGTACTACAACTGATCTTTGCCAATCCACTGGTACCTTTCTCTCTGCCCATGCTCTATTGAAAATTCTCTCCAGCCAGGTGATCATAGTGTCCCCTCCAGCCTGGATGACTTCTGTTGTTATTCCGTCGATACCAGCTGCTTTGTGTCTTTTACTTGTTTTGATAAACTTTCTCTACTTCATCCCGCAGGATATGTGGTTCTAGATGATCTGGAGCCCTTGAATGGAATTCTGCTGTTTCATGTATTCCGACGGGTTCAAAAGTTCTTTAAAATATTCCTCCCATCTTTTTTTAATTTCTTTTTGGCTGAATAATGGTTTTCCATTTTTATCATTTATGACTGATGTTGGATTGAAGCTTTCTTCTCTTAATCGCATCGCTTTCACACTCTTATAAAAGTCTCTTGATGATTCTGTACATAGCTGTGTTAGGTGTTCACCATACTTTTTCCATGATTCCTCTTTGGATTTCTTTATTATTCTCTTGGTGTCTCTTCGAGTTAGTCTGTACCTAATGTAATCCTTTTCGTCTTTTGTTTTTGACCATATTTGAAACATCTTCTTTTTATTTGACACTGCTTCTTTGACTTCTTCATTCCACCAAGCGGTACCCTTTTTCTTGCCTTTGCCCGTCTTTCTGGTACCACACTTGTCTTTTAATATCTTCGTGATGGTTGATTTATAATAATCCCATTCTTCTTCAATTCTTACTGGTTCCTTGGCAATATCTGCAAAAGCCTTTGTTATTTCTAGTTCAAATTCATGTTTGATATTCTCTTCCTCTAATTTCTTAGTGTTGATGATTTCTTCACGTTTCTGTTTATGTAGACTGTTTCTACTTGAGTTGCATAAGTTCATAACTACTGGGCGATGGTCTGAATCCAGTCCCGCATTTGGGACAGCTTTTGTATCATGTTACTAGAACATAATGAATGACACATTATAATTACAAAATAATAGTAAAATAAACCAAAAATACTTATAAAAGAACTTAAATTCCCTGTCACCTTGATGTCAACATGGTGGCAAGGAGAGCTTCGGCATCATCAAGCTGTTCCAACAACCTCTCTGTAAAAGTTTTGTCCAAAAACATAGGACCTCTTTTCTTGTAGTGTTCAAAATTCAAAACCTAAAACATACACACATAAATAAAAATTAACATAACATACATAACATAACCCTTGACCCATTAGGGCCGTGGAGGTGTATTGATGGAAGCACTAACTCATAAAACCTGCCATCTTTCTCTGTCTTTCACTTGATGAATAACTGTATGATAACTTAGTTCTGTCCATTTCTTGATGTTGTCACTTCAGGTACTTCTTTGCCATCCTCTTCTTTGACTACCCCCAATGTTCGAATTTACAAATTAGAAACCTAATAAATAATGTGCTGCTCTTCTATGATTTGTTCTCTAACTATTAAGCAATGACAAGCCACTCAGAGTGGCACACAGAGTTGTATAGTTACACCTCAGATAATATAAACCCAGAATAAAAACACTAAAGAAACAAAGAGAGGTAAATAATGCTCATTATGTAGAAGATTCTGTCATAAAATTACACTTACCTCATATCACAAATGAATTCCCATCAGTATCACAGGAATAGAGACATATATATATATAGTATATGTAATTATCACAACATATAATTTTTATTCAATACCTGATAATGCTCTAGGGAATTTTTAATCCCTCAGAATTCTTTCTGAAATATAGAAATAGTTATGAAAAATGTAAAAAAAAAATATAAATGATCATTTTACAAGCAGTTGCACAAAGATGCTAGAGGAAAATTTTTTAACAGACAAATTGAAAATCAATGAATGATGTAGTCAACATCAATCCAGACACCTTTCCTTCCTAGGATCATTCCTGATACCCATTTAAAGCTGGGTCAACGTCAAAGCCATGATTTGTTATATTTAACTCTTCGAGTCCCAGAGGGTTTAGCATCATGGCCCAAGGGGTAGTCAAGAGAGACATAAAATTGGCACATTATGCGTTCATTGGGTTTCTAGGCAGTAACCTATGAACGTATGATGCGTTCCTTGGGACTCAAAGAGTTAAATCCACACAGTGTGGATCTGAACATCATACCTTTGGGTAAGTGGGTCAGCTCTAGCTCTTATGCTATCACTACTTCCAAGAGTATGTCATGACTATGTAGCAAACTTGCCTGTTCTGTCCACTCCTCTTCAGTCATCCTCATCTTGACCTCCAGTTCCAACTCTCGACTTGCCCCTTTGCATATTTCTTCTACTTCAACTTTATACCTGGATTGAAAAGAATATCAAATGAGGATATTAACATATATATATGACAATAAAACTGCATTTTTCATAATAATCAAGTTCAGCATTTTCTACAGCATAAGAAAGTAGGTTTCTTTTTTAACAATGCAGACATCAAGTAGAACAACATTTAAATACAAATATTTTTAATGTGGAGGAAAAACCTACTGAAATAAAAATTCCAGTTGGCCTACAAACTTTCAGGAAATCAAGTTTAGTTATATTCTGATATGTCCAGATATACATTTTGGTACCTTATTTCACTACTTTGTGTTGATTTCCACAGGAGTATTGATAGTCAACCGTTCAAAATACTGAATGTAAAACTGCTTAGTAAAACCAACAAATGCTGAAGTTGGTTCTGCAGTGTCCTGTAAAGGATACACAGCTAACTTGACCCTATTTCAAAATATTGTATTTAATAAAGATATATAACTAAAATGTTATGGGAAAGATACTATACATGTGGCAGCCAAACTGGCAAACGTCAATGTCATTTTTGGTGAGCTGTGAGGACGGCAACATTCTGAAAATACTTTTTTACATAAAAATAATCACATTGTTGTAATGCAGAAAAACAAAATTAAAAATATTTTTTACTCTCTAAGGAAGATTTGTAAAAACTTACTGGATAAGTCCAATGTCTAGTAAATTACTCAATCTGAAAATATTTGCCTCCAACTGGAAAGAGCTATGTGTCACCTGCATAACTTGTAGCCAATGTCGGTTACGGATTTCCTGGAAAATTAAGAGCAAATACAATTTAGGAAGAGTAAAACATAGGATAACAGTAATATCGCAGCAGCTTCAACTGCAGGGATGTGAAATGCAAAATACTTGATTAAATTGATAAAACGTCTACAAATATATAATCTGGCTCGATTTTGCAAGTTCAGGCCCTGATTTTATTGAGCTTTTCCAGAATTGGATTATGCATACGCTAAGCTACATACTCATTAACTGTTGTATTCATCTCCTTACTTTCCTTGATCTGTTATTAAAGCACAGGACTCTAAACTTACCCAAGACATTCATTTCTTTTGTTACCTCCTGCAGTTCTCTTGATGTCTTCATATTCATAGTTTATTCCCAGTTCAAACATTCTTGTTACATTATGAATTTTTTGAATTTTTAAATTTATTTTTATTTACTTCTTGACACTATAGTCGTCTTCTCTGGATTGCTGATTCCTCGACTATAAGTTAAGCCATCTCTCCTCACCCTGCATTATTAATCCCCTAGTTTTCTACACCTAATTCGGATCCACCTTATCTAGCATTATAATATATACCCCTATGTGCAATCATACCCCAAAGAAATTTAATTCACCCTGTTTCAGTTGTTTTAATTCTCCTGGCTGCAGCATTGTTTTACTTGACACCACTGTGTGTTCCTGCCTGATTAATTGTTTAGTTAAAATTGTCTCAGTCTTGAACAAGATTTAACAAGACACCAATGTGGAAATCTTCCTGAAATTATATAGACTGTGAAGTATTTACACATCCACTAACTGTTTGACATTCAACATAAATGAGGTGACACTGATCATTCTTTGTCACGATCATCAAACAAATGAGTTGAGTTGATTTAAGAACCGACATGACAGCACTCAGGGTATTCGCATATGCGCTTCGTCCCCATCTTCAGCAGCCAGCGAAGAGTTCAGAAACTAATACTGACAGTAGCATTCTGATTAAATGTTCATCTTGCCTTTCCTCTGAGCCTCAAGCATCTGCCAGAACCTCTCATCACTCACCCCTGCATCAAACTCACCAGACTGTGATAATCCATCTGCTCCTCCGAACTGTACATGCTCTCCAAAAAGGCACTAACCACATCTGCCTTATCATGCATCAGTATTCCACCAAGTTGTGCAGAGCCAGCCAGTCTGTCCACCTGTTCATTTCCCAACACATCGGCCTGTCCTGGTGAAAATAAACCAGACAATACTCCTCGCATATGTCAGCAGTGAAGCATACCACTCTGCAGGAAGCATACCTGTCCTGATCTTCCCCAGCATGCTTTCTGAGTTAGTTACGATCACGATGTGTGCGTGTGTGCCATATTCTATAACCAGCGGAAAGCCGCAGTGACCGCCTCCACCTCCATTCTTAAGCTAGATGTTTTGGTATCATATGCTAGGTTCTCCTGCACCAAACGTTAACCAATAACTTTTGCTACAAAACCCTAAGCACTTATTTTGCCTCTTGACACTGAACCGTCTGTGTAAATGATCAAATCCTCTGAGCGAGCATTATATATTGAATTTCATCACACAAATGAATCAAATTTACCTTTTTTTTTTAAATGGACAAGGATTGTTTAAAAAGTGTGCAGAAAGAAAAGTTGAAAAAAAAAATCTGGGTGAAAGGGACAAAACTTGTAATTAAACAATATTTAAGTTCACATATTCAAGTCTGAAAAATTAAATATTCTTACAGTGAACAAAAAAAGTAAAAAAAGAAAGCTAGAATATTTAAATATAATGGGGGTTGGGGGGGGGGGGGAGGGGGCATAATTACATACTAGAAAGTTTGATTATTCTCATATGAGAATATTTTCATTGATTAACAAATATGATTAGACAAATCAAATTGTATCCAAATAGAAAACCTTTGATGTTTCTATACATCCTTTAAAAAAAAAAAATCTTAGCAAAATATTATCAAATACTCTCTACCTTAGAGGATAGTTTCCGTAACAAAGGGAAGACTTCTAAGTATGTTTGTAGCCTGTTCTTCAGGTCACTGTATGCATCCCAATCCTTTAGCTTGCCTGGGAGTGCCAGACATTCATCCCAAAATCCTTCCACCTGAAACAGTGATCACAAATAAATACAGGCAACTTCTTTAGACATTTTAATAAATAACTATAACTTTATCCTAGAAAATCATTTGTGTGTAACATATTATTTCTAGAATTAAAAAAATGATTAGTTTTTGTCATTAGGCACTTTGTGGATAAGGCAGTGTGAAATCTAGCTACTTTTTCTTTTAGCCACAGACATCTGCCTTGTACAAACTCTGCTTTGGTCGTTTCAACCATCGTCTTCAAAAACAAAAACAAAAACAAAAAAAAATTATGTGAAACACTAACATGAAGGCTAAGGAATTTCAACTGAACCCAAAATGATACAACATAACACAAACATGTGTTAAAGGAAAATCTAACCGTCCTTTTCATAAGAATTAACCAAATTAAACTCTTTAAAATATTTCTAAATCTCACACCAAGTTTGCAAACAAAGCTTACTTCTGCTGCTGCAGACTCCAGATCCGCATGGGCCCAAAGAGTATTCCTGAATCTGCTATCAAAGTGTATAAACTTCTGGAACAATCCATACAGCTGGCTCAACAATTCAAGTTCCTAGAGATGAAATTCAGTCATGTAAACAAGCTTGCATAAAACTCAAGAATGGACATAAAATACTTGTAGTGTTTATCCGTGAAAACTTCCAACTCATTCAATATTTCATGGCAGTTTGACATGTTTTAAAGATTATGAAGGATTCAAATGGTTGGAATTTTTATCCCCATTCCAGAGTATAAATGACAACATAAATATTTAAAACAAGAGATAAATAAAATTTATAATAACAATGAACATATGTGTTCACAAGTCAATGACTATACAAAAATATTAGATTAGAAAAAAAAAAATCCTTCATTTTGCATTCAAATGAAAGAAAAATAATTTCCAGTTGTTATTTTTAAACTATTATGTTTCTAAATTAAGCATATATTTTTTTTATGAAGACCCAATGATTAGTGGTGGCTGCAGCTGTCCCTGTGTGGGTTCCTGAGGCCCTATTTACCTTACAAAAAAGTATTACATAAATGGCAACACCCATTGGATGTGTTTGGCCAAAATGTGCATAGACTGTAGCCTAGCTGTAAACCACAATACAACATACCAATTGCCCTTGTAAGGGCGAATGTCATAGTTGAAGAATAATTTTGCGGCTTAACTCTTTCGCTGCTATGGACGTCTTTTCCTGTTTTCCTGTACCATGCTTCGCCCGTTATTTTTTTTTCTTGAGCCCCCAGTGCTATGGACGTACCAACCCGTTTTTGGACTTTCCTTACAGATTTCTGTGACCTCTTCTCTCAGGGGCCAAAGGGCAATATACATAAGCTATATTTAGATTCAACTGACCCATTTACGTACGATTAAAAGCACTGGCACGTGCATTTAGGTGTGTTTAAGGTGTGCTTACTGCATTCCGCAATATCCCATTGCTTTGTTTACCATGACAGCGTGGTCAGTGATCTGTGTATTTTGTGCCCTGATATATATTTGTGGGTTTGGATTATTCTACACTTAGTACTAAATGGCAAGAAAACTTGTTAAAGTTGATGAAGAATTAATGGAGTTTCTGTCAAGAAGTGATAGCGAAGATAACTTTGAAATGTGTACTTCTGACAGTGAACAAGAAGATTTGACTAGGCCATCAATATCGACGCTGTTTGCCTGTCCGTCGTCCTCATCGGATCAGAGAGCAGCGACAATGAAACGCCATCAAAACGGAAAAAAACTGATCAGTTGTCTTGGTCAACCGATGATTTGATACCAGTAGTACATAATTTGGATGACTCCATCTCTGGCTGTATTTCTGCTACTGTAAATTCAAACAGTTCAGTGCTTGATTTTTTACCTTTTTTTTTCACGGAAATCTCTGATGACTTTCATCGCAGCAGAAACTAACAGGTTCTGCAAGGAAGTAATTGAGAAGGCACCTGTCACTACAAGTTCTCGTCTTTACCGATGGACAGACACAGATTCGGACACATTTTTTGTTGTTGTTGCTGTCTGTCTGCTAATGCTTTGAACAAAGAAACTCAAAATAAATGAGTACTTGAGCAAAGACTGTTTGCTAAAAACTCCCGTGAAATAATGTTGAGGGACAGATTTTTACTATTGTTGAGAATGTTGCATTTCTCAGACAACAGTGCTCATGCAGGTGGCGATAGACTGTACAAAATTATACATATTATTGATAGACTGCGCACATCATTCATTATTATCATTCACACAGTACTTTCATCTACCGCTAGTCTAGTGTAGTTGGTATTACGTTCGCTTTAGAATCGAAAGGTCGTGTGTTCAACCCCCAATTTAAAAAAAAAATTATTATTATAAATTTTCTTTTCAGTTCCTGCTACTTTTCAGCAACGGATGACTCAGGTATTATTGTTTTTTTTAAAAAATATAATAACATGGTGACTACAAATAACTATGATTGAAGTGGGAACCGCGGTAGGTTCGTCAATCAAATTTTGGGAGAGAGACAGGGAACAGTTCTTCCCATTAATTCCCCCCCCCCTCCCCCCAGGGGGTGGTAGCTTTTTTGGTCAAGTTTGTAGGTATACAAAATATAGCCCTCACCGCCGACGCATCTTTTGCGTTTTGAGAATAGAAAAGTATTGCGCACAGCAGAGACTTTTTTTTTCCACATTGCTTAGCACAGGGCAGACAGCTACGGCCGGGAACATAGCAGCGAAAGGGTTAAGTTTACTACTGGTTGAGTCTTTTGCCAACGTTCCCTTAGTTGTCACTTACAGCCTGCATGATATGTTACAGTTTTATTGTTCGCTACTTCCCTTTTGGGCTCACATAATACATGTATGATATACAAAACATACTTTTAATTTAAAACAATTAATTGATAAATCTGACCTCTCCTGTTTTGTCCAGCTCTGGAAAACGCCTACAAGGAATGCTAAATAGCTTAGAGACTGAATTCAGTGTCTGACACTTGGCTGCATAAACACTGAACAGGTACTGGAAGTCATGCAGTCTGGACACTGCTTCTGCTGGCTGTATACCCGGGACAGCTGGACCTTGGGTATCAAAGGCATTGCGGAACTGAATAACTTCCACAACAAATGTCTAGAAGACACACAAAAAGAGCTTCAGTCACAGGTGGTAACATTAAAGACACTTAACTCAATCTTACCCATCCACGTGTGGGTACTGGAGCACCACTGGAGGATGGGGTAGGTAGGTTAAATAGACCCACTGCCTCCCTAACAATCATGTCAAAAGAGTAGATTAATTAGGGATTTCCTTCGAAGTCAGAGTGCATCTACCTGAAAGCAGAGAACCAACAAATAAGGCAGATCTGACAAAAGGATGTTCATGCAAAACTCAAGTTCTGGAACAAGACCAGAGTCCACAACTTCCACAACAAATGTCTAGGAGAAATGCAAAGAAAGCTTCAGTTACAGGTGGTAACATTAAAGACTCTTAACTTAACTCAATCTTACCCCTCCACATGTGGGTATTGGAGCACCACTGGGGAATGGGGTAGGTAGGTTAAATAGACCCACTGCCTCCCCAGCAAGCATGCCAAAGGAGTAGATTAATTAGGGATTTCCTGAACGTTAAATGTTGAATTAAGAATCAACATCACAGCATTTGGAACACCCCCATAAGCACTCCTTCAAAGTCAGAGTGCATCTGCTTGAAGTCAGAGAACCATACAAATAAGGCAGATCTGACAAAGGAATGTACATGCAAAACTCAATTTCTGGAACAAGACCAGTCCCAAAGTGGATGAACGAGCAGAAATTGTTGCTGGAGTTTACAGCATGTGGACACGAAGAAGAGGAATCTTACCCACACAGGTAGCACCCGCAAGTCGTAAATGTCTGAGGTATTATCATTATCAAGTGCCTAGCCGACTGGCATGGAGCAAATGTGTGCAGGACAGGTAATACTTAAACAGAGACAGGAAAAACCAGTGGCAGGAACTGAAATGTCAAAATGTTTGAACAATTCCTATAGAATACATGAGAACATTGTGTATGGAGTGCCATAGTAGGGTAGTAGCTAGATGTTTCCCTGCTGGCACAAAGGTCTTGGGTTTGAATCTGCACTGGTCAAATATTTTTAACCAAGATTAAAGCAGGTATCAGAAAATATGGAAGCTGCAGTGACACAGAAGCTAGATATTCGCCTGCAGACCAAATTGTCGTGAGCTCAGGTCCTGATAGAGCTGGATGTTTTTTTTAAAGTGACCTTGGCTCCCAGGTAGACGCAGCATTCAATGGGTAGCAGGTGCAGTCGTGGGAGGTAAAGGTGGCTGGCGTAATGTTGACCGCATCACAATCTGAGTGCTGATTGGTCTATAAAATATAGGTCTCGCCCTATATGCACAACAGCCTGCAGGTGTGGAAAATGGTCCTTTACTTACTTATATTTTTACCAGGAAACATCATGGGAAGTAAAGGTAGCTAGCCTGATAATAACATCACCTGTTGAGAGCTGACAGAGCTATATAAGTATGAATCTAGCATCATTTGTCCAGTGAGCCACTGCGTATGATAAAGGTCCTTTTTGCATGGTGCACTATTTTACATGTTATTGTAGAAATGATGGATATGACAACAAACTTTAAACTTCTATATGAAGTGCAGCAACAGAGAGTGCTGTTTACCTTGATCTGTTTGTCAAGCTCCTGTTCGAACGCCCCTCTTCTTTCCTTGAGGAGTTCCTCTCTCACACATTCAGCAAGTCCAAGTACTTCTATCCACCTCTGCCTTAGACTTGCTACTTCTTCCACTTCAGTCCTGGGCAGTCTTAGCTCAAACTCTCTGAACAGTGACAAGAACATCAACAATGGTAACATCGAAAAGCACAGCAGCATGAAGATCGGTGTCACTGATTCACAGTAAAAAATGTAAAAAAAATTAAATACTGTGCCTTATCCACAATGGTTGGCTGCAGTGCATCCTATGCTGACTGGAATATTAATTACATGGTGAGATCCCAACCTTCTCTGGGGTGTGATTCTGGTACCACTGTCTGAAAGCCATTAGAATAGTCTTTCTCTACAGCAACATTTGCAGGAATCGAGCCCTGGTACATAGTGAAGACTGCACTGGCTTCTCCCAATAGCCACAGCAAATGTGTATACTGCCACTTTGAAAGTTGAACATTCCTAATTTTGTACCATGATTATTATTATATATGATTATTTCTTTACTTGGGCATCTCTTGTGAAATTTCCTGGTACTGAAAGAATGAACAATTTTCACCATGGCATACAGCAAATGTCTGAAAGTATAGACACTTAGTATTCTCTTATTTGTTCACTGGCTGTAAGCTTTGGCGTAAAGACCTGGTTTGGACTTTGGCTTTGTGTCAGGGCCTAAGTTGTGTGTGTAGATTTGTTTTACTGGCTGATTTGTGTGTGCAGTTGGTTGTTCCTTGCCACCCAGGCAGATGCACTCCGATTTTGAAGGAAATCTCCAATTAGTCAACTCCTACGACATGCTTGTTGGGAAGGCAGTGGGTCTGTTCTTGTTCTCCCCCACAATGAGATCCTAGAGCCCACACGGGGAAGATACTTATTCAACACAGAAGAAAATAAATAAACAAAAGGACCTAGTTTCAGGCCATGAGTGGCAATAGGTATATAATGCTAGCCTCATAGTTTTATACTGGTACTCCATGGGAGAAATGGTATGTTTCATGCAAGCAGCCTTTGCTTCCCAGACCATTTCCTTGTATCTATTTGAGGTTGGATCAAAACAGGAGT
This sequence comes from Candidula unifasciata, assembly GCA_905116865.2. Lineage (NCBI taxonomy): Eukaryota > Metazoa > Mollusca > Gastropoda > Stylommatophora > Geomitridae > Candidula > Candidula unifasciata. The sequence continues at coordinate 701,591 of CAJHNH020001112.1, forward strand.
CCAGGTCAATAAACAGAAAATCTGAACATCAGGTATTCAGGTAATTTCATATGAAACGGGTCACCCCCTTGTTGCTCCAGTCCTGTGCCAATGAAAACCACACAGAATGCCCTTTATTGTCCCTTGTGACAAAAAAATTGAAACAAACTTAAGTTTTAGCAAATCCAACAGATACGGGTGCTTTAAATGCATGAGGCAATAGCCCGAAGTGCCAACACAAACAGTCCAACACTAGAAATTCATTTCATCACCTAGAGAAGAAACAGCTACAACAGATGCACAAGCAATTAATCGCATAAATTTAAACATGTGACCATTAGGCATACCTCAATTTTGCATACATTGCCTCAATTGGTTGATAAACTCCATCAATCGTATTTTCCATGTCCCTCAACTCTTCCAGCAGATGTAAGGTAGAATTCAGTTGGTCTAATGTTTGAACATCCTGTTTTAGTCTTGACTGCACTGAACTTCTGTATGCCACAGCGCTATCGAGTCTTTTCTGTAAAAAAAATTTTTCTTATAGTAGCTTTTTTTTTTTTAAACTGAACAATACTGGTTAGAATATTAACTGTTATTACACAGAGTGTTTTGTTTGTTAAGCTATTTTACATGCTATTGTTTATATTTCTAACAAAATCTTTTTAGGGGGGGGGGGGGGGGGGGGGAGTGGGGGGGGGGGGGGGGGGGGGGGGGGGGGGGGGGGGGAGGCAGATAGTTGGTTAATCAGGCAGATGCAGTCTGATTTAAAAAAAAAAAAAACACATCCAAAATTTGTTGACTTTTGTGTCACGCTTGTCAGGAAGGCAGTGGGTCTATTATCCTCCCACTCCCAATAAACTCGTAGAACCCAGACGGGCAGCACTGATTTTAACATCAGTTCTGCATTATATTGTTGAGAAAGTAATGGAAAACCACGCAGGCATCTACACACTGATCAGTCTATAAAAATATAGGTCTAGCCCTATATTATCAATATGTCTAAAGGCGTGGAAAAGGGACCTCTACTTTACTTTTAATTTAATGCTTGGTCAACCTGAGAGCACAGAACAATTATTTTAAAAAAAAAAAATCTACTTTGGTGCAGACTTGAAACTACATTTAATAAAAGACAGACATATATTGATAAGCACTCATAGAAGGAAGCAGAAAGAAATAGAAAGTACCAGGGGAAAAAAAGTAGAAAAATAAAATATAAGGAAAAAAAAAAGAAGTTGAAAGTACCTCAAAAAATAGAAAAAGTATTTTAAACTAAGATCTTGGGACTGACAGGTAAATATTTAGCCACTGCTTTATCATGGTGTATGCAGCTTAGGCTTCGTAATGCCAGCTTCGATCCTGCAAGGTTTTTTTGTCCTGTGTTGGTTTCGACAGTTGTATCGAGAGCTGACCATTCAGCAAGCGATGGCACACTACTAAACGTAAAATTTGCCTAGAAAAACCACAACAGCCAAAAACATGCTGGGGTCGGTTCTGCAACACCTTGTAAAGGATACGCAACTAACCTTACCTACCACAGCCGCTAGTGATTTATCATGTCAAATATTTTTCGGATATTTTTCAATCATCAGTTCAAAAAGTAATTGAGTGGTTTGTGCGAGTGCTTCTCATGTAGGAGACCTGGGTGTGAATCCTCAGTATAGTTACGGATGTTTGTTTTGGTCGGGAAGATAAATATACTAAACTTCAGTTTGTGGCAACAGCATTAGTAATGTGGTCCTGAATCCTCAGACTCAAGACCCATCCCCCCTCCCCCTTTTCCTATCCTACACTGCCATAAAAATGTGGCACCATGGCAAATAATATTTTTTTTTTTTAAACTTAGTTTCAAAAGTTACCTTGGCTTCCTCATGTAGTACAGAGGCAAACTTTGTTTTCCATGTCACAGAAAAGCCCAGAAGACAGTCCTTGATAGGGTCAGTAAACAAACTCACAGGCCCAACAGGTGACTTTGATGGGATTTCCATGATGTTTTTCTCAAGGTGAAGATAGTGTTCCACCTGCAATTTCACTTTCAACTGTAAATGCCAGAATATTTCTAAGCAGACTTGAGGAATATACGTGATAACAGTGTACAAGTTTTTGTACTTTTAAAATCCAACATTCGTACTAAAAAAAAAAAAAAAAAAAAAATAGCAGATTGGGTTGCCAGTATGTCATATTGCACCAGTATGTTGACATTACTCCATATTTGATATAATTTTTATTCCAGATATAAAGCCGAGGTAGAAGAAATATGCAAAGAGAAAGTTGAGATTGAGATCATGAGGGCAAGATAAGGATGACAGAAAAAGGAATGGACAGAACAGGCAAGGTTGCTACTTGGTCATCACACACTCATAGAAATTTTGAGAAGATCAGCACACCTAGGGCTTTCAAAACAATGTTTTCCCCATAGTGAATTTAAATTCACAGACAATACATCAAACAAATTATTGCCACGCTTATTATGCTGTACCACATCAGGTGCGTTACTAAAGAGATGCAACAACACATAAGGAAGCACACACAAAACACTGAAAGTTAGTTAGTGGACAGATTATCCTCACTGCACATCAAACCATTAAGTCCATAACTGCTCGGATCCCCTCCTCAGTAAATCCCGCAATGTGTAGTGGCTCATGACACCAGTTTTGTGTTGATTTCTTATTCTTGATTGGCTTCCTGCATTGCACTTTCGTCTGGCCACACCCCTTTTAACATGTTTTTTTTTTGCAGTCTGGTCATGGTTGCACATTTGGTCATCATTTGCTTCTCGCTGGAGTATTCCACTGAAATACAAATCTAGGGCCACGTCAGACCTACAATGATAACTTAGGCCTTGGCATATTCCAGGCTATGAAAATGAGGTAAGATAGCCAAATTTGTTTCCCCACTGCATTTTCTTCCTAGACAATTCTTGAATCGGTTTCTCCTTCTTTTTGCAGCAGAGTTTACTCTAAAACGTAAGAGGTCAGAAAAAAATCCGGTCACTTCTCTCGATTGAACCTGGATCACAATTCCAGAAGGAAAGTGCAATAACCACTATGGCTCGCACTGTACTGCTAGTTAAAATATCTTGCCAGATTTTTTTTTTTTGGGTATACTTAGATCAATTCTAAAAGAAATAAGACAACACACCTTGCTGACATGCACACACCATAGTACACACAGTGCATTGCTTGGGACAGAAATCTAAAACTTATTTACTGGAACTGTGCAGCTACACAAAATAATCTGATATTTTACTTCTAGATGCTGTTTAAAATGATACACACAGTTCTGTAGACTGCTTCTGATTAGGACCATTGAAAATTGACAGGATGAGCTCACAAGTTTTCAGACAAAGAAGTTGGCAATATATCTGGCACATCCTGAAGAGTAGCAAAAAGAGAACCATAAAATAATGGATTTATAAAATGGGGGAGAAAAAAGAAAAAAACAACCAACTGATAAGAGAAGCCAAAAGTGTAAGACTGGATTCGTAATAAAATAATTCCACAGGATAGAATGAATGAATGAATGAATCAACTGCAAACCAAATGTAAGGGATAACAGCACAGCAGGATGATAGTACATTTATTTTATTTGGAATGATAAAAATGACTTTAATAAGGAACAGTATACTGGAGCAAACAGACCTCTCTCTTGATGGCCACTTCACCAGGGTCAGCCATAATGAACTCCTGAATGTTGCCATGCATGTCATCCTTCCAGAGAAAATTGTAGTAGCTGAAGTGAAACAAACGTTTGTCCACTAAGTCTGCAAAATCTGTTACAAAAAAAAAAAAAAAAAAAATTTGTATATATACATATACACACACACATATGAAGTGAAGCAGTTATACTCTAAAAATCACATAGTGAAATGCTTATGCTGAATGTTGAATTAAGAATCAACATCATGCACTCTGGATACTCCCATAAGCACTCCATCCCCATCTTCAGCAGCAAGCGAAGTTCCAATTCTGATGGCACCAGTAAATATCTGATTGTATATCCACCTCATCTTTCCTTTGTGTGCTGAATGTCGGCCAGATCCCATGGTAACTCCCCCCAAGTGAAATGCTTAGAAACATAAAAAAACCTTCACATGTGGAAATCACATTACTGTAATTTAGCTACTATTCCCAGCTCACTGTAGTGTATTGTCAAAAAAGACAGATGTACCTGGCTGGGGAAAATGTTATTCAGCACCACCTATCCTAGAACATTCAAAGAAGCAGATTTTCTTACAACATGCTATGAAACTGATGCAGAGAAAACAAAATTCAAATAAATGACCAGATATCATGATAGCATTAACAGGCTGAGCAGAAATAAACAGACCAAGCATGTCAGGCTTAGAAGAGAATATTCTGGACCTAAAACACCATTAAATGAGTCTCACTTCCACACAGGGACTATCATAAATGTAGAGGTGACACACAATGATCTGGTTCTGAGCTGATAAAATAAACAATGCTCAGGGCTGCATAGCCTCACTTCAATATAACAAATCTCCTTTTCATTATTTTAGTGACCATTAGAATAATATGTATGTGTTATCAGAATCAACTAACTGCATACTGGGCATTCCCATGCATTCTCAGTCCTCCAATGCAGCCAGGTACCCCTACTTATTGTTCCCATGAGAAGCTGGTTATAGCGTTTCCTGTTTTGACCTAAAAGATAGTATAGGCGTGCTTTACCAAACTTTACTCCTAGGTCATGCAATCGTTGATTCATCATTATAGCTCAACCAAGTAAAGCATTGATGATATCAGCTCTGTTCATGCTTCTTCCCTTTCACATTGGTGCGTTACTTGCCAGCTGGTCGGCTTTTTCATTTCCTTTTACTCCTCCATTCCCAGGTGTGTAAATCCAGATGATGGAGGTTACCTCCAACTTCCAGATGCATTCTACACAGTCAGAGTGTAAACTAGCATGGCTGTCATTGTACACACTGGTTGCTACAGTACTATTGATTACACATATGTACACACATGAGACACAATTCTAATTACCATCCACAGCTGTGGTGAGCTGAGAGTGGAGTTCTTGGACATTGGAATCGCTGCTAATCAAATCAAACAGGCTGTCACCGTTAGTTTCCCCAGTCCAGGAAATATCTGGGAGCAGAAATCAACTTTAGTGACACAAGCAATGATAACACAGGCTGAAGCAATACACACAATTATACACATCTTTGTTACATACACAGTAATTACTAAAACCTGCACTGCATAAACTAGAACTATCTAAATTTTAGACTTTCTAAGCTTGCTGACACATACCTTCATCACATTAACAATGATTACATAAGCTAGATGTTATCTGATGTTAACTAGATGTTATCTGATGTTAACTAGATGTTATCTGATGTTAACTAGATCTTATTAAAGCCTTTTAGAGATTAATGTAAAGGTTAGTAGCCAGCTCACTACCCTCAGAGGAAAGGTCACAAGGACATATAACCAGACTGCGACCGGTACCATTAGTATTGGAACTCTGTGCTGGCTGCTGAAGATGAGGACGGAGCAGCATGAGAATGCCCCCAAGTGCTATGATGTCAATTTTTGACTCAACTATAATAATATAAACTTTAACCACACTGAGCTTGATGACGTAAAGATTTATTTATATAAATCTGTATATGGTGAGACCGTCTTGATGGTGAGACCGTCTTGATGACAAGTCACAAGAAAATACAGAAAGCAAAAGTTACAGTGGTTACAGAAGTTGAAAAAAAAAATTATATATATATATAAAAAAAATGGGCCTTAGCCTGAATAATAGGAAGTTAGAAATGATGGTAACATCATAGACACAGATTGTGCCTAAATGTAAAATTAAAGACAATGCTATTTTTTCTAACTAATACAGAAATGTAAGTATCTATGCAAGTGGGTAACATCAGATGGTAGATACATCACACAGTTAAATAGCCAAACAGGACAAAACAAAATGAACATCTTATGCAATAAATCTGCTTCTTCTTTAAAAGGGTGGTTGCGACACTGTGTTGTGGTTTACAGCTAGGCTGTGATGTCTGCACTTTCTGGGCCAGTACATCCAATTTCTCAAACCCTTAATTAGTCGCCTTTTAAGGCATGCTTAACGGAGGAGTGGGTCTATTCTCCTGACATCATAAAGTCGCCCCCGGAATCCACACAGTAGGAAATATGCAAAAAATATCTATTACTGAAAGAGAAAGAATATACACTTATTAAAGAGAGAATTTTAACATTTGGTCATAAACCCAGGACAATAAGTCAAAAAGCCACACAGTCACACATTTCAAGTATCACATGTTAGCCACATTTTGAAAACAGAAAAAAAACTAATTAAAATGTGTGACGAATGGACAGAATAAAATACAGAACGAACGAACGAACGAACGAACGAACTTTATAGACAGGCAGGTAGAAACTGACAAAAGATTCTTGAAAGTTTTTTTCCCATGGCTTTGAAAAATGTCAGCACACACAATGATGCATGCTACAGAAGATATCACGATGGGAAGGAGTCTGATCACCCATGACAGATACTGCTACCTCCTGGCCGTGCCATGAAACACACCTTTATTATACAAAATTAAAGTCCAGAGGATCAGCATCACTGCACTGGATTCTCCCAAACAGCTCACCTCAGTCTCTCTCTACAGAATGGCTAGCCACCTGCTGATAGGGTCACACAAAGCATAAACTCTATAGCTTCAGTGATGATCTCCATGAATGTTTGTAAATCTGCACCCATGAACTAAACTATATTTCCGTGAAACAAACCCGTGATCTTAAGAGTATGAGGCAAAAGCTCGACCACTTTGCCATGAATTATATAATCCCAACATAAGAAGCTGTTATTATACCTTTTGACGCTTCTAGAATAGCATTTGTTGCCTCAGTAATGGCTGTCTGAATCACATCAAGTGTTGGTTCTACAACCACATTTGGGATGGAGAACTTTACAGTCAGCTCAAACCTGAAGACAAGGGAAGTCAAATTGTTGATGAAACAAAAGATAACTGTAAAATTAACTCTTTCTCTACCAATCAGCTGGCTTATCAGTTTAATGGTGACAACTGCAGGAAATAATTTTTTTTAATGCTTCCTGTCTCACTAAGATGTTATATAAATTCATTTAGTTCCTTTTATCATAATTGTTTCATGAACTTTTTCTGCACATTAGTTTTAGTGTTTTATTTGTCTGCAGAAAACCTGCTGGCTGAAAGTTTTTCAAAGGAAAGCAAAATCTTCATGTCTAGAGTAAGAGAAGAAGAAGCGATGAAAGAACTGAGGAAAACCAAAAAAAAAAGCAAGACAATAACCAAGATATAATGAAAAAATTCTTCATTCCTCAAGAACTTGAATGTGCATCAAGAAACCTTAAGAAAAGGAAGGCACCTGGACCTGATCGAATAACAAATGAAATGATAGTACACTTGGGACCAGCTGGTAGGCAACGACTCTTAGACCTTATCAATCAATCCTGGACCCAGGGACTATTTCCTAAGGAATGGAAGGAGGCAGAAATAGTCCCCATAGCCAAGAAAGGAGAGCCCAAGGAAAACAATTTTAGTTACCATCCCATAAGCCTCCTAAGCTGCCTTAGAAAGACCATGAAAAGATTAGTGAACAACAGGTTACTTAATTTCCTGGAAGAAAACAAGATAATGGATGACTCCAATCAGGCTTAAAGAGATTCAGATGCACTGATGACCAAATCTCTTATATCACAAAGGAAATTGAAGATGCTTTCCAGAAAAAATACAAACTGTTAGCTACTTTCTTCGACCTGACCAAAGCCTTCGATAAGGTCTGGAAGAAAGGACTCTTGCTAAAACTAGCACAATGTGGGATAAATAGGCATATGTTTGCCTGGATTAGAGACTTTCTTTACAGACGCTGTGCAAGACTCAGACTGGAAGACGCAAGAGCAAGCTGGTCAGGTTACAAGAAGGTGTCAAGATTTTAGCTTTAAGTAGCTTGTGATAATTGATTTGTGTTTTCCTGTGCAACAGGGGTCTTTATAAACAGTAGTGAATCTCAATGGTTCAAAACAAATTGTAGTGAATTAATTAAATATTAACATTAGAAAATAAAACTTATCTTGAACCTGAAAAGTAACATGGAAAAAGCAAAGAAGAAGCAATATGTAAAACAACAACAACAACTAAAGAACAGAAGGAGGGAAAAACACTTACTGTATGCAAGTACCCTGAACCAGACTTTTCTGAGGTATATCGGCTGATAAGTTTGCCATCTGAGTAACTGGCCAATCAGGCATAGGGGAATGCTGTCCTGTGGAATGAGCTGAGCTCATTCTACTGCTTGTACTAGGTTTAATCAAAGTTTGAAATAATCATTCAGTAAATAATGCTTTTTACAAATTTACTTAGGCTTACGTGTACATAACCACTAAACTGCCAACTATTGCTTTTATTATACCACTTTCATGGTGTAGACAGGGGGGGGAAGGTAAGGGGGGGGGGGGGTCTGTGAGTCTAAGGATTAAGAGCATCATGGCTAGTGCCGTCAACATGAATTGGGCAGGTAAGGATTTTATTTCTGGCCCTGACAGAACCACTGAATATAAACGTTAAACTTTGGTGCAATGCTGACTTTTGTGATTACAAATTTTGTGTCAACAGTGAGTTGCAATTTTGATGTGGGACTGTTAGTGTTGGCATATCTAAAAGCTGTCTTAAGCACTTTCTATTTTGCATGTGCAAGCTTTAAGATTTTTGCTGGGACTGACAAGTTTTCACTAAGTTTCCTATGGGACCGTGAAAGACATTTTGTGTGATTTCGTCTGCCACAGGAATGGAGCAGTGATGGGGCGAGACATCTACAGTGATGTTGAAACCTAAACTAATGACTGACTACTAAACAAATTCCAGGCTTATGCATCATGGAGCAGTAGCTGCATAGTCATTAGTATGTTCACATAATATAAACCAATACAACTCATGGCAGTGGCGAGTATGACTAGAAAAATTGAAAAAAAAAAAGCACTAAGAAAAGTGTGACACAATTAGAGCATGGGATTTCAGGATCATTCTTGTGATCAAATGTATTTTAACAACAGCACAAAACCTGGTTGGTACTGGTACAGACCATGTTGTGCCCATGCATTATGATCCCTCTCTCAGCTTATCTTGTTTACTACAAAGGAAAAGAATACACTTGGGATAAAGCAGGCTTGATTAGAAAAGCTGTGGTCTGTCTGTTGGTCTGTTGGAGCTAGGGAAATATCATAATGCAACAAATTTGGAGCCGCTGAGATACGTACCACTTATTTCATGTCATTCTGCTTGCTTGAGCTGCTATTTACAGATGCTGCTGCAATTACACCCATTCAGGGGAGGAAATGCAATGATTACTATTTGAATTTGCTCACGCACGTGGAGTTGAGTTGATTCAAGAACCGACATCACAGCACTCAGAGTATTCCCATAAGCACTCCTTCCTAATCTTCAGCAGCCAGCGCAGAGTTATAATACCATGTCACAAGTAGCATTCTGATTAAACGTCCATCTTGCCTTTCCTCTGAGGGTCGTGAATAACATCATGAATTTGGACTAATAATCAGCAAAGAAGAAGGTGCAAAGTGCTAAACACCAAATCTGAAGATGGAAGTTAGGAATGCCCTAAGCCGTATGAAAGGTAGAAAGACTCTAGGTTCAGGCAACATCACGAATGAAATGATCAATGCATTAAAAGAAAACAGAATAAATCAAACCACCAGACTTTTGAATACAATACATTACACCAGACATATACCTAATGACTTATGTAATTCTATGTTTATTACAATCACAAAGAAATCAGAGGCCTTATAATGAGATCAGTATAAAAAATTAAGCATGATGAGTAACATAACAATGATTTTGCAAAGAATCATCATGCAAAGAGTTAAGAAGAAAATGTAACCAGAAAAAGGTGAAGAGCAATGTAGGTTCACAGAAGGCAAGAAGTACCACAAATGCTGTGTATCTGGTGAGAACAATAAGAGAACATTCAACAGAAGTAAAGACAGATCTGAACCTCTGCTTTATTGATCACACAAAGGTTTTTTGATAGAGTCAGACATGCTAACATGATAAAAATGCTTTCAAATTTACAAGTTGATGGAAAAGACCTTAGACTGATTAAGAACATATACTGGAAACAACATGACGCAATACAAGAATCCATAATGAAGTAGGTCTGTAGGAACCAATCAAGAGAGGTGTGCGACACGGATGTGTAATGTCTCGAGATCTTTTTCGCTCATATAGTGAAAATTGTTTGTGATATTCGAAAGACATAAAGATAATCAACATGGGAGGTAAAGGTAAAGGTAAATTCGGGAATAAAAGATCAACAATATAAGACATGCAATGATCCAGTGTTAATGGCAGACAATGAAGAAGATCTGAAGTGTTTAGTGGATGCAGTAATAGTTCAAAAAGAGACAGTAGCCTTAGAGTTGAACTGTAAGAAAATGTAAATTATGGTCATCATTAAAAGAAAGAAATACTATAGTGTGAAATACATGTAAATGGACAAAACTCCTGAGCATGTCAGTAGAATAGATACAACTATCTTGGAACAGTCATAACATGTGACACACAATGCCTTGCAGAAACTATAGCAAGAACTGCCATGGCAAAAGTGGCCTTTAGCCATGGCAAAAGATTCTCACCAACAAGATGGCAATTGCAGTGAAGACAAGATCTGGTGTTTTATATGTATGTGAGACATGGACAATAAGCAGACAAACTGAAATACATTTACTCAAGGCAGAGATGTGGCTTTTGAGAAGAATACAAAGAATATCATAGAGAGATAGAAAAACAAATGAAGCAATCCTCACCAAGACACATGAAAGTTGTTAACTTATCAGAACCATTAGACATGGACTGTCAGCAAACAAATATAATTACAAGTCACATTGTTACCTTTCACGGTCAGCAGAAAAAGGTCTAGGTGATGGTGAGCTAGAGTAACTTCCCCTGTCTTGGCTAGAAGATGGGGTGAATGTTCGGATGACTTCTCCTGTACAACCACATGCACATGCCAAACATGCCAGAGATGTTGTAGTTGCACTAAGCACAGCTTCAGCAATTCTGTCTTTGAAGTGGTCTGCAAAAATAGGAATAATAAATCGCTAATGCTCTCTCAATCCTTTTTACTTTCATTTGCCAAAGTCGAGAGGGTGCCTAGTTGGCCATGTTCTTGGGACTCTTGTTTCCGTAGCAAAGCAAACACGCCGTCTGGAGGTGACAGGTTTGATTCCCGGAATGTTAACTATAGCTTTTAATTTTTATGTTGTCTAGTGTGTCCTTCTACCTTTCTACTTCCTTCTATGAGTGCTGATCATTACTTTGTCTGTTTATTATAGATATAATATTTATAACGGCCTTAAGGGTTCACCCTCTGTTTACTAAAGTCGAGAGCATTAACTTCATTGCACTAAGTTTTGTCCCACATGGCTCGGTCTCTCTCTGCAAAATGGCTAGCCACTGCTGAGAGCATTACACAAAGCATGAGCTCTGTAGTTCTGGTGACTATCCCCAGGGATATAAAAAACAGCACTTGTAAACTGGACAATGCATCCATAAAACAAACCCATGACCATGAGAGCCTAAGGCAAATGGCCCAAACAAATAAAGTATGTGCTCTGGACATCTTCTGAGTTATGAAACAAGAAAAAGGCCAAGTAAGTGATGAACAGACAACATCATGAACAAAGGTGCTGCAGTCTGGGAAAACAGGTACTTTTACCCCTCCCCCCCCACCTTCCTTTCCGAACCCCTCATTAATTTTGAGAGAGGCCTCCCCATCTACCAAAAATGTAGAAACTGCACTACAAAGTGCTATCGGAAGCAAAAACAACCCTGAAGCGTAACATTCTGCCATGCATCTGCCATTTTAGGCCGGAAGTCATATAAACATTGAAGGAAAACATCTCATAACACCTCTAGAACATAGGACAGCAGTGAGAACCAATAGGAAATCACGCAGCTAAACGTGATGGTGACAATTTTGAGTTGAACTGAAAGTTTTAAGGAATGCAAAGCACCCCTGTAATTCCTTTGTGGCAACGCCACTTATTTTAAAACACAGATTCAAAACAAGATGTAGCACTAGTACACAAGGTGACTTCTTGACCTCTTTAACTATTAAAAATAATCTCACCAAACAACTCTGACACTGCTGCCTCTCCAGCAGTTTCTTGTCCGTCTTCCCCATGCTCATCATTTAGCATCAGCATCTTTTCCTTCATATGCTGCTTGTAATTTGTCTGCAAAACAAGAAATTGGGAACTATACTGACATGAAGCTGCAATGGGATTCATCAAGTACGGCAGTTGAGAAAAGTAGCATAAACACAAAAGGGAAAAGTAGCTTTCATTCTCTTGAGCCAGCCACCATCTACAATTAACAACTAGAAATTTTAGTGTGCGTTCTTGTGTGGGATCTGCGACCACATTGGGTGGTGGGGGAATAGACCCACTTCTCCCTAACACGCATGATGTATAAGGCAACTGATTAAGGCTGTTTCCTTTGAAGTTGGAGTGCATCTGCCTGAGAGGGAAGCAAACAGCAGTCTGCATAAATACACCAGATCTGTACAATGGATGTGCATCTAGAACTCAGTATTTTATCATTTTCAACATGAGTCCTGACATCACTGCCATTTGGTCTGCAGATCAGCAAAAGCGGTCATGTTTCGCCATCTCACACAATCACCAGAATCTTAGATCAGGCCAGTGCTCTTCCGTCACACACAGATAGTCAGGTTGCAACTGGTACTGTTAGCATATGTCAACTCTTTGTTGGTTGCTGAACAAGGGGACAGAGCACCTGCTAGAATGTCCTGAATGCAGTGATGTCAATTTTTGATTGATTGATTCATTAAATCATTCATGTACTCCACTGATCCATATAGTTCTTTGTGCCTGTCTGGCAGGGTTCAACAGATATAACACACATACATCATTCTCATTGTCTCACACTGGCCTTAAACGAAGGAGTTGTGTGTTAGCAGTTTTCAAACATGGGTGTAACACCTCTCTAGACTATCTGCATATTTTAGCATCTCTGACTTCAGCATGCAATTCTGTTAGGATAATCTTCCTAAGTTCATCATCAGCCATGACCTATCCATTCAACAATTGATGCTTATAATCAACAGTTCCTTCTCCAAGATGGGGTGCAGTCCCCGGCTAATGTGCTAAATCTACTCAGCACATATCTGATTTAAGACAGAAAGAAGTTTACAATGGTGGGGTATCTACCCCATGCTTCAACCCCAACCTGAAGAATCAGGGTATCCCTCTTGTTATGTACCCTTTAACCTGTCTGGCTCAAAGTCGTTAAGACGTTGAAGCTTCTCTACCTCTGAAAGGTGGAGACCAAACACCAAGTGATGAAAAAAGAGCATCCTACATACCTTGGAGTCACACTTGACCGGCAGCTCAGCCTCAAGAACCATATTGAAAACATCAGGAATAAGGCATTGAGGCGGTTACAGTTATTAAAGAGACTTGCAGGTACATCATGGGGATCAGACAAGGAAACTCTGAGGGGCTTATATCTAGGATATGTTCGCTCTGTGATAGAGTACAACAACTCACTGCTTACAACTTGCTCCAAAACTAACCTAGAGACTCTTGACAGAGTACAAAATAATGCCCTCCGATTAATCTGCGGAGCTATGCAGTCTACACCAACTGCTGCATGTGAAATCCATACAAATGTGGAACCACTCGGGTTGCGGAGAGAAAAAGCCACTTTAGAAATTTATGAAAGATGCGTTAGGAAAAATCGTAACCATCCTAACAGACATCTTGTAGAAAACTGGGAATACAAACAAAGAATAAAGCACAAATCGGTTTTACACTGTGTTAATGAAATTCAGGACAGATACCACCTCCCAGAAAGACGTCAAGGAATTCAGAATGTTGCAAGAAACCTACCACCACATGCTCGCTTTAAAGCTCCAGAAGTCCGAACTAAATTGGTAGGCGAGGAAACCAAACAGTCCAACCCAATCGCTCTTATGAACTCATCACTAAAGACCGTTGATTCTTACCCCCAAGAATGGATACATGTCTATACTGATGGATCAGCATTTAAAGCTACCATTAAAGCAGGTTACGGAATCTACATAGGTTATCCCGATGGATCTGTTGAAGAGATTTTTGATGCATGCGGGGAATTCTGTACAAACTATGAAGCTGAAATAATTGCACTGGAAACAGCAGTATACCACCTAAAGACTGTAATGGATGTTTACCCTTCAAAGGTAAAAAAATATTGTCATCTTCACAGATTCAATGTCTGCCCTTCAAGCTCTGGAGGGCAGTGAACGCTGCAGAACTGATATAGCCAAGATAATCCTGGATGCTGATCAGCTTATTACCTCATACAACATCAGAATAGTGATGCAGTGGATTCCAGGTCACTCCGGCACACCAGGTAATGACAGAGCTGACAGATTGGCAAAGAAAGGAGCAACACAAGAACAACCACCTACAGCGACAACCCTCCAGACAGCAAAAACACTGATAAGAGCTAGAAACAAAGAGACTTGGTTGAACAGATGGGCCATGGGAGACACTGGAAGAGAGGTTTATAGACATATGTCTGGCCCTGATCCTAATGACAGCATTAACCATCTAACAAGAAGGGACCAGGCCACCATCTCCAGACTTAGAACGCAACATACTCCACTCAATGGACACCTAAACAGAATACAGCCACAACACTCCCCAGAGTGCCAGCTATGTAACTACCCCTACAAAACTGTTGAACACCATCTCTTTGAGTGCCCAGAACTCAGTGAGACAAGAAGAACGCTACTCCCTCCGAGACCAGACAAGTGGAACACCTTGTACGGAGGAAAAGAACAGCTTGTGAAAACATGCAAATTCCACTACATGGCATTGGGCCAAAGGGCGAAAGCTCATGCGCCGCTGGATCGATAACAACAACAACAACAACAACAACAACAACAAAGATGGAGACACGTTCGGAGGATATATTAAACATTTACACACTTACATTTTTGGTTGCTGTCAGAATTTCTACAACTTTCTGAAGTCCTCCAAAAGCAGCGAAAACAAAACTTCTCAAAATGGAAGATCTTTCTTTGATGCTTTTCATTATTTCAGTGTGAAATTCACCCACAGACTGCATGCGATGAGGCAACAATAAATGTAAATATTAGCAGTGCAAGGGATTATTTAAAAAATAAAATTTTAAATGTACAATTTTTACAGTAACTATCTAAAGATAATTCTTTAGATAGTTACTGTAAAAATTAAACATAAAGATTTTTTATATACAGGACAAATTCAAAGAAAGTCAAAAAATCATTGAAATGTCTTGACATTAGCATTAGTGTAGTTGGTTTCTTGGCGTCACAACAGTGAGTCTGACTTGTCAGCGCTCCAGCCATCACCAACTTCCCTAGGGTGAATATTTTTGGATGTACAAAATACAGCCCTCATCGCTGTCACATCTTTTGGGCTTGGGGAATAGAAAAGTATTCAGCACAAGGGAAAAGTTCATTGGGTAGCTTTCTTAATACAGTAGTAACATTAGCTGCAGAGTGTGTAGCAGCAAAAGGGTTTAAACAATAAAAATCAGCACTCTGAGCACATACAAGAAAAAGACAATATCAAATAGATCCTATGAATGATGATGACAAAAAACAAAAACAATACCTGAATGTTAACAGATTATGATTATTTATTTTTTTTTTTTTTAAATACTTTAACCCTTTACATTAATTAGGCAAGATATACAATTAATGAACATAAAAAATTGTACTATGGGAAATACTAATTTAATAACTAAATGGTAAAAACTGAATTCAATAACTAGTGATCTCAACCATAGTTAATGCCCTTGTATTTCAAACTGGTAGCATCTTTCCCTTTCAATATTTGAATATTTTAAAGTTACAGATTGCTTCATGTATTTTAAGTCACAGCTGATGCAAAAAGTCTTTAGTTCGACACTAATTATAATGTATTATACAAAATGTTTCATAATGAATACAAAAAGTAACTTTCATTAAATTAAAAATACTTTATGTGGCACCAAATTCAGCACTGAGCAATCATATTTAACATCAGGAATCAGTTCTAATCCCGTATAAGATAAAATTAATAATAAATTTATGTTTCTTGGTCTCTCTCTCCTCTCTCTCTCTCTCTCTCCCTCTCCCTCTCTCTCTCCCTCCCTCCCTCTCTCTCTCTCTCTCTCTCTCTCTCTCTCTCTCTCTCTCTCTCTCTCTCTCTCTCTCTCTCTCTCTCTCTCTCTCTCTCTCTCTCTGTAAACTGCTATCAGTTATCACATTTCTGAGAATGAAATCTAAACATATAAACATATTACACAGCATTGAGAACATCAATAAATATTTTAAAACAGTATACCCATGTGTGAGAGAATGCCATCTCTGTGTCAAAAAGGCAAAATCCACTAATTTTGGTTATCACTGCATCAACACTCTCATCCATCATATGATTCATGGTGTCAATCAAGTTTCCCAATGTCTCTGTCGCTGAGTGAATCTGGTGTAAGAATACATCTGGGGAAACAAATGAAAAATTATAATTATAATTTTTAGCATAGGTCTTCTTCCTATAGTCATGTCTTTAACCACAGCATTCTATCTCCTGTACCTAAAATCAATTTTGACACAGATTATCTTTCATGTCATGATGTCAAACTATCCAGCATCTTCTCTCTTGGTTTCCCTCTTCCTCTTTTCCCCTCCAACTTTGCCACCGTCACGTACTCCAGATTTATCTTTTTCATGACATGACCAAAAGAATGTAAACTGTCTCTTTCTGATGTGGGCAGTCATTTCTTTTCAAGAGTTTCAATCAAGACATCTTTATTACTCTTATCTATCCCCATTATCATTTGCCTATAAAACCACATCTCCGCTATTTCCATGGGAGCGTTCGATCTCACTACCCAGAAACCAGGAGAAATTACTAGAAATCCAGTGAAAAAACTTTCAGCCTTCATCAGGGCCTGAACCCGAGACCTCTAGCCCACGAGGTGGACACCATACCTCAAGACCATGCCGCCTCCCCCCCCCCCCCATTTGGTGCAATCTCCATGTGTGCACTGTGTAGAAAATCTCAATGTACGCACAGTATGAAGAATCTCCCTGTGCAGAGAATATTTTCACATTATTTATGAGATGCTACTGAGAAACTCATAAAGTTACCCACTTGTAAAACATTAACTGGCTCTAAACTCTAGCTGAACGTTCTGGTTCTTCGTCCAATTCTGGACTTTGGTCTTGTTCTGGAAATTGAATTGTGCATGTACAATAACTTTAAAGATCTGCCTTATTTATATGCAGACTGCTGGTTCCTCGCCTCCAAAGAAGATGCATTTTGACTTTGAAAGAAAAACCCCTAAATAGTCACCTCCAAAGACATGCCTGTTAGTGGCAGTATGTATTTTTCCCCGACCCCAAAATGGGGCCCTAGAACCCACACAGGGAATGCGTCCAATGAAAAAAGGATCCTTTACAAACCATACCAAGCCAAAGCAGTAACTTTTAAAATAAAGATCACTGAGCATGTGGACAGACATACACTAGGGGGACCCAAGGTGTGGCCAGTTACCATTTCAATGGAGACCAAACTTTAAAGATCAGTGGAGGATATGTGAGGCACCAGTCTTCATAGAGACCTATGGCATTCTCTTTAAAACAACACAACAACAACAAAAATTGACAGGGATAACAAAAAGAAGAAATTAAGAGGTAATGAAGAAGATGAAGCTTTACCAATATTCATGCTGCTCCATGTAAGAGTGCTCAGTCCAGGCTGGAACTGTTGGTGGACATGGTCAATGTGGGGATTAAACATCTTCAGAAGTGGCCCTGGGATACTCTTGCATACTTTCCTGGCAATAAACAAACCACGAATGCATGTTACGTGTCTGGCTGGTCAAGTTCTTTGACTTTTCAAACTCATAAATATGTTATTTAACTCTTTCAGTACCAGCTTGCAGTTAAATTAGTTCAAAATCAATACATGGTGCATGTTTTGGTACCCGAAGATTGAACTCAATCTATCCTGAAAAGTCGTTTCTTTAAGCAAAAATGTTTAGCTTCAAATCAGTTCAAATTATATCACAGTGAGAAAGAAGTCATCAAATCAATAATTGAGACAGAGTGGGTTGTTCTAATGACTGGATGGACACCATTATTTTAATAAAACAGAATATAAAGTGAACAGAAAACAAAAGTTACTTGGGGATTTTTCTGGTAATTGGCGAATAATAATAAGTTTAAAAAAAAAAAAAAAAATTTAAGGACCTTTATCATGCTGCTGATGTGATGGGAATATAGTGTTATTGTGTCAGGCCCATATTTTTATAAAGTATTTGGCACTTGAAAGGGGTCAGCTGTCTTTATTTCCAGAATATATTCTTTCTGTTTCTGTTTCTTCTTCTTTTTTTCCCCCCTTTTTCTTCTTCTTCTGCATTCATACAAGGATGTAACTGTTTTGTGCCAGTTTACTGCACGGCTGTAATATTTTTCCTTTTGGCCAACAATACTTCCATATTCATCAGGCAATTGTTGCCTGGGTCAGCTTCCCAAAAAATGCAGATTCAAACCCAAGATCTGTGGGCTAGAGGGCCGACATTGAGCCGCTGAGCTACTATGGCTCCTGAGTCAAAATATTAGAAAGTATTTTAAATTGTATCATGGTCTCAGCTACAATTAACAGCACCTTTCTAGTGCAAGATAATAGGTTTTGCACAAGTGTGGGGTAAATGCAGTTCAGCTGACAGAGTATCTAGTAGACAAATTAGATAACTGAGGATATGGATGAGAAAGATAACAAGAACCCACCACACTATCTTCCCAAGAGCTACTTTATTAGCAGCTTATAAACCTCAGATGCTGGAATGATATTTTTAGGAATTTCCTACTGCTCTGTGTAATTGATAAACTCATTTATAAGTTGGTTAAATGTGGAAAACAAACTTACACACTCCCTCTTGGGAAATACTATTTCCAGGGGGAGCCGCGTTAGCGCAGTCGATAGGAGGCTTGCTTTAAAATCCAGCTGTGACTCGCTCCAGCCATGGTCAGTGTTCGAAACCGGGCGGTTCCAGAGGTTCACCCAGCCTCTAGGAAATGGGTACCAGAGTTAACACACTGGGGTGAATGGAGGAGCGTCGCTGTAGCTACAGAGTTACGTGCGAACGGCGACACAGGTGGACAGTTTCTTATCAGCTGTCCGTACTGGTGGCAGAGCACTTATGGTTTATAACCCTGTGCAATGATGCTTGTTCACATCTCCCAACTTTACCTTTACCATTTAGAGTGACTGAAACAGTATATTGATAGTTTTTTGTATTTTTTTTTCATACAATATAGTGTCTATGTCACATATTTCTTTTAACTGTTGCATAAATATGAACAACTTTTAAGGCGTGCGTATATCCCCATTTATTTATAAATACAGTTATGATTCCATGCATTTCAAGTAATGGGAGTAACAGCAGCATACGTATAAATAACCATATGACAATGCTTCTATAACCAATACATTTCCCCAACTATTTCAAAACAAAAAAAGACAACACAACAATTTATATAAAAAAAAAAAAAAAAGCAACCGCAAATTTAAAAAAAAAAAGGACGTTGCTAACCAGCCCCAGCATTTTTTTTTTTAGCTGTTGTGATTTTTCTATAAAAATTTATGTTCAGTAGTTTCCCCTGGTTCTGAACTGTTGACTCGGTACCACTGCAAAACCAATGCAAGACGGTCTGCTGTCAAAGTGCTTGCAGCTGTGATCGAACGTGGTACCCCAGCATTATTAAATGTGTTTGCAACAGCTAAGCCACAGACGACGACTGCAATAACAGAACAATAATTCTGATCTAAAAAACTGTACAGGTACTTGCAACAAAATTAGTGCTTATGACAGATATACTTCTTATCTTATAACCATGTAGTCATGCCTAGCCACAACTTTCTGCCTCATGTAATTTCAATCAGTTCTGACACAGATGATCTTCCATGATATAATGTAAAATAGTCCAGCATTCTCTCTCTGAGTCTCCCTCTGCCTCTTTTTCCCTCCAACTGTCTTACCATCATGAAGTACTTTAGTTTTCTCCTTTTTGTGACATGATCAAAGAATGTAGAATGAGTGCAGAATTACAACTCACCTAAAATCCTTTAGAACAAGTTCTAAATGGCTCTTGTAGCTCTTATATTTCTGTTCCTGTTCTAACACAGCCAGTGCTGATTTGGGTATCTGGATACCAAGTCTAGTCATCCACTTGACTTCCTGAATCAGCTCCAGAATTCTAGACACAGGAATATTACAGATAAAGTTTTAAAAAGTTTGTAGGCACCCTAAGATCTATGATCACAAAGGCAAAAGTAGTAAGACATAAAAGATACACTCATCAATAAAAAGAATTCAACTGCAGTGAAAACAAAGTGCCAAAGATGTACTCTGACTTAGAAAGAAGATGCTGATCCTACCTCTAGGATGACTGTGGCCATTACTTCGTGGGACACGATGTTGCCTCATGTGTGGTGTTCTCTCTGTCTCTTTTTCACAGGTGTTGCCCCCGAAGAACCCAGTTTGGCAACCGCATATAGACAGGTCATGGGCATTTCCCATCATCCAAGGAAGCTTACATAAGTGCACAGCTGACACAAAATGCTCTGGTCCTGGGCTCACCCAAGGAACCGTCACATCTTGCACATGACTGCCTAACCTCACAACAGAATGTTGAGCTTGCCAGTCATCATGGGAAGGCAGGGACAGATCATGGGCATTTCCCACCATCCAAGGAGGCTTACATAAGTGCAGAGCTGACACATAATGTTCTGGTCCTGGGCTCACCCAAGGAATTGTCACGTCCTGCATATGACTGCTTAACCTCACAACCGTTTGTTCAGCTTGTCACTCGCCATGGGTTATGCCCTAAAGAGATTGGAGGGAGCAGTCCATGTCCAGGACTTCAACGACCACACAGATGCATACATTCTTCTATATCACAGTAGACACCATTAATGTTATTTCTGCTGTGCGCTTAGTATGACAGTATGGGGAGTCATGCATCAGGCATGGCTTTAACTGTTTGGTCCCAACACTCGGGTAAGTGGGGCCAATGGCAATGGACATCTGAACCTTTCTGAAGTCAGCAGGATTGAGTCAGACAGTGAGACTTTGCTGGTGCACCACAGGATGTGAATTTGTCTGACATTTGAGCCTAACCAGCAGACTGACAGTGGCTGTCGTGGTGTACCTCAACCCAGTGATGACGACGTTGAGGGTTTACAGAGGATGTACAAAGACAGGATTGTACTACAAGAAATCAACCACATTAGATGTTGCTTGTCTAAGCTGAGGGCAAATCTGTTGGTCTAGGTCTGAGTCTCAGCAATTCAGTTGTTCTTTCACTCCACAGACTTTTAACATTTAGTGATAAATTTGACAAGTGGACTTTATCAGGTTCCAAATGAGTTTTGACAGATGTTTTAACCCACACACTGATGGCGGGCTGATGACAGCCAGACTGAACCTTACATCTCTGGGGTCCACCAGCTCCGAGACCCCTGCCAGCTCTGTTAATGCTCATTTGAGACATTATCCGTGGCGCACGACGGGGACAGGCAGCATGAGTCTTGCATGAGGTTCTGTAAAACCAGCACAGAGAAGGTTGGCACCCGAGGTGAGGTATGGAGTATCTCTTTATTCACGTAACAAGAAGCTTAACTTTCCCTCATGCCTGTGACCGAAAATCAACGCACATATGGGACATTATGTGGTAAAGTCCCAATCTCTTCTATGGTGCGACTCTCTTATTACTGTTCAAAACCACAAGAACAGTCTTTTCAAAATAAACTTCCTCTCATGGCAAGTGCACCCTAGTTCTCAAGGATTATGAAATTGTTAAATGCATTTACTAATCTCTAAGCCATGGAGTTACAAAAATATCAAAACTGGATTTGTGTATTTAAATAGAAAATAAAACAATACGTCTATACCTCAGGACAGAAAAGTTGAAAGTAAAAACAAAAGGACTCATGGCTATGTGGTGTTTCCTCCAATATTTGATGGGTGATGTATCATGCCAGCTGCATTTGCTTCCCATAACATTTCTTTTAAGGGTATTATCAGGAAGGAAATGAGAATTGGGGTGAGGGGATACAAAATAGGTTAGGATAGGCTGAGAGCTCAGCATCTAGGATCATGCATATTAGAACGGTCCAGAAATGCATGTTCTAATTATGGTAGATGAGTAGGTCTTGCTATTCACACTCGCCATCACCATGGACTATGATTCCCATGTCTCCACACAGCATAATAAATCACTATCATGTGGAAAGACAGAAAGTGCCAACATCAAATTTTAGACTGAGGTAGTGGACTGGACACCTAGGCTTCTTGGATAAGACAAACAGCTCAAAGTGTCATGTGTATCACATACTTTCAAAATCCCGCAGCAGATGAAAAGAAAAACTTTACATAAAAAGAAAGGATGCTTTCTAGACAAAATATCCAAATTAGAAAAGTTACCCACAAAATAATATTTATAGCATGTCTGATTCTAGTGTGAGTCACTCTGGCGTGGCCGCTAGATGCTCGCCTGCGGATTGAAAGGTCATGCGTTCGCTCCCTGAAGGAGCCAGACTTTTTTTCAAAAATGACTTTAGCTCCCACAGGTCGACCCAGCCTTGAGTGGGTACCAGGTGCAGTCTCGGGAAGTAAAGGCGGCCGGCGTGATGCTGACCACATCACCCATCTTGTGCCGATTGGTCTATAAAATATAGGTATAGTCCTATATGCCCTATATGTCTAAAGGCGTGGAAAAGGGCCCTTTACTTTTTTTTTTAAAACTGATTCTAGTGTAAACACATTTGGATCTTCACTGGTGCTACAGGACTTGTGCATTGTGTTGAGATTCTCTTTGTGTGATCAACTTGAGGAAACTGGAACACTTGATGGAGATATCTTTAGGCAAAGAAAGTGATCAATTTCGGTAGCTAACTGTTCCCCTCCAGAATGCCAACCACATTGAATTATCATCTTAAGGATGAGAATCAAACAAGAGCACAATCCCAGACACCCTGATTAACCTGAAATAGTTATATTACAGCACCCCTACGGTTATGAAGTAACCTACAGACCAGTGTGGAAAGAGTTCTTCTTTTTTCTTATCTTCTAACAGTCACCAGCTGTAAGCTCTAGCAGAAAGTTATGGTTGTTCATCCTCTTCTGGACTTTGATCTTGTTCTAGATCTTCTTCTTCTTCTTTGCATTCACATGATGTAAACTCCTGCGGAAAGTTATGGTTGTTTGTCTACCTCTGGACTTAAGTCTTGTTCCAAAACCTGACTGTTGCATGCACATCCATTTTACAGATCTGACTATGTGTATGCAGACTGCTGGTTCCTTGCCTCTCAGGCAGATGCACTCCAACTTCAAAGGAAGCCCCCCCCCCCCCTTTCCACCTCAGTTAGTCGACTCTTATGACATGCTAGTTGGGGAGGCAGTGGGTCTATTCTGGTTGTCACCACAGTGGGGCCAGAGAAATCACACAATGAGTTCTAGAACTTGAGTTTGACATGCACAGTGGTTTTACAGATCTGGCTTATTTGTATGCAGACTGTTGGTTCCCCACCTGCCAAGCAGATGCACTCTGAACTAAACAAAAAACATTATATGTGACTTATAATGTAGCCAAAATATTTGATTTAAAAAAAAAAAAAACTTCATGTGCATGATTGTTGGTGTGCTTAAAGAGATGGTTTTGCAGACTAAGTATGAAGGCCGCTTGCTCAAGTGGTTGCCATAAAGTGTACAAGATCAGAGGTTAAAAAGCTGGAGGCTTTCTGAAGACAAATCCTATTCTGTGTGAGGCGAAAATTATGTCCGCTCCTAAGTCTGACTGATTTGTGTCTTTTTTCGTTTGTTTTTTCTTCGGCTCCTTTTATTCCACATTCTTAACATTATAAAAGTTTATGCAAATGTTACTGACGGCTTTAATTGTGACACAAATCTGCAGCAAAATGATTACTGAAAGGAATAGAAAGCACCCTGAAGAAAGCATGATAAACGAATATTACAATAATCCATCAGATTTCTTCTATTTTTTTTTTTAAAGAAAGCTAGCTAGAAAGTGAGAGAAAGAGAAAGAGAAAGAAAGAGACAGAGAGAAAAAGAGAGAGAGAGACAAGTGAGAAAGAGAGACAGACAGACAAAATCATGAAAGCATAAAAGAATCTGCAAATGCACATATATGGCATGTGATACTGTAGTTAACATATACACAGTAGTATTTGGGTTTTGAAATAGCAGACATGTATTTAGTCTACATGGATGGGGCATTATGTATGCTTTTTGTGTCATATAAAATGAAGACCACTTTCTTGCTATATCTAAAGTAAGTAAAGAACCATTTTCACGCCTTTGGGCATATTAGGCATATAGGGCAAGATCTATATTTTATAGACCAATCAGCACTCGGTGGTTGATACAGTCAACATCACATGAGCCGCCTTTACTTCCTAGGACTTTACCTGATACCTATTTAAGATTGGGTCAACCTGCGAGCCAAGGTCATTTCTGAAAAAAATATGGGTTCCGTTAGAGCTGAACACATGACCTTCTGATTCACAGGCGAGGTCTTGCCACTACACCCTGGTGGCTTCCCACCAATACCTAAAGTGGCAGCATGAAAACATTTTCATTAATAATTACTAATGAAATACTAATGAAATAAAGTATACAATAAAACTAATAAGAAAACACCCTACCTGTTATCTGAATTTACAATAATCTCCCCTGTTTCTGGGTGAAGCATAAAAAGAGTGGACCTGAGCCCACTGCGGACTTCCTCTATGTTTTTCTTCCATTGTGTGAACCAAAGACTCTCAAATGTGACCAAGGCAGTGGCCAGTCTATTGTAGATGCGCACCTGAATTTTTACACAAGTGTGTTGTTATCATGAAAATAAACTTGACATTACAGTAATAGCTGGCAATTCTGATGTGGACAGAGCAAGGGAAAATAAAAAAACCACGAAAAAAAAGGAAAAACCTAGATGGCTTGCCACATGACATAAATCTAGGCAAGACACAAACCTCATCCAAGACTACTTTTTTTTAAAATTTATCCTTCAGCGTTCAATGTTTCTTATTTTTCTTCTGTCTTTTACTCCCAGATCAATCTTTGTGATGTTTCTTTCCCAGGATTATCATAAACAGGACAGTGTGCTTATAGTCTTCACCAGTGCTACATTCTTTGTCTTGCAGGGTCACACCGGTTGGCCAGATTTCTTCTCTATGAATAGTAAAGTCTTTAAAAAAAATGAATCCTGTAAGATTTGCCTTTCAGTTTGCTTCGGTGAAACACACTGCTTACATCAGAAACAGCAAAATCTATACAATGTAGATGTGCCATGAGTTTACTGGCTCCGGTTCTGAGTGAAAACTGTGGTCTGCATGAACTCCTAAGGAGCGCATCATACGCTCATAGGTTCCTACCTAGAAGCCCAATAAATGCAAGATGAACTGATTTTACATCTCTCTCAACTACCCCTTGGGCTTCTGATGCTAAACCCATGGGACTCAAAGAGTTAAAGAACAAATGAACGAACAAACTTTATTTTCAAAGGTTCACAAACTGGGCCTGCAGATTCGTCTTATACTGAGCCCTTCCAAACACTTATCTTTTACACATCAATTGTATTCTGCATGTTTTACTTTTATACCAAGTTTGTTTACCTCATAACACCACACTGCACATTTCTGCTAAGCCTATTCACATCATCATGCTGTGGACTGTTATCTTATTTGGTTCTCTCAGTGGGCAATGATCACACATACTTTTTGGCATGGCATAGGACAATGATGATGTTTTCACATTCTATAGATTAACCTTTGAATGAACAATACCTGGCTTCCAAAATCCACAAGTGATGTCACTGCCTTATTTTCTTGGAAGATTTTCATTGGATCCTCAATCCGTTTAAGCAGCTGCCTAGACCAGCAGATGGCGCCAGCAACAGGTGGTGCATCTCTCACAAGTAATGGGTGATCCTGGTTGAAAACAAATGTCAGTGAATTAGTGGTTACCAAGCAGTCATGTCATATGAACACTGATAAATTATATTTATCAGTGGTCATGAAATAGTCATGTCATGTGGATACTAGTGATCTTCAAAAGTCAAGTAGTATATTTATCAGTAAATTTAATAGCATATTCTTAGAAACAACACTTCATCTTCTTCTTCTTCTTATTCCTCCTTTTCTTCTTCTTTTTCTTCCTCTTCTTCTTTGCATTCCCCAACAGTAAACTCTGTTGGAAAGTTCTGGTTGTTCATCCATTTCTGTACCTTAAGTCCTGTTTAGGAACTCGAGTGTTGCTTGCACATCCATTTCACCATATGTCTTACCTCCATGCAGACTGTTGGTTCCTTGCCTTTCAGTCAGATGCACTCTGCCTTTTAAGCAAGCACCTAATTAGTGAATCCTAGGACATGCTTGTTAGGGAGGCAGTGGGTCTATTCTGGTTTCCCCATAATGCTGCCCAGGAACCCACACATGGAGAGAAAAAGAAAATACAAAAGAAGACAAATTTGTAAAGGGAACAACAGGTCGAAGTCTGTTCAAGTTGAATTTTATTGGGATATTGAACCTGAACCTTGCATGGACTACCCCGATTGATATATAAATCAACAGATAATGTATTAAAAAAACACACACACACACACATACACACAAACCAGATGACTGGTGAATGTATTTGCCAAAAAATTGGAAAGATTTTTCAACAGGTAGCTGCATACATGCACTTACATTTTGATTTTAAAGACTTTACCTTATTGTCTTCATAAATTGCTTGCACAACTTTGAGATCTGACTCATACCATTCAAATACATGGACAAATTTGTCAGCAACAATTCCTTTGATACCAAAGCGGTTGGCGACAGGGCTGAATCTGGAATTAGATAAGGAAACATGTCAGTCTCAACATAATCATTGATCTTTTTCTGCATTCTCCTTTAAAATGGCAGCTGGCTGAGATATATGCAGCTTTTGGCCAATCATATCATAATTAAGAAAATCTTTATCTAATCAGCTTATATGACATGCTTGTTGAGGTTCAGTGGCTCTGTTCTTTATCTCCCAAAATGGGCTGCATACCCCCCCCCCCCCCCCCCCCACCCCCAGAAAAAAAACACACACACTTATTGTCTTCTTTATTAATGCGCCAATGATGTAAATAATTAAACGTAACTCACCACACTTTGATCGGTAATATCGTAAATGATGACAGGTTAAAATATGCAGTCTAACCAATCCGCCAGTCAGTCAATTCATCATTTGTGTCGCTGTCTCCCTTTTGCTCACTTGCCTTTTACTTTTCTGCCCAAAACAAATTCTCTTGTGATCTACAACAGCATGTATCAGTCAATGTGTTGACATCCTACCATGCCATTATAAAAGGCTGTCAAGAAGACACTGTCTCTGTCTTCTTCTATCTCTTTCCATTCTTCTACTTCTTTTTCTGCATTCACCCTTTAAAAAAAGTGGTTGGCACATCATATTGTGGTTTGCAGCCAGGCTGTGATATCTGTGTTCACCGTCTTCTTCTATTAATTTCTATTTTCCACTTCTTTTTCTGCATTCACCCTTAAAAAAAGTGGTTGGCACATCATATTGTGGTTTACAGCCAGGCTGCAATATCTGTGCCTTTTGGTGCAACACATCCAGTTTCAGCAAACCCCTAGTTTAGTCACCTATCACGATACAATTCTTAGTGGATGTATTCCTTTTTTCCCACCAAAATGGAGCCTGGAACCCACACCTGGATCTCATTCTGTAAATCGTTCCAGTTGTCAATCTAGTCATCTCCTTTTGAGATGCAATTTTTTGTTTTTTTGAAGCCCCAACCTGGCTCTTGCCAGGGGCTGCAATATAGCCGAACCCGCACCTGGATCTCATTCTGTAAATCGTTCCAGTTGTCAATCTAGTCATCTCCTTTTGAGATGCAATTTTTCGTTATTTTGAAGCCCCAATCTGGCTCTTGCCAGGGGCCGCAATATAGCCGGACCATAAATATGGTCTAATGGCTGAACGCGGTTTCTGGGACCTCTCCACGGTGATCCTCATCCATATGGTAGCACTTTGTGTCATTAGGTGTTTATCACTTGTGTGATGTCCTAGTCGGGTAAAAATCTACTACTATAACTAGTTCCAGTTGTCACAGGCTTCAGATGTTCACTCTTCAGAGCACATATACTTATCCATATTTACAAAAGGAGAACTAAGCCCCAGTATGTATCTGGAGATAAAATGATCATCAGTCAACAGGTTCTTTACAGAATATAGCTCTCTTTACTGCACACCTGAAAGCCTTGCTTTTTCTAGCCAGTTTTGCAGCCCTATGTACTGTCATTGCCAACGCATGTTCAAAGTCTCGTATCTACCTTCACAGAGGTCTACCTATGCATCTTTTGCACAAACTATTGACTTCATCACTGGAGATAACACTGATTATAAAAACATTCGAATGGGATACAAGAAAGATTTGTATGTATGTTTAGGGAATATTTGCGCCTGTAGCTTAGGTGTTGTGAACTTGCTTCATAATGCTGGGGTGCCAGGTTCAAATCCAGCTGCGGACAGTTTGTCTTGCATCAGTTTCAACAGTGGTACCTAATCCTGACCGTTCAGAAGCAATGGGAAGCTACTAAATGTCAAATTTGCCTAGAAAAACCATAACAGCCAAAAAATGCTGGGTTTAGTTCTGCTACACAATGTAAAGGCTACACAACAAACTTTTTTATAAAGGAAATATTACAAAACATGTTTTTATAATCAAAGACAAAGAAAACACTCTGTATGACTTTAAAAGTTAGTTTTACTTAGTGAGTATGTCCAGCCCTTGTTGTGTTGTCATTTTATGAAGAAAAATGGCATTCAGATATGCCCTGAGAAACTTCTCTAGATCTTTGACAATATCTTGAAATTTATGATAACCAGAGCCAAATATGTCCTTCTCCTGCGTATAGAAGAAACATGCATTGTGTTTGCTGAGACATCACAAATTCCAACATGCTTTATCCACAATAAAGGTGAAAAAAATCTTAATGTCAATCATTTTTGATATGTATGTTATAAATTGGCATCCAATAAGAAAGAAACAGAATCATCTTATCAAAAGAATATTATTCTGAAATTATGTTTAAAAAAAAAATCTTAATTTCATGTATCTGCCACTTTTAAGGTGATACTGGGAAATGAGGTACTCAGCCTGAGGAGTAGGGGCTGTATAAATAATGCAGTTGTCATGAATTAGGTCAGCTATGATGTTAATGTTTGCAGTCAACATAAAAAACAACAACTTCCATCACGTTACTTAGGATCTGAATCCTTGGTTTACTACAAGAAAGCCTAGCGTTGTAGCTAGTTTGCAAGCAGCACCTCTTGAAAATATGTAACAGCATGAAATACAAAGTATGAGAGAAATATGAAACACTGGTGGAAGCCAAAATTTACGGGTCGCTGAGTAAATTAACAAAAAAAAAAGAAAAAAAGTGCAATCATACTAGAGACAACTGTCAAGTGCCTAGCCTGATGGTACTTATATTCATGTCTCTTAACATCTCCATCAGTGGTATTCTAAACTAATTCTATTGATGATATTCTTTGATATCACCAGCCAGCATCATCTCTCTCAATATGTCTGCCTTTTCTACTCAGGATCTTTCCAGTCACTGAGATAGTCTCCAATGTCTCTCTTCACATCTTTTGTTGTCGCACTGTTACCAGGTTGTAACTCAGTGTCGTGATTTCCTGCATTTGTTTTGTGCTACTAAAGTAGCATTGGTGATCTGATTTGCTCATCTTTTTTAAGGTTACAACTACCCATCTACCTATCACATGCCAGAATATGCTACTTGCCTTCTTCATAAAGTCATGTATAATTGTATACTTTACTTAGCTTTGTCCAGGCAGTGGGTTTCAGGTGTGCATGAGAATGTGCTTCTAAAATAATCTTGCTTAGCACCAGTCTTCTTCTTCTTCTTACTGTTCACTGGCTGTAAACTCTGGTGGAAAGTTTTGGTTGTTCATCCACTTCTGGACTCTGGTCTTGTTCCAGAACTTGAGTTTTTGTGTGCATATCCAATGTGATAACATTCACAAACAAACCTTGGATTCAACATCAAGGACAGTTCTTGTGGTCAAGTAATCTTTCAAAGTCTCATTGATTCTGGCAAGATGCTGATTCACAACTGCTGATACACTGGGTCCATCTACATCATCACTGTAGAATTGTTCTGGTTAAAATGAGATAGCAAACTCTGAATAATAACAATGATTATATATAACATTGGCTATAACATGATTATCTAGTTTTCAATCAAAATAAGACAGAATACATGATAATAACTAAACAGGGAGAGGATATAAACTCAGACAATATAAAAGTCAATAATATGAAAATCAAACCAACAGAAACATATAAGTACTTGGGTGCAAACTTCAACTGCTCTAACATGCTGAGAAAGGAAATACAATCTAGAATACAATCTGGAAATAAAGTAAACTATGCCCTTCAACATCTGCTAAAGTCAAAGTCTCTATCTCGCAACACCAAGATAAAAATATATAAAACTTTGATAAGACCAGTCGTGTTATATGGCCCTGAAACTTGGAGCACAACTAAAAGAGATGAAGCCTTTTTACAGGTTTTTGAAAACAGAGTCTTGACAAATCTTTGGACCCATCAAAGATGCAAACAGCAGGGAATGGAGAGAGAAGCAACAACGAAATTCATAATCTGTTTAAATCACCATTGATCACTGGCATCATGAGAGCTAATAGACTGAAATGGTTGGGGCATATTTAGAGAATGTCAGATGACAGAGAAGTAAAAACTGTATACACAAGGGAGATGAATGGTCGCAGATCATGAGGCAGACCAAGAAGACGATGGAGAGATAATGTCCAGACAGACCTGCAAACACTTGGTGTCACCAGCTGGAAAGAGAAGGCCAACCAGAGTGATGAATGTAGGCGAGTATTATATGCAGCAATGAACCTCAAAGGCTGGGAAGGCTGAAGAAGAAGAAGATAACATGATTAATGTGGATTGTGTGGATTATATGCGGATTGTGTGGCTCTGTGGCTGAGAGGTTAGTGAGATTGTTTCTTCCTAGAGTTTACCAGTTGTAAACTCTGATGGAATGTTATGGCTGTTTGTTAACTTCTGGACTTGAGTGCTGTTTCAGAATCTGAGTTCTGTGTGCACACCAATTTTACAACTCTGACTTTTATGTATGCAGACTGTTGGCTCCTCACCTCTCATGCATTGTGACTTCAAAAGAAGCACTTGATGCTATTATAAAGTTAAAATCTTCATAGCACAGAGTTTTGCCTACAACTATTGCAAACTGCTTTAGACAAGCTGGCTTCTTACCTGCATTAGATGTGCCAGTAAATGAGAATTCTGCTACATCAACGAGCGTAATGTTACCGATATTTTATTGCAGCCATTACTTGCTAGGTTATATCAAGAGCTGAACATTGAACCAGATAAGTATGTGAACATTGATAATAATGTTTTTACCAGTGCCACTCTTTCAAGCAGTGATATTATAGGGCTATGTATGCCAACCACTCAACCACTCCAGACCATTTGAGCCCTGACTCGATGAGCATGACTGTGAGCTGCAAGCACAACCTTTATCACAGTCAGACGTTTCAGTGTTTTGGACAAAATTAACATTTACATGATGCAAACTGCGTATTCAGATGACATGATGTCATCATTTGTTGCATTTACATATGCCAGGGAAAGACAATCCAAAAATCACAAACTTTTTCTTTAATTAATGTCTGAATTTTCAAATGGTTGTAATGGTATACCTTCTAAAATAATTATATATTCCACTATTTCTGATTCTGTATTGCTATTTTTTTGTTAACTTATGATGTTTCCTAACTGGCATAATTGTCTTACTCAATGCTACAGATAGGCTTTAGTGTACCTTCTCTACTGTGTGTGCTGTCTGTATAAGTAGAAGTCCTAATATGTGGAAGCATTATTTTAGGTCCCTGTGACTTCTCCTTATTTAGACTCGACAGTACGCATTTAAGGTAATTTATTTGATTGCTTTAAAAAAGAAATATTATTATATTTTCGCTACTTTTACCAAATTTGATAGCAAATGAACAACTCAAGGAATCAGTTAAATTATTGTGATTCTTACTAAGAATAGATACATCTTCCTCTGAAAGACCATCAAGTGGATTGTCAAATGCAGGGTTGAATGGCAACTTCAAATGGTCTGTATTTTTATTATCTGCCAGGTCATTCTGCACATGCTCCTCATCCTCGTCAATGGCAGAGAGAGTGGAGTCTTGTGTTCCTGTCATGTGGAGTGCAGTTTTCCCAAAACTGTTCTCATCAGTTTCTTCATGCAATACTTCTAAAACAAAAAACACACAAAAACAAAGGGAGTTTTCAGCTATGGAAACGTAGTAACATTAGTTGCTACAGGTAACTGGTTTTTTTTTTATTTTTAAACAAACAAAACGATGAAAGTAGCAACTTGTGACATAAAAGTAGCACACAGAGTGGAGTCTGGAGTCATAATAGACTGGTAATCCTAGTTTCAGAATAGCAAAAAAGGAGTCCTGTGCCAATGAAAAATACACTATCTCACAGTGTCACGCCATCACTCAACTCAGAAGCTGGCGATGAAACTATATCCTTAGTCTTGGAGCAAAAATGCAACGGTACCGTCTGGCAGGAGAAAAAAAAGGTGGCCTTTTCCATTTTTAATTATTGAGAGGTTAACAGGCTAAAAGGATGAAAGTCGCCCCTAGCAGCTTGTGACATAAAAGTAACAGAGACAGTGTAGTCATGTGTTCCTGTCATGAAGACCACACACACACAAAAAACTTCCCAGCAGTCAGGTTTTTCCCTATTTGCTTAACTCCGCAATTCCTCTGTTTATCCACTAGCCCAACCCGTAAAAATCTGCTTAACTTTTTCCCACAATCATTAAAATGTCGCTCACTGTCTCATTTGAAAAAAAAAAAACAACAACAACAACAACTGGTGAACAAATGATTAGCCTTGGAACAATACAGAAATATACGACATGTTTTCCTGCACTTACTTACTTACCCATACATATCTGTAGGTTGCACCAAGCCAGTGTGACCGTAATGAGTGCCCTAATTTTAACACTTTTTGGGAGGCTGAACATGGTATCAGGGCATGCCCTTTTGGTCTGCCACCAGCACTGAGCTCTTCTAATCTCAAGGTGATTTTATAATGACTGCAAACCTCCCGGAGCTGGAGGTTCATAGAACAGTACAACACATGCATGCAGAAATTTTCTGACATTATTCATGGCAGATTGTGGTATGGCTGGGGTGTATCTGTGGATTACCTACCTACTTTTGTCAAAGGGCAGCAGCTAGAAATGTCCCTGTACCAGTTTCTAAATATCTAATTGTATGGAAACAAAAAAACTGTTGTGCCATCTAAAACAAAAGTTGGTGGTTGCTGTTCTCCTTTTGCAATAACGTTGACCTAAGGTTGGGGCTGTTTCACAGTGTGCTCATGCCCCGCCACCAGATTGCATGCACCTAAAGAAATGGCTTTCGCTGAGCTCTTCATGTCTGCTAAGCATGGCCTAAGCATGACAATAGTTGTGGGCAACTGGATCGTCACGTGCCTGAGTCCCTGTGCCTTCACCGTATAAAAATAGTTTCCCGGTATTCAGGGGAAAGTAGCAGTTTGTGACATAAAAAGCAGAGACTTGTGTTCCATTCCTAAGACTGTTTCAGCAAAAAAAACAACCTCTGGCTACGACTTCCCTCCCACATAGGGGGCAAGTACAGGTGTGGTGCACCTAATTTTTATTATCGATGGTTTGCTCCTCTAGATCCATCTTTTCTGACATAGACACTGCCATTGACATACTGCCATTTATGTTGAAACCTAAGTAAAAGGTCAAGGTCATGCTACCTTGGTGGGGAAAAAAAGTGAAGAACCAACTCATGCTAAGCCATGTGAACACTTTTGCATGACTGGTTGCTGCAGCTAAATATTTCTACAGGAAGGAGCAGCTAATTTCACGGCAACCATTCTCAAGTCACCTACTAAAGGACTTGCAGGTTAGGTTACAGTGCTACAAATATTTAGATTTCCTTTATGGGTCTTTGTAACTGATCAAAGGCTGATTTATTTACTGTATATTATAAGTAGACAAGAAAAAGGAAAATAATCATGAGGAATGAGGTGGCCAAGTGGTTAAGGCAATAGACTTCTAATCCGTTAGGGCAGGGGTTTTGAACTGGTGTCCCATGGGCCAAATCTGACCTGCACAGATTATTGTCAGTTGT
The DNA here is from genome assembly GCA_905116865.2 of Candidula unifasciata. Lineage (NCBI taxonomy): Eukaryota > Metazoa > Mollusca > Gastropoda > Stylommatophora > Geomitridae > Candidula > Candidula unifasciata. Next base: position 735,987 of record CAJHNH020001112.1, read on the forward strand.
ACTCTATTAATGATCTGTCGTCAGGCTCGGGTCTCTGGCCTGTGATGTTCCACATTTTTAACATTTTGGCCCATGAGTAAACTCAGTTAAATTAGCTCTGCATTGGGGTCTTTTTATGTAGGTTAAAATCCCATCCTTGTCGACAATGGTTTTTCTTTCTTTAGGATCATCATACAAGACCCATCCAAATTGGACTATAGTTTACTTTATAACCACTGAATTCCCTTAAATAACTGTTACATGGTTGAACCAACTTCTGGGATTTATCCAATCAGTGTTTCTTTGAGTAACTGGATGTTTATCTTTCAGTATGCAATCCTAAAAAGGACGATAAAAAAAAATTATTATAACACTGAAATATGAGAATGTATAGGTGAAAGTTTACTAAAACAGAGCCAGAATAATTTGTACTATTTAATATGTACACAAAATTCCAACCTAATAAAGGATCTTTAGCCTTCCTATATCTGTGGTCCTCTGCTGATCTCTCAACAGTTAGATCTTCCTTCCTTGGTCGTGGGATGTCAATCAAACCATTACTGAGCCTGCACAGACACAGCACATAAAAACAGGTTGTATATTCTCCTGTAAAGGGCCTACTTTCACAGATGTACAGACTTGAGTTATTCATTTATTCAAAATTATTCATTTAATTCCTATGATTGTTACTGCAGAAAATACAAGCCTGCACATTCTACTGTAACTCGCTCTTCTAATGCAAGAAATTATTTAATTGTTCTGAACTGTTCATCTAATCTTGATGACTGATGTGGCAGGTAAAATTAAGTTATATTTATTAGATGTGGCTCTGTGGCTTAGAGGTTAGAGTAATTATTTCACAATGTAATCCTGGTTTTATTCTTGCAGTGGACAATTTAGAGGAAAAACCTATTCTTATGGCTTTCAGACAGTTGTACAAGAGTCAAGCTGTGAAGGAGACTGGAGCCTCTCCTCATAAATATTCCCACGCTGATACACTGCAGCCATGTTACATTGTGCAGATGGTGCAATTTGTTAATTACAGAAACCAGACAAGAATCAGTGGATATATTAAGAAGAGGCCTGAACTTGCACAATAATTAACTAAAATGGAAAAAAGATCAGGAAGAAGATAAAATGAAAAAAAAAAAATCATTATATGAAAAAATTCTGATCTTAAAACCATGGTGATCATGTCTGATGGTGAGCCATGACCATCCAAACTTTACTTCCAAGTGTGTTTACAGAAGTAGAAAACTTTGCCCTTCAGCATATACAAAAAATTCCTAACCAATTTGAAGCTGGTAGCCACTGTATCGCAAAGAGTAACATGTGTGTAAGTCATGAGATCAAACATGCAAATCCATATCCAGGCAAATTTTCTTATTTTCGTGAGTTCCTAAAAAATGGGTAAAAGAAACTACTCTGGGTAATAAAAGTGTCCAGCTTGATACAGACCACACTGAGAGCTGATTGGTCTATAAGGTTAACACAATATCCCCAATGAGACTCAAAGCATGGAAAGAGGTTGTCATATACTTTAAAATTTTTTGTTTTTTAGTTAGAAGTTGGGAATAGTTGTCTAAATAGACTAGACTGCTAAACAAGCTAAATCTAAAATTAGAACATCCACACAATTTACTGCATGTGAGTTGAGTTGATTCAAGAACCGACATCACAGCATCAGGGCATTCCAATAAGCGCTCCGTCCCTATCTTTAGCACCAGTGTAGAGTTCGGATACTGACGGTGCCAGTAGCATTCTGATAAAATGTCTATCTTGCCTTTCCTCTTTGCCTCAAGCATCTGCCAGAACCCCCTCATCACTCCCCGCTGCATCAGTCTCATCAAACTGTTGTGATCCATCTGCTCCTCCGAATTGTACACGCTTCCCCACAAGGCACTAACCATTTCTGCCTTATCATGCATCAGTATTCCACTAAGTTGTGCAGAGCCAGCCAGTCTGTCTGCTTGTTCCTTTCCCAACACACCGGCGTTTCCGGATGAAAAAATCCAGACAATACTCCTCACCGTGTCCTCCGCAGTGAAGCATGCCACTCTGCATGAAGCATGCCTGTTCTAACCTTCCTCAGAATGACTGCATGTGTGATTCTACAACTTTTGAACAAAGGTTTAAGACACCCTTATAAATAATTGATTTGTCAATACTTTTACAGTGTATTGCATCCTCTGCTATTTTAGTTCCCACTTGAGGCAATTATTGCAGTCATCATTCTGCCCTAAAACAGCAGTTAAATCAATACTCCATAACAGATATATCTTTTATTTCCTAGGCTGTCTTAAACTTTTGGCCACCACTGTAACATGCAAACATTTGGATTCCAGAAGTTACTATAGGTTTCAGCCACTTTCACTGAAGTCCACCTTGGAAAACAAAGGTGTAAAAGTCAGAAGCAAATGTCTGACAGTGACGACATCACACACTAAGTCCTAACTGTGCTATGAAAATATGGGGTTAGCATCTCAAAGGCATGTAAAGGGATCCTTGACTTAAAATATGCTTGTAGTTCCTCTCACATTACCTACTAAACTGGGATACTGTGCTGACGACTTCAAGCGTTTGGCGGATTCGGCTGCAGAATGTGTCCAAGTGAGCTAAAATAGTATCTTCATCAGCAAGAGGCACACCATAATTGGAAATATTTGTTCCACGCTTGCCGTGGGCAGGTTTTTTACCAGAGACTGTACTGTCTTTCCTTGAAAAAAAAAAAAATTAAAACAAATACAAAATGTGCTAATCATAGTTCAAGTAGTGGCACTGTCATAAATAAAAATAAGTTAACTGTTTCACTACCAAACTTGAATTACTTTGCTCTTCTGAACTCTTTCTGTTTCAAACTATAAGTACTGGATATTGTTCATCTGTACCAATCAATACATTATATATGCTGACATATCTTACGTTATATATGCAGAAAACATAATGAGAAATGTCAAAAATGACCAGACCTGTGGCAGTCATGAACTTCTCATAATTAGTGTTATCCTTATTCTGGAATTTCGCTATGCAGATGATACAGTCCTCCTTTCAAACAAACCAGAGGGAAAAGAAAATTTAATGTCTGTCCAAAAACACAGTAAACATCAAAACCTATTCTTGAATTTAAAGAAAATGAAACTAATGTCCACAGACAAAACTGGCTGTCACCCAAAAATAACAATAAATGATGAAGAAATTAAAAATGTCACAAACTTTGAATATCTAGGCTCTATTAATAAAAATATTAAAAAAATGAAGACTGTTTGACGGAAATCCAAAGGAGGATGGCCATAGCAATGCAAAGATTAAACAGCATTAAAAGTCTATGGTTACGCACCAGCAAGGAAATCAAAATTAAAGTTTTGAGAGCATGCATGCTACAGAAATATTCTCAGAATACCATAGACAAAGAAAGGAAGAATTCTGACATTTTAAAAGATCTGAACATCAAGGAGGATTGGCTTATAAACAGCATCTTGTCTAGGAAGCTGAAAAATTCTGGCCATATCAAACGCCACGACGGATTTGAAAAAGTAATAGCAGAAAGCATGGTACCAGGAAGGAGGGGCAGGAGCTGATTAACACGAAGATGGGCACAGGATATAGGTGACTCCTTGGATATGATGTTCTGCAAAGGACCTGCTACATGATTACGATCTTATGTTTAGTCATGAATTCTCAACAACAACAAAAACACACAAAATAAAAAACCTAACAAAATATTTGTTTCCTTTATGAATTGTACAAAGTTTCCTGTGGAAGTAGTATACCATGAGTTTAGTGCAACTCTTGTCTCTGGTGAACACTGGCTAGGACCTTCTGGGACAAAGAGTTTAGACTTATAATTTAAAGTTGCCAATATTTGTGTTCAAGTAGTTGAAATAAAAACACTATATGACAGAAGGAACTAAACTAACAATTTGGATACATAGAGTTAATGAAACAATGTGATAAAGGAAAATCTAACATTTATGCTAGTTTTTGGCTAGCAATGAAAGCATTCAAGTAGCATCTTACAGAAAGAGTTCAGCTTTCAGTTATTCAATGAAGCATCTAGCTCGTTATGAATATAATCTGTAATTAATCTCCAAACACCCTGTGTCCTGTTCTCTGTTGTTGTTGGTGAGGTTTTTTTTTTGGTTTTGTTCATTGTATAAATTGATTATTAATTTTCTGACCTTGCTACTGATTCAGGTTCAATCAAAGTTTAGCATTAGGAATAATAATTAGAAATTATTTTAAAATAGCAAATTAAGAAACAACATTATAGCCCTCATGACATTCCCATCTTAAGCAGTCAACACAGAGTTCCAAGTCCCATGGTACGAGCAAAAGTCTCAATGTGGGTCCATCTTGTCTTTCCTCTGATTGTAGTCTGTCAGATCCCATGTTCCAAGTCCCATGGTACGAGCAAAAGTCTCAATGTGGGTCCATCTTGTCTTTCCTCTGAATGCTGTCTGCCAGATCCCATGTTCCAAGTCCCATGGTACGAGCAAAAGTCTCAATGTGGGGTCATCTTGTCTTTCCTCTGATTGTTGTCTGTCAGATCCCATGTTCCAAGTCCCATGGTACGAGCAAAAGTCTCAATGTGGGTCCATCTTGTCTTTCCTCTGATTGTTGTCTGTCAGATCCCATGTTCCAAGTCCCATGGTACGAGCAAAAGTCTCAATGTGGGTCCATCTTGTCTTTCCTCTGATTGTTGTCTGTCAGATCCCATGTTCCAAGTCCCATGGTACGAGCAAAAGTCTCAATGTGGGTCCATCTTGTCTTTCCTCTGATTGTTGTCTGTCAGATCCCATGGCCATTTCCTGCAGCACCAAATCTCTTTGGACAGCGATTTATTTGTACTTCCGCAATGTTCCCTTACTTTCAAACGGCCTTGACAACATCTAGCTTGTCATGCATCAGTTTACACTAAAGAAATGAAAGAATGTGGCCACAATAAGAAACCAAACCTGGTGTTAAAAAAAAAATGTTAATCCTGCCACAATTAGAAACCAAAACTATTTTTTTTTTATTCTGTCACAATTAGAAACCAAACCCAGTAAAGAAGCACAAAATGTGCAATATTTTCAAGCAATAATACAAGAAATTCATTGACGAGGGAAAAAACCAAAAGAATAATATGATCAGTTCATCTTACTTGAATGGGAAGTTAACAATTGAAAAACTGCTGACAGATGACAGGCGGGATTGATTCTGCGACTTCACAAGTGCCTCTCTAAGTGATCGCAGTGACTCCCTGTAGAAAGTCTGGAGTGACAAGCACAGTTGCAGTCTTGCACACAAGCTATCCTCTGTATCAAGAACATCTCCTGAGCTTCTGATCTTTGTTCTAGATTCCTAAAATAAACAGTTGTTATGTGCTATTGACAGACATAGCCTCACATTTTCTTTCATCCTATGACTGAACAGTAAAGATGAATATATATATATATATATATATATTTTAATTACATGATTGAAAAATAGCGCTATAGTAATATTTCTCACCCATCAAAGATTCAAACAGCGGTGAATGGAGAGTGTGAAGCAACAATGAAATTCATAATCTGTTTAAATCATCACTGATAGACTGAAATGGTTGGGGCATATTGAAAGAATGTCAGATGACAGGGAAGTAAAAACTGTCTATAAATGGTCGCAGACCATGAGGCAAACCAACAAGAATATGGAGAGATAATATCCAGACCTGCAAAAACTTGGTGTTACCAACTGGAAATAGAAGGCCAACCAGATAGATGAATTGAAATGGGTGATATCTGCAGCAATGAACCTCAAGTGCTCAAAATGCTGAAGAAGTAGAAGAAGAATATTTCTCACTCACAATCTCTGCATCCCACAACCCAATAGTAGACATCTTTAGCTCTATGAAAATTAGGCCAACAGCCAAACTAATACTTTCATTTTGTATCTGCAGCAATTACTAATGCATACAAGTCAACAAATTGATAATCTGATATATAAATTTAACTATATCTTAGGGATACTATTTATTTTTATTATATATCTTCTTCAGCTTCTTACTGTCAGAGGCTTTTACCTCCATGTAAAACTTCCAATGTTTCATTCTATTTTTTGACCGATCTACATTCTGTGTGGTCATAAGGAGTATCCAACCAATTGCATAATTTCACTGTTTACTTCAGAGTTTCAATGCTTGTGATTCACCTTAATGTCTGATTGAAATTAGCTTATATTACCTCTTCTGTTATCAACTGGTTGGGATGTAGAGATGCTGAAGCATACATGGTGGTGAAGCAGGACCAAGGTTCATACTGGTCAAGATCTATGTATACTTCTCCTTTGGCATCCTAAAAAAAGGTTCCCAACTGACAGCCTGACCAATGCTACTTTCTCTAAAGTTAGGACGCATTAGCCTAAAAGATGAGGAACCAACAGTCTGAACACAAATAAGCCAAATCTGTAAAATAGATGAACACGCAAAACTCAAGTTTCTGAAACAAGATCAAAGTCTAAAATGGACAAATAATCAGGATTTTGGGGAGGAATTTAGTTGGTAAACATGAAGAAGAAAAGTTTCAATTGGTCCTTACTTGATGTGATCTGAAGAGGCTCTAATAATAAAACAACACAACATCAAAACTCACCCTGAGTTTATTTTCAACCATTTTGTTGAAAGTTTTATGTTGGGGGTCACCTTGATACACAGTGATAAAGTCATTCACTTCTTCTGCTATTTTGTCCCATAGTTCATCTCTGTCTTCCAAAACATTCCATGTATGCTGTTTAATGTATTCTTTGCAGATCTGCACAAGCTGATTGGTGACCTTAAATTAACAACAGTTTCAAAATTAAAACAGAAATAATGTGTACAACATTGTAAACTGAGTTACAAAATTTACATTGGCTTTTAGTACACCATTTTAGGTGGTGAATAAATTATCCCATATTTGCCAAACTTCTGCAATGGAGGACTGAGCATATATGGGAATATCCAATGTGCAGTGACATCGATTGTGATAAACTTACATAAACAGTACATTTAATTTCATCATGCATCTTTTATCTCCAAGTGTGAGTGCAAGTCTTAACCGCAGACTGTCTTCTATAAGCACTGATATATCCAGTGGTTCTATGTCAGTCTTACAGAGTGCAAGGTGTGTGGTCCCTAATAGGCTTGATGTAGAAGATACCATGAACCAAAGGGAGGTGAAAAGAAATCATCTCATTTCAGTACAATTTTCCTTTGTGGGTTTTCAAGCCAAGTACAGAAGAGTTAAAAAAAAAAAGATACTCACTGCCCCTATCTAACATGTCGTAAGAAGTCACTAATTAAGGGTTTGCTGAAATTGGACAAGTTGGCCTAAAAGATACTGCAGGACAGTGGTTAACCACAACATAGCATGCCAAAACCATTTAAAGGACAAACAAAGTTGTCATTTAGTGGAAATCTGAGAGATTCTCTGCTTACTACTTTTGACCAGATGGGAAAACCTGTTTGAAGTAAACTAAACAGCTTCAGTCTGCAATCACCTGCAATGGCCAAACCTCCCTAGTTGTCCCCTAAGGTGCAATTGACAGATTACAGTTTAAAAATTGTTAATTTTCCTAGAGAGAACAATTAACGTTATCGAGATAATTAAACATTAGGAAATGAAACAATATTATCAAAGAACATACAAAAGTATAAAATATATCAAATATATTAGTTAAGGCATGCCATGTTCAATAAAGGTATAGACTCTAAATCTTTTCAAAGTAGAAAATTATGGCATACTTTCACTTGTTTTAGATGTATAGATTACATTTCTAACCTTTCTGTAAAAAAAAAAAAAAAACGGACAGAATCCATTTGCATATTGTGTGGGCTAAAAAAAAAAAAACTGTTGGAAATAAAATAAGTACAGATCAAACAAGCAGCTTCAAAAGCTAAATTTTACTGGGAAGCTAAACTGGTCAACAAATGCTTGCAGAAGTCAGATGGTTTGGCTGAAAGGCGTAAATGTTGCAGCCATGATGTGTTGACAAATAATGCCTTAAAAAAGATGAGGGTACTGTGTACCATTGTGTACCACCAGAAAAATAGTCCTGCTTACAGAGATACTCACATACAATTGAAAAAAAAAATGGTGAGTTGAGGTTTGGAAAGCTATTTAACATTGAGTGGAATCGGGTTGCAAATGATACTATTAAAATGGCAACTTTTCGCCGACTACCTGTGTGTGGGAATGTCCTAAATGCAATGATGCCAATTTCTGATCCATTCATTCTATCCAGCATTCTTAGCAGTATCAGCACTAGCAAACATTCTATGATACCTTTGTAAGTAATACACCAAGAAACCCGGAGCGAGCATAGAAACGAGAGACGGAGTCCATCTGCTTCATGGAGTTCATCAGGCCAGGTAATACATGACTAATCATGTTTGTTGGGCTGGCATTCTGGCACATTTTGTCCAAGTGTCGCTTCAATGACTCCATGTATTTCACTTTATCTTTTGCATCATTCAAGCCATCTGTGATGCTGTTGGCATAACATTGCAACAAATAAGATCATGCAAGACAGATGGTTTTCTAAATAAAATGTTAATGCTCAAGCAATGATTAATTCACCTGACACAATAAAGGACCTCTGATTCAACCAGACCTGGTTTGTCTTGCAGCATTAGTGGTTTCAATTGTCTTTTTAATCAGCATGGTATATACCTCCCTGATTCCCCATAGTGGTTCCAAGGTCAGAGGAGGAGGAGAAGCAGAAAAAGATGAAGAAGAAAAATAAGAAGAAGGAGGAGGAGGAGAAGAAGATAAGGAAAAAGAAAAAGGAGATGAGGAAGGAGGAGGAGGCAGAGGAGGAGGCAGAGGAGAAGAAGAAGAAGATGTTGCTAATCCTGGATAGTGGATTAGATTTTTTGCTTCTTGGATAAGGGCTAAATTCTATGAAGATCTATGTGCACACTGCACAAGAGAAAGATCCCCTGCCAGCTGAAAACTGAGAGAGCAGACCAAAACGACTGCAGACAGAGTAAACCATGTAAAACTTCCAAATTAGAAAAGCTAGGAAAAACCACAATAAAATTTTTTATGCATGATTCTAGGATCCTCACTGATGGATCCTATGGCCGCAGACTCTAGCTGCATTTATGAAAATAACCACACTCACTGGAAGTTATCCTTTACAAAGAAGAAAAGAAAACATCAGTTGGCTCTAATGAAGTAGGAATTTAAAATGTTTGGGCTCTTGATCCCACTGAAATAATGTGACAGATTAAAAGCGGAGAGAACTTTCATTGCACCATGTTTTATCCCATACGGCTCAATCTCTCTCTGCAGAATGGCTAGCCACCTGCTGAGAGCATCACAAAAAGGTCAAACTCCAAAGCACCGGCGATGATCCTTAGGGATCTCTGTTAAAACCTGACTAATGAACTAAAGGACGAAGCCGCAAAATGAGCCCACTACCTTCAGAGCATGACACAAACAGCTTGACCACTTCACCACACACATGAAACAAACATCAGCTGATAATAATGAAGTAGGAATATAAATTGTTGGGGTTTACTAGCCAAAGTTCTTGGCTTCCATTTTATGTCAAGGCAGATTGTTTGATTTCTTGAATGGTGTAGTGTCCCAGCTTGACCCAGCCTAGTATGGATGCATATTAGGAATGTCCTAGCAAGTAAAGGTGGTTGGCAATATGTTGACTACATCATCCATAGAGTGCTGACTGTTTGAAAAAATATAGCCTCTTTACCTTATTTTACTTTGTTTATTTAATAAAAGTTAATAACTTTCTACCAAAATCTTTTGATTTTCTTCAATATTTTCTTTAGATATTTTTTCTGTTTATTTTCTCTTCAATTAAAACTAGTATTACATATATATTAAAGCATTTACATGATAGCTGTTCATAAATATTACCTGGCATCAATGACTTTCCACTTCTTGAGCAGCTTGGATTTTGCAGTGATCAGTACTGCAAGAACTACTTTACATTCCTTCCCTTTGAGTTGTTCAGTAACACCTGCTAACAACCGCTGACGACGCCTCCATTTCTCCAGCTCTGACAAAGAATTAGCATTTGGGTCCAGGATTCTAAATAAGAAGTTGTAAAATTAATAACATTTTAAGTCTTTCAGTACCAGAAGTTTTGCATCCGATGGTCAAGGGATGCCTTTACTACAATGTAAAATACATGACTTCCAAAAAAAGCAAATATGCAGTGCTGCATGATGACATGTCTAACAAATTTTACCTGTTATACTCAAAGCAAATTGTAAAGATTCAATAACAAACAATGTGTGACTTTATGATTATGGGGAGTAACTAACTGCACATGATACGCTGACTGAGAAAGAAAGAACTGAGTTTAGAAAATTACCAAGTTGACATGGAATTTTCACCGCTAAAAGAAACAAAATGAAGTATAAATAAATTAAAAGTGAAATAAGGTTCCTACGAAGGGCTCATAAAATTCTTCTTCTTCTTCTGCGTTCATTCAAAGATGTAATTGCGTTGTGTCCGTTAACAGCATGGCTGCGATATTTGCACCTTTCGGCCAACACATCCGACTTCTGCAGGCATTTATTGACCGGGCTAGCCTTCCCGATTGGGCTCATAATATAACAATAAAAGATAAGATTATGAATGATGAAAGAAGAAGAATGGAGGTGAAGGCAGTTCTGGAGTGCATTAGAAAACAACAAATGAAACGGTCCAGTTATATAACATGGATGTCAGTAGACAGTATACCACAGTAAGCAGTTATGTAGAGACCAGGTGGGAGTGAATAAGAGGTCAACCATACAAGCAACGGACAGAGAATAAATGAGGCCTGGGAATCCCCACTTATGAAGCGCACAAATTCCAATTCCAAGTTGTCCAACAAAAATTCCAAATCTGATCCTTTTTCAGCCGCCCGGAGGCCTGCTATATGAAGGAAGGTTCCTTGGCTGTCTTTTTTGTTTTCCTTTTATTTGTGGTGTGTAGTCACACATGATATTCGGGTTCTTTGCCTCCTTGCTGCGGTGTGGTGCTTATGGTTTTTTGGGTCTGGTGTGGTCCAGTTCTCTTAGTGATGATATCTATGGGTTTTAGCTGATTGTTGCTGGTGCTTGGTTTGCCTCGTGCTGATCGCTGTGCTGGTGCTGCTTGGTTGCCGTTCTTGAAGCCGCCGGGAAAAGCCAAACAAACACCAGGTCACAACGTCTCAAACAATGCTCTTTTTCAGGACAACCAGGGCCGTCACAATCTGTTGTTGTGATCAGCCCTTTTTTTTTTTTTCAACGGAGCGCACAAAAAGGCACTTTCCCATTAAATATACTTCACCTTGACACTGCAAGGTACCAGAGGATCAAGAAGAAATGAGATGTGGAACCAAATTGTACACATAATAATGCAGCCACAAGTACCAACACAGGCACTACAACTAAAAAGACCTGATCTGAGACCAAGAGGGTACCCAAAGAGGATATGGACTGATAACATGCTACATCCTCACAGAATAACAATAGCTAGTGTTACCCACTCGGAAGGTTGTGAGTTCATTTCCCTGCTGCGTCGTTCAGTTCATGAGTTCAATTTTTACAGAGAACCCTGGGGTTCTTTGCTGGGACTGTGGTGTTTGTGCTTGGTGCAACATTCTCGTCATGCTGTTAGGTAGCTATGCTGTGGAGAGAGACCGAGCCATATTTGATAAAACCTGGTGTCATAAAGTCGATCTTCTCAACTTTAACTTTTAGCTATTGAGTAGGGAACATCAAATTGTTTCTCCTCATGCCGATTAACAGTGAAGGTGGAAGTTGATGATGATGATTATTAAACCAACCATCTTAGATCTAGCAGACGCTCATTAAAATTCCATGATGTGTGGCTATTTGGGTAGATGTTGAGAAGTGGTTGGATGTGGAACAACTCTGAGTGTTTACAACTCTTTACTGCATGAATGAAAGTGTAAATTCCATGGTTATGTGAAATGGGAAAACAACAAATAAAATATTCTAGTGACTAATCACACCATTATTCTGAGCTTGGCTTTCACTGGTGACTAAAAAGTCTAGTATGTCAGGACTGTGAAATTGCATTACCAACTCTAAACCTAGAAATGTTGAGTCTTCTTCTTCCACCACACATGCCTACGTAGCATTTTCAAAATTTTCTGGCCAGATACAATCTCAAACACTAAACTACTTGAAGCCACAAACCAAGAAACTTTAGACAGTGTGATAACCAAGAGAAGATGGAAATGGCTTGGCGACGTAATGAGAATGAATCCTGATATACATGCCAAAACAGCTCTCACATAGATATCAGAGGGAAAGAGAAAAAAGGGGCGCCCAAAAACAACATGGAGAGGAACGATAGAAAGTGACCTGAGTGTGGCATCTTTGACAAACTGCATTGAAGATTGCACAGGACAGGAAAGCATGGAAAGTACTCTCTGAAGCCTCATGTGCCTCAGGAGAACTGATTATTCTTCCTAGTGTTCACCAGCTGTAAATCTCGGGGGTAAGTTCTGGTTGTTCATCCACTTCTGGACTTTGGTCTTGTTCCTGTTCCAGAATTTGAGTTTTTTGTGCATATAATTTTTTTTTAATGCAGACTGTTGGTTCCTCACCTCTTAGGCAGATGCATTTTGACTTCAAAGTCCAAAGTCAACAACCCTAATTAGTAGACTTTCGGGACATGCTTGTTATGAGGACATTCGGTCTATTCTTTTTTCCCCCTACAATGGGGTCCTGGAACCCACAGGGGAAAAATATGGGTCTAAGAAGGTTAAAATAATAACTTTCATGGATTCAAGAGTAAAGATGAGCATTATGAATTGTTTGATACAATAATTTCAAAATTCAGCCAGCCCTGATTTTATGTCTATAATTACCTGTCATCAGCTGTATCATTTAGAATCGTCTCAATTGTGCTGATCCAATCGCTGACAAGTTCCTCATATTCACTGATAAGCTGTGGGTCAAGGGCTGCTATTCGTTGCATTTTAAAATCTTGTTCAACCAAATTTTCTGGCTGCCTTAATACCTGATTAAACAGTAACAAATAACAGGTGTATACAGATTTAACAGATAACAGGTATATAAGCATTTAACAGATCAGAGGTATATAAGCATTTAACAGATAACAGGTATATAAGCATTTAACAGATAACAGGTATATAAGCATTTAACAGATAACAGGTATATAAGCAGCTAAGAAATAGTTTACAATCATGCTGTCACATCTGTAAGATAAATTTATAGCTTCATTAAAAATGAATACAGATTTTCCACAGCAATGTTTTGTGTAAGAAAAAAGTTCACTTTGTGTATTTTGATTATTAACAGCAGTACCAAGCTTGAGTATGTATAATGAATGCATGTTATTTTTGTTGTTGTTGTCCTGGGGTCAGTCTAGTTTCATAAATGATAACAAGGCATAAGCTTGTCACATTATCCCTTATGCACACAAGGTTGTGAAGATATGGGCCTAAAATCAAATACTTAACAGTGTACAGGAAAATTCCCCTACAACTCCCGCACGTGGTGTTATCACGAATATCTTCTTTCCTTTTTTTTTTGCATTATCATGTAAGCCTTTTAGCCTATGAATACTTCCCCGCCCCCCCCCCCCCCCCCCCCCCCCCCAAAAAAAAAAAAAATGGGTTATCAGACTGTGTTAATTCCCCCCCCCCCACACACACACACAATATATTTTATAAACAAAAAGTTTACACAGGTCACTAATTAATTTTCTTTTAAATGTTTCTAAATTTGTAAATATTTTTTGACACATACAAAAACATATATGGGGGTAATGAATAAACATGAACAGAGTGAAGCATTAAGGGAATATACTCAGGGTGCCTACACAAATATGCATCAGTTGACACATGCTGTTACCCTGCGACCTCTTACACTGATTCTAAAAAGTCATTTGGTTCACAAGACATCCACCCTAAATGCTATTTTTAGTAAATATATCCATATCTGGTCCTCTTAAATCCTGTCCAGATGCAAACAGAATCAATCACATTTAAGTTTGCTCCTCAGAAAAAAAGGACACTACCGACGTGCTGGTTTCGGGACATTTGCAAGGATGTGGCAACAACTGAAAGATCTTATTCATGGCTTCTCGGAACAGCAGAGTTGATTATAACCAAACAATATTACAACACCATGTAAAAGGTTAGTAAATCTGTAATGTCACATTCCTGTACATTGCACATTCCCTATCCAAGACTGCAGATATTATCTAGTGAATGAGCACTGTTCTACTTCTTGTTTGCTTCCAAACTTGCACATTATTTTTTCCAACAAAAATGGCATACTTCAAGATTCCAGCTCTATCTGTATATGATAACAGAAATAGAGTTCGCTGCTACATATTACACAAAACTGACCTCGATATTTCAATGCTATATAAAGAGCTGATGAGCCTTATGGCATAGTTGTTTGTGTGCTTACAGCCAAAACTGGTACAAGTTTAGTGTAAAAAAGTAGCAAGAATTTTTCTTTCAACTATTATGGCTCCGACTCAGTCTCAATAAAGAATGGGTACTGGATAATTTCCAGAATATGGCTGGATTTACCTTCACATTTATGTATAGTTTATTTATTTATTTTTTTTTCAAATTTAGAAGAGGGGTACAGATTCTATCTTTCATTCCTTGGGTCACACGACACTGATCCAGATTTTCACAATGCATAATAGATACAGACAAAAAAAAACATCCTAATTCTTAGTGACTGAATTGTACACTAAAGGTTCTTATTATGTTGCTAGTCTTTACTAAACCAAAGATTTCTCTGATTTCACTTTTAAAAATCTTAGTCAACCCCAATGTTCTGCTGGTCAGAGAAAATAGTTATCAAACACAGGACTATTGTACTGATAGCTAAATATATCAATTACACCACTACCACAGCTACAATAAAACATAAAAACAACATTTTAAAACTTGAAGACATTTGCATGCAATTATGTTTAAAAGAAAACAAAAACACGCATGCTCACACACACAAATCAGTTGCACATCCTTTTCTGGATGTCAGTCAAACCCCAGAATGTATTAGCTGCTATGTGGTTTTACTAGGCAATTTTAGGTCAGTAAGTTAAAAAACAAGTCATCTATATAGAGATTGTTATTTAAAAAAGAATAAAATTCAGCTATATATGCACACAATTAGTTTTAATACATTGTAAACAATTTAAGGCTAATTACTGCATTGTTTTAGTAGAATATAAACATTACAAGCTGTGTTTATGATCATGACAGAACATTTTAAATGGCTCACTGCAAGTTACCTCATCTTGAATGCTTATTAATATTGGCCTCCTTGCTTTTAAGAGTAAAAGGTACCTTGACATTCCCAGCATCAGTCATATTCACACATGTAAACTCTCCTTACAGTGCTCTAAATACAATTATGCAGTGCATTCCTAGGTAGTCTGAGTAATTATGCCTCTCAGACAAAAGAGAATGAATATACATGACTGACTATCAGCTCTCCCATGAGCTGTTCTCAGTGAGCTTGCAATCACTCTTGAGAAAACTGGATCTAAACTGGAAAACTGAATGAACATGGTTAAAGAAAATATACTGAAGAAAAACAAACATGAATTGTTCTTGTTTTGTAATTGAGGCATTCAGACTGAGGTTGATCAAGTTTAGGGGTATAGGCACTCAAAATATGGGGTATAATGACTGGAATGAATTGCTACTCACTACTGAATATGCTACACTGGTGAATATCCAGTAAATTTAATTATCAACTTCAGATTTTATAGCAATAGTGGCTGGCTGAGTAATCAGAGAACTGAGCCCTCATACAGGAGACCCAGGATTGATGCTCAGTAAGGGATTGCTAATCTGTTTGTTGGGAACAAATTCTAACCTGGAGTGTTTGTGGTGACTGAACAAGCCACAGGCAAAGTAAAATCCTAAAACTCACGTCCTCTATCCACCTATCCTATAATGCCCTAAAAGTGGTAACTACAAGCAGCAATGATAGTTTGAATGGTAGTCTTCTCTTCTTCTTAGCGTTCACTGGTTGCAAACTTCAGCAGAATGTCCTGGTTGTTCTTCCACTTCTTGACTTTAGTGTTGTTCTGGAACTTGAGTTTTGTCTGCACATTCATTTTAGAGATCTGGCTTATTTTTATGCAGACTATTGGTTCATATACTTTCAGACATATAACTCTGACTGAAGGAAACACCTATAATTAGTGGCCTTTTATAACATGCATATTAGGTGACACTGGATCTATTCCCCCCCTACTCCACAATGGGCCTCTTGAGTCCACACAGAGAGAAATGTAGTCTCATAGCAGATAGTGCCATTGGGGTGTCAAGGGTTAGGGCTTCAAACTTTCTAGAATTTTTTTGTTTTTTAGTATCCAGAACCTGTTAACCCTTAGGCTCGGTATTATGGATATCGCAACCTTTCGGCCTTGATTCCATTGTAAATACCGTAAATCTGAGATAAATGTGGCTTTTCTGCCTACCCCCGGGAGTGAACCTGGACCAAAAGGAGTTCGTCACCCGCTCACTGCGCAATCCGGTTTAGCCAACTACGCTTGGGGTGGCCACATCTTTTCTTCACTGCTTTCTCTACTCATATAACTTCCATAATATTCTGGAAAGTATCCTACAGCTATTACTTATCTTTATATAATGCCTCTTATGTTATATTTATCAGTTAATCAAAAGTTAGTTTTCAAGTTTCATATATTTTGTTTTAAAATGATAGATGGATGGTGGTAACAAAAGTGAAAGAATGGGCTTCAGCCTGAATGCGAACAGTAATGGTAATATTAAAGAAATGATTTGTACCTAATGAAAAAAGTAAACAGAAATATTTTCATACAAGTACACCTAGTCTGCATCTGTAGCTGAGGCGTTGCAAACGCACTTCGTAATGTCGGGGTACCGGGTTTGATCCCAGCTGCGGATGGTTTGTTTTGCATTGGTTTCACCAGTGGTACAAAAGCTAACTGTTCATAAAGCAATGGCATATTACTGAACATAAAATTTGCCTATACAAAATCCACAACAGCCAAATAATACTGGGGTTGGTTCTGCAACGTCCTGTAAAAGGATTCACAGCTAACCTTCAACTCCCTGTGAGGGGAGTGGGAATAGATCTAATGCCCCCATAGTTTTGGAGGAGAGGGGGTATAGATCAACTACTCTCCTAACAATCATGTCATAGGAAGTGACTAACTAGGGGGTATTTCCTTCCAATTCAGAAAGGATCTGCTTAAGAGGCAAGGAACCAACAGTCTGCATAGAAATAAGCTAGATCTGTAAAGCATATGTGTAAGCAAAACTCAAGTTCTAGAACAAAACTAAAGTCAGTAATCAGGTGAGAGGGGTATACAATCAGACTGCTACCAGTACTGTCGGAACTGGAACTCTGTAATTGCTGCTGAAAATAAGGTTGCATCACTTATGGGAACACACTGAGTGATATGTTGTTAATTTTTAACTTGACTTAACTCAGCATGGGCAAAAACTGCATTTTATAAAATGAAGAACATCTTTTTCAATAAATCCCCATTATGGGAGGCTAAAAAAAAATAATTTTTGCCTGCTATATAGTGCCAATTTTAACATATAACAGTAAATCTAAGATATGAACCCACTGACTACCATGATCAAACGCTATGCGATCTGCCGGTACTTACACTTGGCTACCACTATTGTACACACTGCGATCGCAGCTTCGAATGCTCACAGCCATGTTAAAATTGTGACTTTTGCGATAAATATAGTTGAAGCCATTAGTCCATTCATTTCTTTAAGTTTATTTAATGCATACAATTTGGTATTTAAAGTAAATTTTCCAGAACTTTTTTCGTGGTAGCTCCCATGTCAATTCCACATTAGGTGCATGTTTTCATAATGGGACTCATCACTACGGCAGGCATGGTGAAACAGTTTGGAGAATATTTATGATGCAGCGAGATATTGTCTTGATTGTTTTAAATCAGAAAGTGAGGGTGAAGATATTTTCTGAACAGTCTGATGTCTATGACTTTGATTCTTAGGAACTGCCTTCAAAAAGCAAAGTCAAAACTAGAAGATGTAGCTTACAGCAGCGGCGTGCCAGTTGGAGATAGATGTGTTATGTCACATTAGTTTTTGTAAACTGTTTCAGGTATGGGCTTCAGCTGCGTATTGTTAGATGTGTCTGCTGGTATAAACTGTGTATATTATGGCTCTGTGGCTTAGAGTTTAGTTTAAAATAATTTCACAGTGCATTCCTCTAAGTTTACTGGTGTGCCATTCCCATGATGCACGTTTTTGGAAAAGATAGTTTTTAAAGCTTTCAGAGTTTGACAGTTCAGTCATACTGTAGCAGAAGTTTTTGGTTCTTGCAAAATGGCAGACAGCCACTGAATTTTGAGAATTTTATTTCACAGTTAGTCCGAGCTCTCATCCAGGATTATTTCAAGAAAAAACATTTACTTATATTTTTCGGCTGCTTTTTTGCACCAATGTACAGCCACATGACGATAATGTAAAAAAGATGCAATTTTTTTTTAAATTCTTGAAATTTGTTTATTCAGTTTGGTAAAAAATCTCCAAAAAATTATTAGTTTATATTAAATAGTTGTGAAGCTAGGGTGTATTTTTAAGTCTATATTGCTGTTTAAAAAAAAAACCTTTTGGATGCTTCTTTTGCACCAGTGATGATCTGGGAAAGTGCAAGAGTTAACAGGCTTGGTAGTCAGTGGGTTAATTAACAAGCCAAACAATTTCTTGAGGCCTCAGAGATTTGATTTTATATAAGAATCCTTAAATTCCTTGGACAGCCAAAGCCAGATGTTTAGACAGAGGCTAGGGCCCGAAAACAGCTTATTACAAACATCAGAAGGAGACAGTCTTCATTTTAAGCCATGTTATTAGAAGAGAGAAACTGCAACATATTGTGACTACAGGAAATATTTGCGGAAAGAGAGACAGAAGAAGACAATTTAAGAAGATTCTTGACAATCTTTTGTTATGGCATGGAGGGGTGTCAGCACATAAGATGATGCTGTTGGAAATCACAAGTTTTGGATAGGTTTGATCGCCCCCACTAGTCAGCACGATACTGTTGGCTGCCATGATTCCCTATCAGACACAAACACCAGAATCATGGATCAAGTCAATATTCTTTTCCCACTCCATCCATATGGCTAAGACAATCAGATGTTTATCTTTTTGCCTTCCTCTTGCTCTCTTTCCATCAATCTTACCAGTTGTTACCAAGTTCTGAAGTCCATTCTTTCTCATAATATGTCCAAAAATACTGACTGTCCAGAAAGAAATGGCCAACTACTGGACATAAACTTGCCTAGAAAAACCACAACAGCCAAAAAAATGTTGGGGTTGGTTCTGCAATGTCCTGTAAAGGATACCTAACTAACTTAACTATGTTTAACTCTTTGAGCCCCAGGGGGTTTAGCATCACAGGCCCAGGGGGTAGTAAATAAAGTCATAAAATTGGCGCATCATGCATTCATTGGTCTTCTAGGTAGGAAGCTATGAACGTATAATGCGTTCCTTGGGATTCAAAGAGTTAATAACCACAATACTAAATCTATCCACACAAATAATACGGACAAATTTTCATGATTATTTCTGTCTCTTACTGTTTGTCGTGAAGGGGACACAGATGCTGAAGTCTCGTTGAGTGCAGTAACAAACTTATCCATACTCAACATGAGATTTGTTTGATCTTCTTCGCTGCAATGGCCCCATTCTTTCTGTGCCTTTATCAGCGGCAAATAAATGTCCACAAGTAAAGAATTCAAAGTTCCTACTGTATTCTGTTTCAACTCTCCACAGTATATATCTCTTTCCATCTTAACCGAATCCACATCCTTGTCTGTTTTGTTTCTTAAAAAGTATAGAACTGTGACATTGTTCAAGTCTATGTCCTTTAGGGTTGCTAGATTTCCAGTGCATTGGATTTCATTTGTGGTAATATCAGATACAAGCGATTTGCTGCTGTAGAAAAAGAGACGACATGGTCCTCCTGCTTTCAGAAATAAATTAACTTTTGAAAGTATATTCTCCTGGCACATGAAACTCTCCAGGAATGCAAGATTCCCGACATTGCCAAGTTTGAAACTTTCACGAATCTTTCCAGCTATCCACCAATGTCTTTCATCCATGGTGTTAAATTTTGATTGTCCCTTGACAGAATATTTACATTGCGCAATGCATAAGCAAAGACACTATAGTTTTGGAAGATCTATATAAGACATGTCTGTCAGAGACGAAACTTTGCAATTCTGAATTATTGTTGTCGCCATGATTGTTGTCATTAGTAACGATAGCACCCTCGGAAAAGCTCGTGAAACTCCGTGTTTGAGTTGCTCGTTCGAACTCTCTTGGTAAAGAGAGTAAACATTAACAAAGAGCTTTATGTGATCTTCAAAAAACAAGAAATCGTTTTCCCAGCAGCGGTCCACACTAGAAACTACCCACGACCAGTAAGACTCAACACAATCACTTGCACATTGCCCTCCTCTTTTTCCCCCATTTTAACATATGACTATTGTATTGTAACAGTAGTTTTTTTCAGTCTGCACAACGTACTTACTGATCTCGTCAAATATGGGAAACAGGTTATTATCGTTCTCTTTATAACTGTAAGAGGCGGCTCCCATATCCAAACATTTAAAAAAAGTAATCATGTAATGTAAACAGTAATGAAATAATGAGTTGACTGTGACATCGCACATGTATTGCTAATTGAATTGTCTGATTTCTAGTCTACGACTGCTATTTGTTTGTTAACTATATTGTAGAGTTGACTCTGAAGGCATATTCTATACTTGGTGAGACCCTACCCCCAGGGGTTTTAAAGACCAGTAGATTTCTTGACTTTGCTAGCATAATTCATAATGACATAATCATAGCCCCCCTTTTCCCCAACACACACACACACAATACTCACGCACAAAAAAATGCATTGTAAACTGAACAGGCTACACAGTAATGTGGCAATGGTAGAGATTAAAACAAACAAAAAACCTGTCACTACTGTGCGAGTCCTTTGATCCTGAGGTGTTATGGCTGCACAACTTGTGCTGTCACCACTGACTGTGCAGGTTGGGATTTTACTTATGCCCCCCTCCCATTTTACAGCCTTACTGAGGATTTGAACCAGACAGCCTTTCACTCTTAACTGTCCGTCCAGCCACTCCTCATGTTAGAGATACCTAGAATACATTTAACAAATAATAACAGGATTTTAACATAACAAAACTTCCCTTTATGGGCACATATTTGGTGTGTACGTGAGGGGGGGGGGGGGGGTGAGTCCCATAGATATTAGCCTAAGACTGTGGGTTCTGTATTTCAGGTTAGTAAGATCTTTCTGTCTCCCTGCCAGTGGTTTTTAGATGAAGCCACAGATCTCAGTAAAGTCTGGGGTGTGACACATGTCCTCTGTTGATCCATACATAGCTTGGTTTCCATTGGAATGTTAACTAGTCAGACCAGGCTTCTCTTTACTGCATGTAGAGAGCATTATGTGCAGCACCTGTTCAGTATTCTAAAGTGGCCACCCAGCCTTGAATTTCTTGTACATATGGCTGCTGAGTCTGCTGTGTCTAGTTCCTGCAAAATCTATTTGTTGTGATCCACTTCTTGAATAACCAAATTTATCAGCCAAATAATTTCCTAGTATTGCACGCTGGATGAGGAACTGCCATTCTTATCATTACAAATGTTTCATTCTGCATTTCTTCTTCTTCTGCCTTTCTATCCCCAATAGAGCATAGGCCCTCAACCAACTCCCCATGTCCTCCCCATCTTTCTAACTTCATTTTCCAGCTCTCTTCTCCATGTGTTTTTTGGCCTTCCTTTATTCCTATGCCCCTATGGGTTCCAATGCAAAGACATTCTGCATTAACCATCTGTTATTTGATTTAGTTAATGGCAGATACTATTGATATGAATGATGTTAGGTACTAATACTTTTCTTTTCTTGTCTCTGGTTACAGATACTAAAAGATGAATAAGGAGATTCTGGAATTATGTGGGAAACTAGTTCCGCAAGCTTATGTTTTACAGGGAGCTCAAGCTAGGACCTCACATGAGAATAAAATCAAACATTTAATACAGCATGTAATGTGGTTAATATCTTTATATGTTGTACTGAAATTCTATTTATATACTTCTGTATCTTAAGTCGTAAAGAAATTGTTTGGCCATCTTTTGAGATAAATCCAAGGATGCCAGCATTGAGAGTATTCAACTTGAAAATGGAAATACCAGTAGACAGAGGGAGACCTAGAAGAATATGGATTAAAGGAGTCACTGAAAGGCAATAATTTCACATAACAGCACATCAAATAATGGAACTTGCCCTAGTTTGGCTACGTATATCTGTTAAGTTACCATGCTAATGGCACAAAGCTGACATTACGAAAGGATCCTAAGTTATAGTGTGTCTTCATGGTCACAGTCTGTGGAAGTGATAAAGATGACATAAATAAATTGTGTTTGTTCTTGACTTATAATCAGTTATTTTATGCCTTGCAAAATACAAATCAGTTACAACTACAAAAACCCTTCCCAGTTTCTTAACTATCCTGTCATGTTTTCACAGATTATTTATTTGACAGGGCTCACCATGTGAGATCTGTAGCCCCATTGGGGGAGAGAGGGGGGGGGGGGGGGGAGGGAAGAATAGATCCACTGTCAACTTAGCATGTATATCATAAGTAAAGTAAGTAAGTAAAGGAGGACCCTTTACCCCGCCCTTAGGCGTACTGGGTATATAGGGCTCATCATCATCATCATCATGTAGCAGGTCCTTTGCAGAACTTCGCTCTCATCACAGTTTGCCTGAAAGAAACTCGGGCTAGACCTATATTTTAGAGACCAAATGGCACTTAGTGGATGATGTGGTCAGCATCACGCCAGCCACCTTTACTTTCCAAGACTTTACCTGATACCCACTCAAGGCTAGGTCGACACAGGAGCCAAGGTCGTTTTGAAAATTCCAGCTCCTGTCAGGACTCGAACCAATGACCTTCCGATCTGCAGGTAAGTGTCTAGCCACTAGATCGCCGAGGCTCCCATAATGGATGTAATAAAAATGAGTGAATTCAGCCAAAGACATAACAACAACCTTTAATTCTATCATTTTTTCTTTGCACCAGATCCTCAAAGGAAAATAAACCTTACCTCTTTATGTTTTGCAATAGATTCTTAAAGGAACTATAACCCTTAATTTGAAATCATGTTTAGCACCAGACCTTTAAAGAAAAATAACTTTTAGCTGTTTATGTTTAGCACCAGATGCCTAAAGGAAAAACAAACCTCAGCTCTTTCAACAATTTATGTTTTGGACTAGATTGTTAGAGAAAAAAGATTATCCTGAACTCGTTCATTTTGTGCTAGATCCAAAAAGGGAAAATTAGCACCATAATAAATCATATGTGGTTTACTTTCAAGATGCCTAAAAAAGCTGACATAATTAGCATTTTGGGATGCTATATTTGTCTTGTGTGCATTTAACGAGGTGTAAAATGTATGAAGCGGCATCCGTTGCTTAGGTGTTGCGAGTCCGACTCGTAATTCAACATACTGCGATCGAAACCCACAGCTGGCTGCGTGGATTTTTATCATGGTATGAGGCGTCGCAGGTCGACCCAGCCTAAAATGGGTACCAGGATGGCTGTCCTGGGGAAGTAAAGACGGCTGGCGTAATGCTGACAACATTACCCACAGTGTGCCGACTGGTCTGTAAAATATGGGACGCTCTTCCCATATACCCAATGCGCCTAAGGCGTGAAAAAGGATCTTTACTTTTTTTTTTTTTAAATGTATGAAGTCATATGTTTGGAGTTTACAGATAAGAGCTTTTAATACATCAGCTAGTATGTGGCACTGAAAGAGCCAGCTGTTGAAAAATATTAGAAAATCAAAACAAGCAGAAAAAACTTCCAGTCCTTTGAGAGTTAACAAAAATCTTTTGTTACTAAAACGTACAGAGAAAACTTCCAGAAGAAGCCTGGGATGACCAAACAATAGAGCTTCTGCTTGATGAACTGGCGGTCATGGACAGCAACAACTTCCCAGGTAACTGTGGTGTGGGGGAGCGAGAGTCCAGGATTGCTTCTTCTCTTGTGGCCAGAAGACATTACAGGTCAGTTACTGATACAGGTAGTGTCTACGACCATAGATCTTTTAATATGATTTCAGCGAGGGGGGGGGGGAGGGGGGGGGGGAATTTCTAATGTATCATAAAGCATTTTTTGACCGAGTGGTATTGTATTTACTGCTCCTTCTCCTTCTCACATAGTGTAAGAAACAAGCCCACCAATAAATACACAGATAAGTAACCTCACCTCAATAGGGACCAATTTTCTGCTTGTATTTTAAAGTCTCCCTGCAGCTATAGTTAGGGTCCTTAATATAACCTAACGGTTGAACGGGGTTTCTGGGACTTGTGCCCAGGTGATCCTCATCTGAATGGTGGCACTTTGTGTCACAGAGTGACTGTCGCTTATTGTGCAATACTGGTGAGGTTGAATGTCACTCACTCATTAGATAAAGGTGTAAACAAAAGATAAGGATTACATAGGGTGAACTCCCTGCAGTGGCAAAGAATGGGACGACTTGGTGCCAGTGTATTAGTGCTCATGCTCAGGTATTGCTCTTCTGTTGTAACTGCTGCTTTCATCCACAGTGAACTGCATTTCTAGTGTTAGACTGTTTATGTTGGTACCTCTGATGGCTGCCTTTGTATTGAATATACGTGTATGCTATTGGCTTTGCTAAAACTTCAGTCTGTGTCAATTATTTTCACAAGGGGCAATGATGGGCATTCTGTATAGTTTTTGCTGACACAGTAATTGTTAAACTATGGTTTTATCCATTTGCTGGGATGTTGGACTACGTTTATCTGATTACTCAATTGGGGGATACAGAGCAGAAGAAAACAGAGGTTAGTCAAGTGCTCAGATCATTTGACCAGACTTTTCTCCATGTCAGACAGTATACCACAGATAGCATTGATGTTTATATACAACAGAAGATAGCAAGAGGTAGACCTGGCAACACTTGTGTTAGTGCAACTGCAGAAGAAGTTATAGTATATGCCATATGTCATTGATAAGCATGTCACACTAGCCTTCTATTACATATAGGTTTAGGTTTATACAGCTGATCAACATCATGGCACAATGTAGTAACCCATAAGTGCTCCCTTCTACTTCTAACTCGAGTCTGAGCCCGAAACAATTTCAGCGCAGTACATTAACTCGTAGCACCGGCGAGGATCCTCATACTTTTGGTTAATTTTTAACTCCAGATTTTGCCCTGGCAGCGCTTTTAGGCTACTCTTTTCCATTTCCAACTTCCAAGAGATTTTTTTATGTGCTCAGCAATACACACGGTTGTCTAATCTTACTACCCAGAGACCAGGGGAAATTACTAGGTCCACAAGAAAAAATCCCAACCTTTATCGGGGCCTGAACCTGGGAACTCCAGCACTAGATGCGGACACCATGCCTTGAGACCAGGCAGCTCCCTTGTATTGTTAGTCATTTGTTAACTGGACGTATTTCCTTGCATTCCAATGTGAACAGTTAGGTGCTAAAACATCTCTGAGTTCTATTTATATATATAAAATAATATATGAAGTCTATTATATATACTGTCAGTCAGTTCTGATACAGTAAAATTAGCAACACTTGAATGATAGCATGACATTTGCCAGAACAAAAAAATAATAAAACCTAAACATTCACCCTGGAATGCAAGGAAATAGGTTCAGTTTACAAATGACTAACAAAACTCCATTATAATCTTTAAACTGTGAGTCCCTTTAAGCTTAATGCTATTGTTGAGGAAGTTTTTGGTGCAGCTCTAGCATCTTGGCTTCAAGGTACTTATCCTAACTGTACAACTTGATTTCAAGATTAGGCCATGGCATAGGGCGCTCAGGGGACATTACTGCAGTGCAACCTAAGGCTGCTGGCTCAAGTATTCTCATGAAGGTCACCAACAGCTTGGTTCTTGATGTGATTAAACTAGCAGGTAATGTTTTATTATCTTCATTTTCATACTGAATACTTTTGCTTGCTTGCTGACCAACTTACTTGTGACGCTGTTTTGAAAGTCATTTTTTTTTCTGTTCTTCCTTCCTAGTATGTATCAGAAAATGTGTGTGTGTGATCAGATATGAATGAAGAGTATTAGGTGTGATAGTGAGATATGTGTGTGACAGGAACCTGATAGTGTAGAGGTTAAATTTGACAGTAGAATGTATTAGCTTGGCAGTAGAAATTTGTAACACTAGAATTTACTGATTTAAGAATCATTATCATAGCATACTGGGCATACCCATAGATGCTCTGGCTCTGGGAGCTAATGTCTTAAAGTGTAGATGCTAACTATTCACATAGGACACTGATTATACACATGTGGTTATCTTCCTCTCATCTGTCCCTCCTTTAACTGTTATGGTTTTTCTAGACAAATTTTACATTCAGTAGTTTGCCATTGCTTACTGAATGGTTAGCTCTCAGTACCACTGCTGAAACCAACGCAAGACAAAGGCGAAAGGCTTTCGCAACGCCTAAGCCACAGATGCTGACTGTATCGACTGAGAATCGAATACTATAACTTCTCTACTATTTTCAGCAGTCCACTTCAAAGCTGCAGTGTTTGCCTCCATCTCCATCCTCACGCTTAAAATTGTAGATTAAAAAAAAAAGCACCATTTTGTTCTTTTAGGGTCTTTCCCTTCACTCTAGCCCAGTGTTTTTTTTAATCTATGAGCTGTTTTACGTCCAATGTGTGACACAGACTGTGGGAGGGTAAAGGTAAAATATGTGGTGTGATGAGAGAATATGTGGCTGCTGATTGTTGTTCATGTGGCAAATCCTTTGCAGAACTTAGCTCTGAAAACTGTCTGCTGGAAAGATCCAAAAACTCTTGCCAGTTCCCACGCTTCTTGCATTTTCACACCCAAAGTGTCTTCGTCCCGTGTTCACTATTGTACTGGTTGACTCTTGACCCATATTCCAGGAACCGTGCTTATGATTATTGTTGCTTCTGAAACAGTTTTTCAGACTAGCACCCCCCACATTTGAACGAGGCAGCTGCTGCCCCCTCCCCCCCCCCAACTTTCTCTCCCTTGGACCTTCCCAACTCCCCTCCCTGAGGTTTTAGGGCCCACTTTGGGAAACACTATTCTAACCATGCCATCACTGTTCTATTTCTAAACCACTGTGATATTAAATTAAATAAGGTGAATGTATTTCATTTTCCGCGACATAAAAATGTTTATTTGCCAGTTGGCTTTTTTTTTTGCAGATCGTGTAGAATGTAAAATATTTCTCTCCTTTGATCCACGGTGTTCAAAGCATTCGTCTGTAATATTTAATTTCAAAAAGTGCCATTGTTTTTCTTAAGTAATATCAAAATATTTTGTAATTTCCATCGGTACGTTGCCTTCATGGAAACAATGTTTCATCTAAAAACATATTACCCTAATTTCTTTGATGATGTGCCATAGGCTTTAAGTAATATTTGACTTCAGCACAGTTATGGGATTGTCCATAGATACAAGCACCTTTTTGTTTTTTTTTGTTTTGTATAGGACTTTTTTTTACTATAGGGTGTCCAGTAAGTTTTCATACGTAGCAAAAATGAAACATATCACAAATGCCATTACAAAGCTCCAGCTGAAATTTCTTTAAATAAATTTCTTGAAAACAATGGTGGTCACATAGATCATATTATATAAATAAATTGGTTTTCGTTTAAAAATAAATTATTTTTCTTAGGTATGGATACTTTGAAGACACTGTATATCAGATTTCAAGAATTAAACTCAATGAATCCAGAGATTCACAAATATTAGTAATTCAACAAGTCATGAGCAGGTATTTTCTTCTACAGGTGTGCATTCAGTTAGTAGTTGTTTTGTGGTTCCAATGGCTACTGGAATGTCTCTAGTTCTCTGTATGCTGACTATGAAACTTAACAGACCAAAAGCCAGATATGTCCTATGGCCAAGAATTGACCAGAAGTCCTGCTTCAAGTCAATGGTAACTGCAGGTAGGGAGCTCCTATCTTAAATTAGTTATAACCTCTGGTTTTTACATTTGTTGTTTGTTATTCTTGTAAGTTTTTGCAAGTTATGATTAGGGCTGTACCGAATAGTGATTTTCACTATTCGGCCGAATACGAATAGCGGGACCAACTATTCGGCTGAATACGAATACGAATAGTGTATAAAATATATCTAAAAAAAAAAAAACATTCACAATGTCAAATGAACGCTGAACTTTTACTTAACATAAAGTAGCACAGAATAGTCATCTTTTTCTTTAGCATTCTGAGTCGTTTGAGGTTTACTGCTGCAGATATCACTCGCCTCTGTTCATCTCTTTGGCTGGCCTTCTTTTCACAATTTGTGACAACAATTGTTTGCAGGTCTGGCTGGACATTATCTCTCGAACTTCTTTTCTGTCTGCCTCGTGGTCTATGCCCATTCCTCCCTCAGGTGTGTACAGTTTTTACTTCTCTGTCATCTGACATTCTTTCAATATGCCCCAACCATTTTAGTCTGTTAGCTCTTATGATGCCAGTGATCAATGGTGATTTAAACAGATTATGTGTTACGTTATTGCTTCTATCTCTCCATTCCCTGCTGTTAGCATCTTTGATGGGTTCAAAGATTTGTCGTAAGCTTGTTTTCGAAAACCTGTAATAAGGCCTCATTTCGTTTATTTCTGCTTCAAGTTTCAGAGCCATATAAAACGACTGGTTTTATATCGTTTTATATATTTTGATCTTGGTGTTGCGAGACAGAGACTTTGACTTTAGCAGATGTTGAAGGGCTTAGTTACTTTTTTTCTAGATTGTATTCTAGATTGTATTTCTTCTCTCAGCATGTTGGAGCAGTTGAAGTTTGCACCCAAGTACTTATATGTTTCTGTTCGTTTAATTTTCATTTTGTCGACTTGGGTGTGGCCGGAGTTTATAATCTTTCCATGTCTAGTTAGTGTTCGTACAGAATAGTAAACATTTAAAAACATGTTATGTTTTGCATCCTTTAGTCAGTCTGTGGTAACTAATAACTAAGAATGAAAGAATCCTAAGTATTGTAACAAGTAACTAAACTGGGAAATTGTCACTGACAGCTTAGTTAATGCATGAAAGCTGCATTAGCTTTCAACAAAATCAATAGTTCCATGTTTTCAGCACTGAGGCGGTGTATGCAGAAGTGGGTGTAAGGTAACTACTATTCTTATTCGGCCCGACCGCAACTATTCGGCCGAATACCGAATAGTCAATAGGTCCACTATTCGGCCCCGAAGCGAATACGAAGTGAATGTTTGGTACAGCCCTAGTTATGATATATATGGTTTATTAGCTAAACTGTTGCTGAAGTTATTCATGTTTTTATTTGATATGTTGATTTTATGTTTTGCTTTTAAATGAGAAAGACAACAAGTCTACTTCTTTACACCACAGCAAATAAGAAGCGTTTATTTGACGTTCATTTTAAAGCTGTCCATGCCACACTGTGTGTAATTGCATGCTTTGAATATGATCATGTCATAGTCTTGCGATAAATGCTGACTAGTGAGAAAAATAAAAAAAGAGCACATGCTCATCTTCCCATGATAAACTTTCCTACCCAGAGTGTCTCTTATACCCAGTTCCTATCTTTGTGCTAGTCAGTCCCTGCCCCTCTTTCCTGGTACCATGTCTTCTGCCATTATTCTTCTTTCCTATCTGCTTAATTTTTTATATGGCTAAAATATTTCAGTTTCTAGGATAAGATGCTGTTTGCTAGCTTCCTTGATGTTCAGATTTTTCAGGATATCAGTATTTCTTTTTTTTTTTGGTCAGTGGTATTCTGAGAATGCTTCTGCTTCATTAAATTGAAAGTCCCTTTTATTTTTCCCTAATTACTGTGAGAGTATCCATGACTCACAACCATATATTGTGGTGAGGATAGTGTAGGCTCTAAAAATTTTGACTTTGATACTAAATCTTAGACTTTTCATGCTGTTTTGTCTTTGTATTGCTAATCTGTGCATCTCCTTTTCATCAATTGAACAGTCTCCATTTCTGTTTATTATGAATCCTAGATATTCAAAGTCTGTCACATTTTCAGATTTTTCATTGATAATGAATGGTAGAAAATGCACATCAGTTGTTAGAAAATGTCTGTAATCTGTTTTGGTCATAAAAAAACAACCTCCAATTACACCTCTGAGTGGTGGGGAAAGGAAACTGAATGGAACATGCAGCTTTGGTGACCAAGTGTCCACCTGTTAAATAGACAGCTGTACATCTGAACACAAAACCACTGACATATCCTGACAGTCAAGAATTACTAAAGGCTTAGGTAACACCCCTAGGCGAATGGGGAATTCAAGAGGAAACCATACCTTTCCCAGCTATTGTAAATCAAAACAGAGAAAGCTTTTACTTGTATCTTTGAAAATATTGTTTTACAGTAGTTTTTTTTCTTTCTCCCATCCTAGGTCTGGAGCCAGTGGTCATAGAGAATGTTCTGGAAGGGGATGAGTTGAGGACTGATATGGCTGCCATTAAAAATAAAATCACAGAGCTAGGAGCTGAAAACATAGTGTGTATCATGTCTACTACCAGTTGTTTCACACCTAGGGTGCCAGACAGGTAAAGTCTTGTTTTATCTTTGGCTGCCTGGGATATGACATAATGTGTGTCTGAGTGAAGTATTGTGTTCATATATTCTGTAGCACTGGATAATGAGGTCTGTCTGAGTGCAGTATTATATGTTCATATATTCTGTAGCACTGGATAATGAGGTCTGTCTATGAAGTATTATATGTCCATATATTCTGTAGCACTGGATAATGAGGTCTTTCTGAAGTATTACATGTCCATATATTCTGTAGCACTGTAGGTCTGTCTATATGTTCATATATTCTGTAGCACTGGATAATGAGGTCTGTCTGAGTGAAGTATTATATGTTCATATATTCTGTAGCACTGGATAATGAGGTCTGTCTGTCCATATATTCTGTAGCACTGGATAATGAGGTCTGTCTAGTGAAGTATTACATGTTCATATATTCTGTAGCACTGGATAATGAGGGTCTGTCTGAGTGAAGTATTATATGTTCATATATTCTGTAGCACTGGATAATGAGGTCTGTCTGAGTGAAGTATTATATGTTCATATATTCTGTAGCACTGGATAATGAGGTCTGTCTGAGTGAAGTATTATATGTTCATATATTCTGTAGCACTGGATAATGAGGTCTGTCTGAGTGAAGTATTATATGTTCATATATTCTGTAGCACTGGATAATGAGGTCTGTCTGAGTGAAGTATTATATGTTCATAATATTCTGTAGCACTGGATAATGAGGTCTGTCTGAGTGAAGTATTATATGTTCATATATTCTGTAGCACTGGATAATGAGGTCTGTCTGAGTGAAGTATTATATGTTCATATATTCTGTAACTGGATAATGAGGTTGCCTGGCATGTTCACTTCCTTACTAACTGAACCCTTTTCCCCCATTAATGCTTCACTGGCTGCTGAATATTGATACAGGGTTGAAATTGTCTGCCCTCTCCAAGCGTCTTCTCACATGCATTGTCGCATTGTTGGCTGGTATCATGTTGACTATCGCTTGATCTGTTAACACTTAATTTGATACCATATACTGAATGAATGAAGTTCAACCACCACCAGGATCACAAAATGAGCGATAAACACTCGGTGACACAAGGTGCCACGGCTCAGATGAGAATCACCCAGGCGCAAGTCCCAGCAACCCCATTCAACATTAGGTTATATTAGGGCCCCCCTGAGAAAAATTGCTTACCATATTGGGACAGCAGCAGATAATAAGGAACGACACCATATACATATGGGAAACCCACCCGCATGGCTCAGCAGGTTACTTCTTAACTATTGGGTTTTCCTGTATTGCTTATATCGCTGAACATGGTTTATACGATTTGCACATGTTCAATTCTCATCCAAATAGTGACTCCTTGAGTCACTGCCTACCAGTCTTTCAGGCTGCAATAAAAGTTGGGACACATTTTTAAAATTTATTCTTTATAATATAGGGTTTGCTTCTTAGGTCATGAATATTATTTACTATTTTCCTTGTTTGTGACCTCCAGGTTAGAAGAGATAGCAGCAGTCTGTAAAGAACATGATATTCCACATTTAATCAACAATGCCTATGGCTTGCAGTCGACCAAGTGTACTCACCTCATCCAGCAAGCCGCCAGACTGGGTCGGGTGGATGCCTTCGTACAGAGCTTGGATAAAAACTTCATGGTGCCAGTTGGAGGCTCTATCATTGCTGGATTTGATACAAAGTTTGTGGAACAAATTGGGAAAGCATATCCAGGTTGGTCTGTTTTTGTTTTGAGTTCTTGTTCTGTTTCCTCTTCTTCTTCTTCTGTTGTTTGCTTGAAGTAGACTGTTTATATCTGCAGTGCATATGTCTGAAATGTTGTCTTTTATATGAATTTCATTCTTGTTTATTTTAGTCAGCCATCATCATCATCATCATGTGCCCTGCCAACTGGCATAGGTGCTCATGGTCTCCACAGATCACGATCCCTGGTTAACTGGAACAGCTCTCTTGATGATATCCCTCCTTGTAATCGTCTCAGCCCTTCCTGCATCAACTCTTTTGGTCTGCCTCTGCCCCCTTTTCCACTGATCTTTCTAGTTGTCACGATGTTCTCCAATGTCTCCCTTCTCATTATGTGGCCAAGGAACAGTGTCTCTTTCTTGTTCATATTTAGAGATCTACTTTCATAAGCTTCTTTCAAGTTATTTTCAATGATAAAATTATGTTTTTAGTTTTACTAGGCCTAGTGGTATACTGTAATGTGTCATAATCCACAGTATATGTTTTGCTATCTAGGGCACAGACCACCCATATCTGTTATCAGTAAGTGGATGATGAGTCTTCCAGAAAGATTGTTTTGTATGCATTAGCTGTTCATTATCTTGAGAAGGTTGTTATGTATGAGCATTGTGTAAAATATATTCATTGCAGAAATAAGAATTGTTGAAGTTTTTAAATAAAACAGCAAGTCAACATTAAATTGTCTCAACAATGGCGGCTCATAGATAGGTGCTGGAAACTGGAGCACCCTCTACTTTTAATCTATGTTATTGATACCATTCAATATAATGAGTCTTTTTTCTTTTAATTCTTTATACTAATGGATTATACAATCCTTAAATAATAGGAATTATATAATCCTTAAATAAAGGGGACACAAACAATACATTGCACAATTTATTGCCAGGCATATTTTGCTGTTCTTGTCAGAGGACTTACTACAGAGTTACATCAACATAAAATGAAGCACAAAGAAACTGAATAAATCCAACTAAAATGCTTGTGTTTGTCTAGTCGTCAGAAGTTCACCACCGTCACATGATTAACCAAGGTAACTTCAGATTTACTATAAATTCTGTCTGCTCACAAAGGAGGGAGTTGTTAATGTGGTGGGTCATGATGAAAGTGATGTTCTGCAAAGGTACTGCTGTATGATGATGATGATTTATTGGTGTGGTATTTTTTAATTTTATTTATTCTCCGAAGGATTTAAACCTAATTTGTCTATATTGTGGATTTTCACAGGTCGAGCATCAAGCACACCCACACTGGATGTGTTCATTACCTTGTTGTCCTTGGGTGCCAAAGGCTATAGACAACTGCTTGAAGAGCGAAAACAGATGTTTTCTTATATGGCCACAGCCCTATCACAATGTGCTGCCAAATATGGAGAACGTCTGCTAGTCACCAAGAACAATCCTATATCATTAGGTGAGATATCCCCATGTGTGTTTAGGAGCCCCATTTTAGATTGGAGGGGGGTCAGGGATAGTAGACTCTCTGTCACCCTAAGAAGCAGTTGTAAAATGAAATGACTTAGGTTTTGTTAAAACTGGATCCAAAACCATAGATTTTGCAGCCTACCAGTAAACCACCACATGATGTGACCACCACTTTTTTAAGGGCAAACAGCAGAAATAGAAGAAACATTCAGTAAGAGGTAACATGGATTGTTTGCATAGGAGACCTAGACATTAAAAGATAAGACAAGAAGCATAGGACGGCAGCAGGTATGTGGGCTATCAGGCAAATACTCAAAGTTCTGTGGGCGGACTCAAAAACAAAGGAGATAGTCCACCAAAAAAGTAAAATGAAAACTGTGTTGAGTTAAAAAATAATATTTTCATCAAGGAGTTTTGACACTTGTTGTGAGAAGGCATTCATCAATAAATGTAGTAACTGCTGGTAAACTTACGGGGAAAGAGCCAGAGGAAGAACAATAGATGCATACCTGGTTGGCTTGGCATGATCATGGTAAGAGAACATTGACAATTTAAGACATATGATTTGAGACAGGTGATTATCTGAGATCAGGATAGTAACACAGACTTTATCTGAGACAGGTGATTGTCTGAGATCAGGATAAGAACACAGACTTTATCTGAGAAAGGTAATTATCTGAGATCAGGATAGTAACACAGACTTTATCCTAGGCAGGTGGTTGTCTGAGATCAGGATAAGAACACAGACTTTATCTGAGACAGGTGGTTGTCTGAGATCAGGATAAGAACACAGACTTTATCTGAGAAAGGTGATTATCTGAGATCAGGATAAGAACACAGACTTTATCTGAGACAGGTGATTGTCTGAGATCAGAACCATGCTTATCAACATACTGTGTGACGATTTTACATAATGTGTGTCCACATAACGACAGTCAGTAAGGAGAGTTTATTTTTTCAGTGTCCAGATAGCTTAGTTTGTGTAGTTATCTTACTTCCCTAATCTGCCTACTTCTTATTTATCATTTGTTTAATTACCATAGTAGTTTACTTTTCTAACTGAAATTAATCCACTTAAGGAGCTCAACTCTTTCAGTCCCAGGCAGGTATCACTTAACTCATTAACTCCTTGATATCTTTCACCAGCAGTCAAAGTTGTTTAGGTCTAGAGGAATTAAATTAGGCATAATAAGGCACCAAAAGGGGTTAAGTAACATTTGGGTTAACACAGGTTATTATAACAGCTACTTGATGAAAACAATGTTTAGAAAAGGCATATCAGGGAAGGAGTAAACAAAAAACCATTCTGGGTAGCTTATATTCCTCAGGCATGATGTATCAGCCTGTCAAGCAGCTGAGGTTGCACAGGCAGAGAAACGGAGGCAGACTAAAAAGAATCATATTGCTAATCCCAAACTTACTGCGGCTTCCACCTGTTGTCCGCACTGCTCAAGAACTTTCCAAGCTCATATTGGACTAATCAGCCACCTTCATAATCGTTGATCATTACTACTTTGGACAGAAAGTAGTCTTCATCACTCGTGATGGACAAACAACAACAACAGCAAATACAGTAAATTTGTGGTGGGGTTGACTGAGACTGAATGAGTTAAAGGGGAGAGGGGGAGAGGGAAAAAAACATACAGAAACAGTTAGGTTTTTGTGCAGAAGCTATTGTCGACAAACACCAAAACCACAAGTACATTGTAAGGAAATATCTACTCTTCAGGTATCACCCTCAGCCTCTTAGATGACCCCAAAGGTGAGAAAGCAACAGAGATAGGATCTATGCTGTTTACAAGATTTGTTTCGGGCACAAGGTAACGTCATCAGAAGTTGTCCATTAATACTTGTATATATTTTTTCCTGTGGGGGAAGACAGTAGACCCACTTACCCCCCCCCTTTTTTTTCCCCACATACCAGCAAGTGTGTCATAAAAGGTAACTAAAAGTTTTTTTTTTCTTTCTAAAATCTGATATGTTGGGCTGAAATGTGCAGATATCACAGCCTAGGTGGAAACCACAATCCAGTGTGTTAACTGCCCTTTAAAGGGCGATTGCAGAAGAAGATGAAATGTGCACTTTCATTGGCCTTAGTGAGGAATCTGCCACCATACAGTGGCTAGATGTTTGCCTGCCGGCTGAAATTTATTTAATGAAAATCCTACCTGGAGTGAATGTTATAACTGAACCATGGCTGCCATTGGAAGCAGCGTTGTTGTGGTGACTAGACACTGCCTGTTGGGCTAAAGGTCATGGGTTCAAATCATCATTGAGTCCGATTCTTTTCAAAAATGATCTTAACTCCCAGGTTGACCCAGCCTAAAATGGGTACCAGGTAAAGCCCTGGAAAGTAAAGGTGGCTAGCATGATGTTAATCATATCACCCATCGAAGTGGTCACCCATTGGGCTATTAAAAATTTGAATAGTTGGTCTATATAAAGGTGAGTAGTATCATAGAAAAGAGCCACAGAATGACTCATATTTTTTATAAAAAAGCAAAAAGAAATGCAGATTAGACAGATGAACTGACAGAGAGAAAGAGAGAGAGAAAATGATGAGCAACCTTTATTTTTAAAGGTTTACAAAGAAAAAGAGGTGTAGAGGCTAGACGCTGAGCAACCGAAGGTCATGTTTTGAAATCTGCATTGAGCGGTCACTCAGTTTACCTCTCCCTCGTGCATTTTTCCGGAATATGTCAGAACTAAATGTTTCTTCACTTGTTTTCACACGGGACGGTGAGGGACATTTTGTATGATTTTCGGTGACACCGGAAAAGAGCAATAAGGGGGGGACCCATTTATATTGAAGTTGAAATCTTAACTACCTAACATATGTTTTTGTTGTAATTTTTTCATAATTTAGTGCTATTCTTTTACACACTCCTTTGAAGTCAGACTGCATCTCTCAGAGGGAAAGAACCAACAGTTTTCATACAAATAAGGCAGATCAATAAAACTGATGTACACACAAAACTCAGGTTCTAGAACAAGACGGCAGTCATAAAGTGAATGAACAAAAAGAACTCTGCACTGGAGTTTACAGCCAGTCAACACGAAAAAGACAAAAGTAGATTCTTTATGTTATTTTATCAACTCTTTCACTGATTTTCATACAGAGTTATTGCCCCCAGTGAAGTATCCCAGGTGAGTGGGTTCTCCTTCAAGAACTTTGGAGCTCACAGTGACAACTATCCAACTGCCTACCTTACTGCCGCTGCAACAGTGGGTATGACAAAGTCTGATGTGGACATTTTTATACAGCGGCTGGAGAAAGTTCTTTCGAAGTTCAAGGAGCAGGCAACTGATTCAGAGCTTGAGAAAAACCTTAAACAATGATGTTGTGTCTTTTTAAGATGACGACACGCAGTATGATTGAATGCATGAGTGTTGTCGCATTGTAGGACGCGTACAGTATCACAGCATAAATGTGGGCATTGTCACTGAAAAATGAGCATTATAGTTTAAAAGTAAAGGACCAATTTTCTGTCAGTAAGGGTGGAAGGAGGCAAATGATGTTAGACTCATATTTTAAAAAATAGATCAGTCAGTCTATTTGATGTGGTCAAATCATACCTGCTGCCACTTTTACATCCCAAGAAACAACAGTCTATTTGATGTGGTCAGATCATACCTGCTGCCACTTTTACATCCCAAGATGCAACAGTCAGTCTATTTGATGTGGTCTGATCATGCCTGCTGCCACTTTAACATCCCAAGATGCAACAGTCAGTCTATTTGATGTGGTCAGATCACAACCTGCTGCCACTTTTACATCCCAAGATGCAACAGTCAGTCTATTTGATGTGGTCAGATCATACCTGCTGCCACTTTTACATCCCAAGACACAACAGTCAGTCTATTTTCATCATTATTTAAGGTGGACATTATTATTGTGTAGATGTGCTTTTAGTACTGTGTAAGTGGTCACCAGAGTGCATTTATCTTCCATATTATTAAAAGAAAACATTTTCAACAAACCTGCCATATTGATTTATTTGGTTAACAAAGATTTTGTTAAAGGCTTTCATTGTGAGACCCTAGGCCAGGGACAGCTACCCAAGAGGTTAGAGTACTAGGCTTTGCTGCGCAGACCCAAGTTTGATTATCAGTATTATGTGTGGAACAAAAGTAAAAACCCTAACTTGCACAGTTTGTGGCGACAGCACTAGCCATGCGGCCCTAGTTCCTCAGGCTCATGACCCCACTGTTCTGCACCTCCCTTAACGTGGTCAGTGCAGGCAGTAATTACAGTTTTTATCATAGGATGGACAACAGCAGCAGCATGTGCCATCCACAACAATTAGCAGTTGCATGCTGTGCTCCATTAAAGTATGATTTCATTAAAAAAAAAAAAATTGAATTGAACACGGAGGACAGGAATAACTTTTAGTTGCATGGTGTTCTCATTGAATTTTGATCTAATTTAAAAAAAAAAAAAAAAAAAAAAAATAAAAAAATATATATATATATATATATATAAATATATATATATACTTTTGAACTGAATGTGAAGAGCAAAAACATTTTTTCAGTTGCATTTGCTTATTTAAATATGATCTCATTACACAATTATTTTTGAACTGAATAAGAAGGAAAGGGTTTGTGTCAAAATTCACTACACATTGTCATTATATTACGTTACAGCTTATGAACTCGGACCGAGAAAAAGAGTGACTTCACTTGCGATTCATCCCTGGTTGTGTCGTATAGCCTGTCCTATGTTGCCGGGTTGTCACGCTTAGTGAGCGTCCAGCAAAACAAAACATTGTATGCAATGTTTTTCACTGGCTGGCGATACCATGTAGTCTGTATTCCACAATGTGAGCGCTTTTAACAAGAGATTTCACGAGAGAGTGCAGCCTACATCCCACGATTGCATGTAGCCTCTTACAACAACATGTCAAATATGTTGTGTTGCTGGACGCTGACTAAGCGTGACACCCTTGCAACATAGGACAGGCCCTACAATATGACTAGAGAAGAATGGGAAGGGATATAACTCACTTTCTGGGCCCGACTTCATGAGTTGTTCCAATATTACCAATAATATTTACAAGTATGAAGTTAAATTTAAAAAAAAGTAGAGGCAATTTTCACATCTTTTTTTACGTACAAGAAGAAAAAAATTAGAAAGCCCATTTAGATTGATTCACTGTGTCATGGGACTGTACATCAAAACAAATCCATCAGGGCATAGACAGCAGCACAATTGCTGTTTGAGGATACACACCGACCGTAGGCCTATTTATTAGTCACTGTGGAACAGAAGTTGTCCTGAAAGACTGCTTGTGTTTATACTACCCACCACAACCTGTCGAAGTGCTTGAAAATCACTACTCACCTTAGCCCTATGGTTGCCTACAGCGTTTCTGGGTCTGAGCCAGACCCCTCATACAAGCCCCCCCCCCCACACACACACACCCACGTCTGCCCCTGCGCTGCAAGCCACTGTCAGTGTATCCCTGCATGGCAATAGGAGTGAACTTGGATGGACCTCGACACTAAGTTGACTCGTATTAGTACAAAACCCACGACATTGATTCTCTTCCTTATTCTCAATTCCCTTCAAGTCTTTACTTAGTGACTTTTGAATCTATCACTTTCAGACTGGAGCCACTATAGTGACTGTTTATAGAGACACTTTAATATTGTTTCGTTTGCTGAGAAAACAAATTTGTATGAACATGTTTTGAAAAACTAGAATTAGCTAAACAAAGTCCTTTCGTTTTTTAAGTTCAGCTTGGTGTTTGGGTCACTTTCTGATTTGTTTTTAATTAATTAGATGTGATACAATTTGTGGTTTTTTTTTTTCCAGACCAAATGTTAAGGAAAAGGTGTAGAACTGTTCATACTACTCTGTCATGATTGAATGTCAGCCAGATAGTGACAGTAGTCCTGATATTATGATTTATATTTCATGTGCCAAACCTGTTGCGTAAAATATAGGTAAGGATGAAGCTGAACAAAATATTTCAAGCCGATCATCTCTGTTTTGATCAGCTGTTTTCCCGATTTTGGTTATTGTGAAATCTGGCATATTATACAAAAATGCCTCCTATTGTAGTAGGTTCCAGCGCCCCACTATGTGGCTGGGGGGAGGGAAGGGAGGGGGGGGGGGGGGTGGAAGAATAGACAAAAATATTATAAAAGTTGACTAATTATGGGCCTTTCCTTTGAAGTCGGAATGCATTTGCCTTAGAGTTGAGGAACCAGTAGTCTGCATACAAATAGACTCAATATGTACAATGGTTGTGCACGCAAAACGCAAGTTCTGGAACAAGACTTGATAAAAGTCAGAAGTGGATGAAAACCAACACTTTCCAGACAAAGCAGATGATCTCTTTTGCTTTCCCATTGACGATG
Source organism: Candidula unifasciata (assembly GCA_905116865.2). Classification (NCBI taxonomy): domain Eukaryota; kingdom Metazoa; phylum Mollusca; class Gastropoda; order Stylommatophora; family Geomitridae; genus Candidula; species Candidula unifasciata. Next base: position 776,131 of record CAJHNH020001112.1, read on the forward strand.
ATCTCTTTTGCCTTCCCATTGACGATGATCTCTCTTGCCTTCCCATTGACGATGATCTCTTTTGCTTTCCCATTGACCATGATCTCTTTTGCCTTCCCATTGACGATGATCTCTTTTTCCTTCCCATTGACGATAATCTCTTTTGCCTTCCCATTACTCTTTACCATCGATCTTATCACTCGTTGCCGCGCTTTTGAGTCCAGTCCTTCTTAAAACAACTACATAAACAACCAGAAACGAAATTACCAATTAGCCGCGATTCCGAATTGAATTCTTAATATTATGATATTACATAGGACCTCAAACGGGAAAGGTTACACTGGACCAGTTCACTGAATAAGTCCAGAGTGGACAAACAGACAGACCAGACCATGCAGAAAAACTGGACTCAAGAGGCTGGTCAATCGACTATCTAGATGATCAAGATCCAAACAGGCTAGAAGACTTACTGGCGAAATGAACGTTGGATTGACAGACCGACTGAAATGACAATTTTCGACTGAGAACGAGACGGGACGGCAGAGGCATGACAAAACAGGGCGGGGAGGTGTCAGCGACAAATTGAGGAAAATACAAAATTGGGGGGGGGGGGGGGGGGGGGGGGGGGGGGGGGAACAAACGGGACGAGACAGACTGCTTAACAGACTTTCAGAAGGACCTCTAAAAGTACAAACGGACTACCCTGTCTGATAAGAGAAGCACGCTACATTGAGACACAGACTTATCTGTTGGGGGAGGGAAAAAGGGGGTGGGAATGCAGTTAAAGTCTGAAAGGCTCCGTCCGTCTTTGATCAGCCGGATAGATCAGGCTATACACACAGACCAGAAAGACAAGGAAACCTGCAGATTAGAGCAGACCAACAGACTGATGAGACAAGTGACATGCATTTTTCATACTAGACAGACAAACGACTATGCAGAGAGTTTCATATAAATCTGTCATAGCTCGAAGGCAGGGGAGATGTTTTGTTTTCTTTCTGAGACAAACATAACAAATATATTTGACAGCAAAAATACTAAAATTGACTGAGTAAATGAATCAGTGCAGAACATTATACACAGTTGTGACAATCAGAATATGACTGTGACAGTCAGAACATGACTGTGACAATCAGAACATGACTATGACAATCAGAATATGACTGTGACAATCAGAACATGACTGTGACAATCAGAACATGACTATGACAATCAGAATATGACTGTGACAATCAGAACAAGACTATGACTATCAGACACATGTTCTGGTGATGGATGCGAATGACACAAGAAAACATTATGACGACTGGAAAGAACAGTGTTATGACACGCATAAATAGACAGATAAATAAGGATGAGAGATGATGGTCTGTGAGTGTGTCATTAAAGATTCTTCTTCTTCTTCGCGTTCAACAGCTGTGAACTCTGGCAGAAAGTTCTGGTTGTTCACCCAGTTCTGGACTGCAGTCCTGTTCCAGAACCTGAGTGTTGCATGTGCATCCGTTTTACAGATCTGACTCATTTGTATGCAGACTGCTGGTTCCTTGCCTCTCAGGTAGATGCACTCCGACTTTGAAGGTAGCTCCCAATTAGTCGACTCTTACGAATGTTATTGGGTAGGAATTGGGTCTATTCTTGTTTTCCCTATAACAGGCCCCGGAACCCACACGGGGTTTTTGAGGATTTTAAAAGAACTAAACCCAGAACATTAAGCTAAGAGATTGGGGACCCCATACGTAGTCCAATAAGACATAAGAAGATGATGATCCAATAAAAAGAGTGAAAACAGACATTTGGTCATAAACAAAAAATACAAGATGCATGCAGTCGTGAGACCTAGGCTGCACTTTCTCGTGGGACGTAGGTGGGTTGGGGTTAGGACCAGTTCTAGATGTTTTGGGGTCGTTAAAAGCGTCAGAAAGCCGAAACTCAGTCTAAACACCCTATACAATGTTGCGGACTGTCCTGTGACGTCATCTTGGGGTAGGATAATAATAAAGAACCGAAAAAGAAGAAGAAGAAAAAGATATTCTAAGGGTTGGAGATCTTCTCCATGATAGGGAAACAATCGCGCATGATAGAAGGGACTGGAAGAATAAGCGACGAGACCTATGTGACATGTAACGGCACAACAGAATGACGGGGATGATGATGAATATGACGATCCATTAGTGAAAATTAACATTAACCTAATGCATAACATTAAATGAGAAATTTAGGAAGACGCCATTCTTTGAAGGTCTAGTTTTCATCAGTAGATTTTCATCCGGTTTTCTGTCATTGTTGTACAGGCAAGAATGTGCTGGTTATGTGAACAAATCACGCCCGTAAATTCGATTTTGGCTTGATATCAAAGATCGATATCGAAGTTCCCAATCTCCTTCACGTGAAACCGCCTGTATCCCATATCTCTTTAGCATCGGCTTGGTGTAGATATAATCTATAACCAGCCGTGTGTGTTATGAAACTGTTTTTCCGACGGGCCAGATTGGCTACATCTAGAAAGTGATTTGTTCATGTCATGTGTCCTTGTATCGTGAGCCCAGGCTGGCGTTGGAATGCTTGTGTAAAACCTAATTAAGTCCTTTTTAGTGTTCGATCATTATCATGTAGCAGGTCCTTTGCAGAACGTCGCTCTAATCGCGGTCTGCCTGAAATAAACTCGGTCTCTCGCAGCTCGCCCGCCCTCATCATGTACTTTCATACTCAAGGAGTCACTTATATTCTGTGCCCATCTTTTGCTGGTCGGCCCGTGACCCTCCTTCCTGGTACAATGCCTTCTGCTATTATTTTTTCCCAATTCGTCGTGGCGCTAGATATGAACAAAATATTTCAGCTTCCGATTCAGTGTTTAATAGAATGGTATGTTATTTGACAAAATCAGAGGACTAAGAGTGTTATATGCAATACACAGTTGCCCGCTGAGTTTAGAAAGCTGATATGAAGTGTTGTATGCAGTCTATAGAGAATGCGTCACACCAAGTGGCCATCAAGCTGGCTCCGCTTACACAAAAGAGCTGCATAGAATCAAGCACAACGCTGTTGGATTCCCTACAGGAAACTGATAGTAAAGGAGCGGGATTCCAACACACAACTGTCAACACGAACAACAGTGAGAACCGTCAAACAGTTTATTGCACCACGGCCATCTTTAGCTATAAATCTAGAGTTGGCGGTGACTGCACACAGTAAACCACAGGGCATTCAACTGAATTACAAGTTTAAGGTTCAGCACCAGCAAGGAAATCAGCCATAATGTTGAGAGCATATGTATTCTCCTTCAAGCTGAAATGTTACAGACAGATTCTGAGAATTTAATGGTCAAAGAAAACTAAAGAAATACTATAAAAATAAAATAAAAAGATCTAAATATCAATGAAGACTGGCTAATAAATTTTTTTTTTTTTTTTTAGTATCCAGAAGCCATGAGTTGTTAACCCTTAGGCTCGGTATTATGGATATCGCAACCTTTAGGCCTTGATTCCATTGTAAATGCCGTAAATCTGGGAGAAATGTGGCTTTCCCACCTACCCCCGGGATTGAACCCGGACCACAAGGAGTTCGTCACCCGGCTCCGCGCAATCCGGTTTAGCATACTACGCTAGAGAGCCGGGCGGCTAATAAAGATAATCTATTCTCTGAAACTGAAATATTTTGAACATATCAAGAGCCACGTCAGATTTGACACAAATTATAGCAGAAGGCGTGGCCAGGGGGATGAGGGCAGGGCCCGGCCAGAGGAAGATGTACACAGTACGTAAGTGATACATTGGGTAGGATAGTGCACGAGGCGACAGAGTTGGTGAGAGACTGAGTTTACTTCAGTCAGACCGGGATAAGAGCGACGTTCGGCAAGTGACCCACTGCATAGTGATGTTGACGCACAAAGTCATAATAAAATTTAACGATGATGGATTAATATACACTGGTCCTTTCATCTGATGAAGGAGCAACAGCTATTTAAAGTTCTAGGAAACACAACCATGTCAGTTGCTACAGCTAAACTGAGTGTGGTGAGATATAGGGCCTATCTCGTCTGCTTTTTTTTTTTTTTTGGTATCCAGAAGCCATGAGTTGTTAACCGTTATGCTCGGTATTATGGATATCGCAACCCTTCGGCCTTGATTCCACGATAAATACCGTAAATCTGGGAGAAATATGGCTTTTCTGCCTACCCCCGGGAGTGAACCCGGACCACAAGGAGTTCGTCACCCGGTCACCGCGCAATCCGGTTTAGTCAACTATGCTAGCAAGCCGGGCATCTCGTCTGCTTACTTACTACACACCCCGAAGTATACGCAGTCCAGTAGTGTGGACAATTAGGACGATGACCTCTGTCGCCACAGCATCGGGTAGCCTGGTCAACACCGCCACGCTTGGTTACCACCCACCAGTAAATACAAAGCCGTCTGGCGACAGAGCCAAATTAAACCAGTCACAGAATCTCAATACTGGAAGAAAAAAAACAACATAATTCTCCGTTACCACAGGCTGCTGATTTTGCTCATCTGAAAACTAGCACATATGCTTGACCAGCGCTCAGAGAGAGAGAGAGAGAGAGAGAGAGAGAGAGAGGGGGGGAGAGAGAGAGAGAGAGAGGGGGGGGGGGGGAGGGGGGAGTTCCTGGAAATATTGGTAAGGAATTTCTGGCAGTACCCGATACAGAAATCTGTGGCCAAAGTTATCCGTCATTTGTCTACAGTGCTGTATTCTGCTAGTCTATGTTAAAAGCCTATGATGATAATAGACCAGATGTAGAACTGCAGACCAACAATGATGGTCCACCAATGATAACTGCAGAAGTTGAGGATGCATTAAATCATATGAAGAAAGGAAAAGCACCCAGGCCAGACAACATCTCACTGGAAGAAATCGAAGCTCTAGGAGATTTTGGAATTGAAATAATAACTAAACTTGTAAATGATATTTTAAATAGTGGGTATATTCCAAATGACCTTTTAAAATCCATATTTTATAGGTCTGCAAAAAAAAAAAAAAAAAACCCAGGCACTTTAAAATGTGAAGACCATCGCACAATAAGTCTTGTGAGTCACATGACTAAGATTTTACTGAGAATAATTATGAGAAGAATAAGAAACACAATTAAACTAGAAATCAGCGATGAACAATGTGGATTTGTAGAAGGAAAAGGTACAAACAATGACATATACACTCTAAGTACATTGTCAAAAAGAGCTATAGAGGTAAAGACTGATTTGTACTTATGCTTCATAGACTATACAAAAGCACTTGACTGTGTGAAACATGAAGAAGTAATCAAACTGTTGGAAAATTTTAACATTGATGGAAAAGATTTACGAATAATAAAGAATATGTATTGGCAGCAAACAGTAGCTATATGAATTAACAATTGTTTAGGTATATTTCAAAGCATAAAGTGGGGTGTGCGACAAGGATGTGTACTGTCACCTGATTTGTTTTCACTATACAGTAAATATATAATGAGATCTTTAACTGATATGCCCTGAATTGTGGTTGGTAGGCACAATATAAACAATTTACATTATGCTGATGACACAGTCTTAATATCAACAAGTCAGAAATAACTACAGGAAATGATAGACATTGTGGTGTTGAAAAGTGGAAGAATGGGCCTGAGTTTGAATAATGGGAGGACAGAAGTAATGGTGGTATTAAAGAAACGAATTATTCCTAAACGTGCAATAAAAGTCGTTGGTGTTATTTTGGGACAAGTATAGAAATTTAAGTATCTGGGCACATGGATAACATCAGATGGAAGATGTATAACTGAGATAAGAAACAGAATAGGACAGGCAAAAACTGCATTTTAAAAAATGCAGAACATCTTGTGCAATCTATCTTTGTCTTTGAGAGTTAGAAAAAGAATTCTTGCTTGTTTTAACATATGGCTGTGAATCCTGGACAACCAGTAGGCAGGCCAAACAATTTCTTGAGGCCTCAGACATGTGATTCACAAAAGAATGATTAGAATACCTTGGACAGCCAAAAAGAGCAAACAAGAAATTTTTAAAGAGGCGAGAGCCCGAAGACAACTTATCACAGACATCAGAAGGAGACAGTCATCATTTTTCGGTCATGTTATGAGAAGAGGGAAAATAGGACATGTTGTGACCACTGAAAAGATCTGTGAAAGGAGGGATAGAGGAAGACAACGAGAGTGATTCTTGACAGTCTTATTGCATGGCATGGAGGTGTGTCGGCACACAAACTGATACATGCTGCAGAAGATCGCAGATTATGGAGAGGCATGATCGCCGTAGCCAGTCGGCAAGGCACCTGATGTTGCTGTTAAAAACCACGATCCCTACATAGCATTTTTCTACAGTTGATCTGTTGGCCTGTTTGGTTTATACAATGGATTAACATGATGGCACAAGGTTTGTAGCCCATAAGTGCTCTGTTCTACTTCTAACACAAGCCTGAGTCCGAAGAGTCTTGCGCAGTGCATGAGCTCCGAAGCACCGACGAGGATTCTGAAATACTTAAGGTAGATTTTGAACTCCAGATTTGGTCTCGACAGCGCTGTTGGGCTACTTTTTTAGATTTCCAACTGCCAAGAAATTTTTTTTTACGTTCGCAACAATACACACAGGCGTCCGATCTTACTACCTGGAGATCAGGGGAAATTACTAGAAGTCCACGTGAAAAAATCCCAGCGTTCACTGGGGCCTGAACTTGGGACTTTAAGCCCTCGAGGCGGACGTCAAGCCTCGAGACCACACAGCCCCCACTGATAGCTAGTGTCAAAATGGACGATCCCTAGACTGCACACCTTTTGTGGCCTGTAATTAAAGCAAATAAAAGGCCATTTTCATATCATTTGCACATCGGACATAAGATCATCCATAATGATTGCCTGGCTTTTATACTGTAATTAAGACGTACGTATTTATGGAGATACACGTGTTCATTCATTTCCTGTTGTGCTCTTGTCTGTCAAATAGGGCTAGACGTATATTCCTTTAGGATGTAGCATCCTGTGCAATTAATTGAATATCATAGATGGAATCCAGACCTATATCTTTGGCTTCTCGTCATCGTTAGTTTTAGGATTCCTTTTTAGCTGCCTGGCCTCCCTGATTCTTTTATTTCCCGTTCGAGTGCCTGTTTAGCGATTCTATACTCGTTTTTTTCTCATTTTAGCGCCATCTACTATGTCATCTACTGGTTGCCCAGACATTTCTCTGTCATCTGTTGTCACAAGTGGTTGCCCAGACATTTCTCTGTCATATAACTGTTATCACCAGTGGTTGCTCAGACATTTCTCTGTCATATAACTGTTGTCACCAGTGGTTGCCCAGACATTTTTCTGTCATCTGTTGTCACCAGTGGTTGCCCAGACATTTCTCTGTCATATAACTGTTGTCACCAGTGGTTGCCCAGACATTTCTCTGTCATCTGTTGTCACCAGTGGTTGCCAGACATTTCTCTGTCATATAACTGTTTTCACTAATGGTTGCCCAGACATTTCTCTGTCGTATAACTGCTGTCACTAGTGGTTGCCCAGACATTTATCTGTCATATAACTGTTGTCACCAGTGGTTGCTCGGACATTTCTCTGTCATATTACTGTTGTCACCAGTGGTTGCCCAGACATTTCTCTGTCATATTACTGTTGTCACCAGTGGTTGCCCAGACATTTCTCTGTCATATAACTGTTGTCACCAGTGGTTTGCCCAGACATTTTCTCTGTCATCTGTTGTCCACCAGTGGTTGCCCAGACATTTCTCTGTCATATTACTGTTGTCCATCCAGTGGTTGCGCCCAGAACATTTCTCTGTCATATAAATGTTGTCACCAGTTGGTTGCCCAGACATTTCTCTGTCATATAACTGTTGTCGCCAGTGGTTGCCCAGACATTTCTCTGTCATATAACTGTTGTCACCAGTGGTTACCCAGACATTTCTCTGTCATATAACTGTTGTCACCAGTGTTTGCTCGGACATTTCTCTGTCATATAACTGTTGTCACCAGTGGTTGCCCAGACATTTCTCTGTCATCTGTTGTCACCAGTGGTTGCCCAGACATTTCTCTGTCATATTACTGTTGTCACCAGTGGTTGCCCAGACATTTCTCTGTCATATAACTGCTGTCACTAGTGGTTGCCCAGACATTTATCTGTCATATAACTGTTGTCACCAGTGGTTGCTCGGACATTTCTCTGTCATATTACTGTTGTCACCAGTGGTTGCCCAGACATTTCTCTGTCATATTACTGTTGTCACCAGTGGTTGCCCAGACATTTCTCTGTCATATAACTGTTGTCACCAGTGGTTGCCCAGACATTTCTCTGTCATCTGTTGTCACCAGTGGTTGCCCAGACATTTCTCTGTCATATTACTGTTGTCACCAGTGGTTGCCCAGACATTTCTCTGTCATATAACTGTTGTCACCAGTGGTTGCCCAGACATTTCTCTGTCATATAACTGTTGTCGCCAGTGGTTGCCCAGACATTTCTCTGTCATATAACTGTTGTCACCAGTGTTTGCTCGGACATTTCTCTGTCATATAACTGTTGTCACCAGTGGTTGCCCAGACATTTCTCTGTCATTCGTTGTCACCAGTGGTTGCCCAGACATTTCTCTGTCATATTACTGTTGTCACCAGTGGTTGCCCAGACATTTCTCTGTCATATTACTGTTGTCACCAGTGGTTGCCCAGACATTTCTCTGTCATATAACTGTTGTCACCAGTGGTTGCCCAGACATTTCTCTGAATTCTTCACCCCTCTTGAATTCATCCCATTTTATGTTCATTATTTTCCTCATTCATTTCTTTCACTTCAGTTTTAACTTCAAACGAATCACTTTAATCATCATCTATCCGCACTGCACACTCTAAATCTTCATACACTGCCTTGATATTTATTATTTCATTTTTATACCATATCATTCCAAAATTCCATATGGAGATCTTAAATATAAAAGTGTGAAGTCTTAAAATGTTCAGAGAGCGGTAAAGGTTTAGATTTACCTTAGTACACTTAAATGTTGGCGCCATTTGGAATTCTATGCTGATGTCTAGATGGTATTCGTTCTCCTACAACGTTTTCTGGATGGCGTCCTCGGCTACTGTTGCTATTGTTGCAGCGACCCGGTTTCTAAGATTCTGGATTTCTTTATCTTTTCATCGCAGTTTTGGAGCCTCACAGTCACATAAAGAAATAAAACCCAACGAAAAGTTGACCAGCCAATTTCACAATATCACAAACACAAACGAAAATTAAACCAGCAGGCTTCACAATATTACAAATGAAAAATAGACCAGCCAGGTTCACAATATCACAAACACAAATGAAAAGTGAACGTTGCGGCTAGACAGCCCTCATCAGCACATTACATAAATCAACAAAACCACATGCACAGTCACACAAGTTACAAGAAACTTTTCTGAACATTTAGGACGCCCGGCGTGCATATCCAATAAATAATTTTCTTATTCTGGCAGTCTTTTAGACCCTGTATTTTTTCTCTTCCCTATCGAGATGACCTTTGTCAATTTAGGTACATTTACCTCTAGCCATCAAAGAAATCTTCTCCATGCCTTCAGGCGTATTAGGCATATAGGGCTAGCCCTTTTTTTAAAGACCAATCGGACTCCCCCAAAATGACCTATGCTACCAGGCTGATCCAGCCTTCAAGGATTCTAGGTAAAGGCCTGAGAAGTAAAGGCGGTCGGCGTGCTATTTTCCACATCAACCCACCAGGTGTCGATTGGTCTAAAATATAGATCTAAAACTATATACCCACTTTATATAAAGGGGTGGAACAGAGTCCTTTCATTAATTTAGTTAATGCCAATCTTTCCTTTAAACGTGAAGAATTAGACATTTGTCTCTGTCGCTGCTAACAGTCATAGGGGCAGAACAGGCAGAAAACAAAGTAGAGAATCCTTGTCACGCCATTGGCACGTGGGTTTTATTGTGGCTAGATACACATTTCTATTGACCAACTGACATTCCGTGGGTGACGTGGTCAATATCATCATCAGCAATGAGCGAATCCTTTACAGAACGTCGCTCTCGCTCTCTTTCTCTAGCCAATTGTCCAGCCCTATGTACTTTCATGTCTGAATTTTTCAAATATGACCTTGGCTCTCAGGTTGACCCAGCCTGGAGTGGGTACCGGGTGCAGTCCCGGGAAGTAAAGGCAGCCAGCGTAATGCTGACCACATCGCCCATCTTGTGCCGATTAGTCTATAAAATATAGGTCTAGCCCTAAATGCCCTAAAGGCGTGGAAAAGGGTCCTCTACTTACATTACTTATGTATTTTCATAGACATCTTTAGACATCTTCAATGTCTAATATCCGCCGTCATGAAGTTCTGCCTTTGGCTAGTTTTCCTAAAAGTACACACTCCATTGCCGAGCGCCTGAGGTCACTATGATGTTTACTTGTCCACCTTCAGATGGGTAAAAAAGCTTGGGATGCACTATTTAACTGATACAGATCATCGCGGCTGTGCAGAATTCGGTAACAGCTGATTATACGGTTCAACACTCACGAGCTCTTGGGTTTGTGTAAATGACTGTAGGCGTGTGACGCAAGCATTCGCATGGCTGGAAACACAAAACTACACCCGCGTATGTATACTCAGTGATTCAATGAGTATGATCCGGAGGGTTCAGGCAGGTTCGGTGCGAAGACAATGGCTTCAATCATTACAGAAGTCAACTCAGAGAGTTAATGCCCTCAGAAAAATGGGAAGGATAGAGGACTTTGGTGGCAGTGAATCCACATCACTCGCCAGAATGGCAGACTTGGGAATTAAGATCGGCATAGCAAAAAACGAGACACACACCAGACACGCCAGAAGACTTGTAAATCAACATAGAACTGGTACTATTAGCCATCGGACGTTAAGGTTCATACTGAGGGGAGAATCTGAGCACCTATGGACATGCCCGGAGTGCAATGATGAAAACCCAACTAACTAACTATCTAACGTACAAGAGCCACCGCAGAGAAGGGGGATGCTAGCCTACCGGTTCATAGGTCTTGAGTTCGAGTCCGCGTGCAGCGGGATTGCTTTCAAACCTGACTGACGTGATGTTGATCAGTCACATACAAATGTAAGTCTAGCCTCATATGCCCACTGAGCCAGTGACGTAGAAAATAGTCCTTCTAGTCTATTCTTCTTCCTTATGTTAGTTGTCACCGGCTGTAGACTAGGGGCGACAAGTTTTAGTTCAACCCTTACTTCTGGACTTCACGTTTGTTCCTGATCTTTAATCCTACGTGCGCATCTGTTCGACATATCTGCTTTTTTGTATGCAAACTATTGGTTCCTCGCTTCTCAGGCAGATATGCCTCGCCCTTTACGATGTGTTTGATAGACAGCAATGCTAAAACCCCCCCCCCCCCCCCCACCCCCTGTCAACCCCCAACAAAATTGGGTCAGGACCCGACACATTTATAGTGAAATCGTTTCTGTTGTGTTTGACTGTATACATTCGCTGTAGATGCTAATCTAGTACTGGTGGTGATAATGGAATAGCCACAAACGTCGGTCAAAAATGACGTGTTCTGGATTCCATAATTGGGGTTACTATAAGATTACCCGCCCTGTCTTATTTTGTGCTGTCACGAAATGACATTGTGGGCTAAGCGGGGTCAGGTTTGCAGTTCAGTGTGCCGTCTATGAGATTATTCTTGAAAACTACATTACAAAACAAAAATCAAAGTCACATTATTTCTTACAAGTGCGAGTCGTGTCCTCAGCTACAGGTCACTTTCACACTAGATTGATTGATTGATTGACTTTCTACCCCACTAAGACATCACACAAGCGATAAACACCCGATGACACAAAGTGCCACCATGTGGATGAGGATCACCGTGGAGAGGTCCCAGAAACCGCGTTCAGACAATTGGCCATATTTATGGCCTGCCTATATTGCGGCCCCTGGCAAAAGCCAAAGTGGGGCTTCAAATAACAAAAAAATTACGCCCTAAAAAGGACGTAAGGATAAGAAGAATTCACACTAGATCTAGGTCTGTGCTTTATAGCCCAGTCAAATAATGTTGACAAACTCAGATAAGCATGCGCGCCACGAAGACATTAATGAAGGGGAATGGTTTAGCACCCCCGCCCCCCTCCCCCGCAGTAAAACTAATATGCACAAAATCGGGGTGGGTGGGGTGGGGGGGGGGGGAGGGATAGGGAAGGGAGGCTCAAGAGACCTGAACCCCTAGGTTCCTGATTTGGTCAACTGACACTGCCTTTTGGACACCATCGATTAGCTGAGCTTGGAGCAATGGCTGGTCAATCGACTGTTTACTCACATCCACGGCCGGGCTCCAGGAGGTCGTGCACGTATCCTAGACACATATAACTACGATATTTTTGATTAGGACAAATTCACTAAATAATGGCAACATTTTATCACAGATAGGATATTAGCACAAATGTGGTGTAATCATAGGTTGGACCGCATTATCAACTCCTAGTTACATATTTATTGGTCATTAGAAAGAATGTGTGCAATCGCCATAAGAGTTGCGTCATATACATATATATATATATATATATACACACACACACACACTTATAGCTAATTTTAACAACAAGACGGTGCATTCGTCTTCTTCTTCTTCTTTGTCTTCTTTTTCTTCTTCTTTTTCTTCTTCTTCTTTTTCTTCTTCTTCTTCTTCTTCGCGTTCACCAGCGGAAAGTTCTAGTTGTTCGTCCACTTCTGGACTTTACTCTTGTTCCAGAACCTGAATGTTGCGTGCACATCCGTTTTACAGATCTAACATTTTGTTTTGTGTGCAGAGTATTGGTTCCTGACCTTTCAGGCAGATGCATTTCGATTTCTGAGGAAGCCCCTAATTAGTCGACGCTTACGACATGCTTGATGAGGAAGTGGTGGATCTTTTTTCTAACAATTGGGCCTCGAAACCTAAATACAAAGAAGGTACGTTACAAGATACTGTACACACACTTACACACGCACAAATACACACGGGCGCGCGACGTTACACACAAAATCAAAGCAAAAAAATGTGACATCGTCATTAGCTCTTGAATTACACTTTAGTCAATTGCTTCATCTCAAATACAGACAATGGCAGTAAATCAATGTTCACTATAAAATGATTTCTGGTTAAATTCCATGATCAGTCATCAAATGATCGGGGGAAAAGAGATAAAACGCCTGTATCATCAAATCTAAATGTGACTAAATTTTTACCTGCCAAGTTCATTATTTTCACAATACTTCTTTTTTTTTTTTGTCTGTCCGTTCATTAGGACGAGGAAAAGAAGATAAGTTCTTGCATTCGGTTCATCGTTTCCATAACTTATTTTTTTTCCCTACGAAAGCCATGATGTCATCATATGATAGACTACGGTTGCTTTGTTTACTCTGAAGTTTTAAGTTCAAGTTATTCAAAGCTTCGAAAAACCAGAAAGATATGAAAATGACATTTCATGTTAGTTTTCAGTTAATGCATGATACATATATTTCTATGTGAAAGATGAGTAGTTGATAGGGCCCAATGTAAGCTGAATGAATGGGCATTCGACCAGTGATGTGGTCAATATAACACTGGCCAACATAACAGCCAAACACATGCTGCAATGTCCTGTAAAAGGATACGCAACTAACTTTTAACTCTGAGACTGGGTTGATCTAAGAGCCAAAGTCAATAAAAATGGGAAAACAATTCTCATTCAAAGTGGATTCGAGCGCACGACTACAGGGCTACCATGCAAGAGTGCCAGTGACAGCTGTTGAGGTTTCATTAACTGGAACAAGTAAATAAAGGACTCTTTTCCACGCCTTTAGGCATATTGGGCACATAGAGTTAGTCTTGAACTTTATAGATCACTCGTTGATTTTACTTCTTAGGGGTTTAACTCGTACCCATCTAAGGCTGGGTCGACCTGCAGGCCAATTTCTAAAAACCTAGTTTCACAGTAGCTGAAGCCACAGTAGCTGAAGCCACGAATTTCGGATCCGCAGACGAAAGTCTAGCTGCTACATCACGGCGTCTCCGATAACTGAGTAAACAATCATTAAATTCCATTGAGAGTGAAAGTTATCAGGTGGTAAAGGTAGAGTCGGGAGATGTGAACCAGCGTCATTGCACACGGTTAGAAACCATAAGTGCTCTGCCACCAGTGCGGACAGCTGATTAGAAACCGCCCGTCTGTGTCGCCGTCTGCATGCAACTTCGTAGCTACAGCGACGTTCCTCCATTTACCCTAGTATGTTAACTTTGGTTCCCATAACCTAGAAGCTGGGTGAACTCCGGGAACCGCCCGGTTTCGAACACCGGCCTTGTGCTGCAGCGGGTTCCAGCTGGATTTGAAAGCGTCTCCTATCGAGTGCACTAACGCGACCCCTACTATCAGGTGGGAAGTCAAGGATTAAAGTGTGAGAATAACAGCTCGAACTTGTGAAAAACCTGAGTCTGTTGCTGCTGACGTCAGTGACGTGTTAGCCCGTGCACAGATGTGCCATATCGTTTAGTCACGACTTCTCGCTCGGGAAATGCAGTGTTAACCGATTTATAGGCCAAGGCTTCTCAAACATATTCTAATCTCGACCCCAATGGTCGCGATTGAGGAATGTTTGAGAAGCGCTGTCTCTGGTGTTTTTAGGCATTGTGTACGTTGCGTAAATTATTTTTTTAGTAAATATAATTACGTTTACACAACCATTTTTTAATCAGTCAGATACGAACACGTGATCGTCAGTCATACAGATATTCATACTAGACAATTCGCAGCCCTCAGCTCCCACAAGACAAAAGTGAGTTTATCTATACTGACCAATAGCCAGGACTTGCTCAAACTGACCAAAAAGTACGTGATCTATCTTCTAGAGATTTCCCCAGCAAACGGGTTCTTTACATAGATTGTTAATCGAATTTCCTTTAAATAGGACGGGTCAGACAGAAATCTGGACATCTTTACGGACTTCTCGCCAAGCCAGATAACTTCCTTCTGGTTTCGGCCAAGATAACTAAGTAAATCTGCGCCAAGGGAGGCCTATGTGGTAGGATATAATTGAATTTGGAATTCTTTAACGAACAAACTGGCCAATCAGTCTGTCAATGCTTGACCTAGTGACGCTTTCAGCTTGTGTTTGCGAGATTATATCCAGTAAACTGGTTGTGGAATAAAATTCGGTCCAGTGTGTTTATAACTGTTGTTGTGTTGTTATTCGACCTATGGTTGGTGCTCGGCTAAACCAAATTTCTGTCTATGGAGTTGTTTCAGAGGTATGAGACGAATTCTGTCCATATCCATATGTTGAGGATTCTGCATGTGCAATTAACATTGCTAATACATTTTTTTTATTAGAAAGGGGGATGGGGGGGGGGGGGGTGTTGGTGGATAGTTGGTCATGGGCTTTAGTACGCTTAATTCTTCAGCGGGGCACTGTCCCTTTGCAGGCGGGGGGGGGGGGAGGGGGGGGGGGGGGGGTTGGTGGATAGTTGGTCATGGGCTTTAGTACGCTTAATTCTTCAGCGGGGCACTGTCCCTTGGGGGAGGGCGGGGGGGATGGGTGGATAGTTGGTCATGGGCTTTAGTACGCTTAATTCTTCAGCTGGGCACTGTCCCTTTGGGGAAAGGGGGGGGGGTGACAGGTGTGATTTCTGGCATGGACGCTATAGCTTTTGATTTTCCTTTTTGATGGTATTTCCTTCTAACTTTCTACTTCTTTCTATGAGTGCCAATAATACATATGTGTTCGTTTATTATATAAAATGCAGTATGCATGCAGATGATAAAGTTAATATACTGTTGGCGTAACAGCCGTGGTTTGTATTGTATTCGGTACATACACAAGTGAACGGCTAAGAACGCCGAGCTCTCAGGCAGGAGACCCAGGTTCGAAACCTCGTTAAGGCTGGGAATTTTATTATGTCGGGAGCAAAATAAAATCCTTACCTGCACTAGCCGTACGGCCGTAAATCGTCAAGCTCAAAGACCCTCCCCCCCCCCCCCAACTCTTTTTTTTTTATCTTGCCCAAACCGCACAGTGGTAATAAAGGTAGTTATTTGTAGTTTTTCTTGTTACATACACAAACAAAGGACCGATCCTTGCGCCATTGGCGTGTGGGCATATGTTGGTCAACTCTTCTCTATAGACCAATAGACATCCGGTGGCTCAACCCTCTATGTCTATATCATCACTCAGCAAGTCCTTTACAGAACGTCGCTCTCTTTACGGCACGCCTGAAAGTATCACCTTTCCCTAGCCAGCTCTCCGGCCCCATGCGCTTTCAATGCCAATGTATCTCCGATGTCTTGTATCCACCTCCTCGGTGGTCGACCCCTGCCTCGCCCTCCACACACTGCACCTTCCATTACCGTCTTTTCCAAGCCACCATGGCGTTGGATGTGGTCAAAATACTTTAACTCTATCTCTACTTTTTTGAGTGTTGCGGATTTCACTTCCAATTCCTTTCAAGAAAAAAATCAAAAACTTAACCACGTTCAACCTGCTGCTAGCTAGCCGAAGCTGCCGACAGTCTCTGGCTATATTTATGGTCTGTTTATTTGCGCCACTTTCGTGGCTAAAGTTCTGGCATTTGAGTCGTCCCTGGGCTTAATGCTTCTTTCCTCCATGTCAGACCGACCTAATTTATAGTTTTAAAATTGTGAGTATTTTACATTGCCAAAAAGTACTGAAAACAGTTTTTGGGTTTGGATAGGCCCGAAATGTGAAAATATTCCGCGTGTGACCATAGTGGTCTTATAATTGTCTTCCTGCAATAAGAACGGGTTAATCATATCATGAAGATGTGTGTGAAATGTTAGGTGGAGCCTCTCATTGTTATATTGTGGTCTGACTGTGTCGGTTTGGGTTGGTAGCTAGGCTCATGAGTGTGTAAATACCAGATCCCTGAAATACGCATCACGTCACCAGTCTTTACCATCGTACCGTTGGCGGGGTGGGGAGGGGGGGGATAGGGTAGGGGTGTTGTGGAATTGAACGTCGTCTCCTTAATCACCTTCTCGTCCTGTCAATTGCCTTTCCTATAAAGTAAATTTCTTTTCTCACGTTTACTATTATTGGAATGTCATATTAATACAAAATCTTCCAAAGTGATTCCATATGCAAGTTATCAAAAGCCTTTAACAGATCGACAAAGAACATATAAACTGCGCTGTTCCATTCATTGTTATGTTCAGTTATTTGACGCAAGGTGAATCTATACAGTGTTTGAATTCCCCTTTCTAAAACTCGCTCGCTCCTGCCTAAAAGTTGACTCCAGGTCAGGGCGTCAGACATTTTTGGGTCGCACGACCCTTTCAAAAAGGGTCACATAAGACCAACGGAAAACACATATTCATTGAATAAATGAAGAAACATAATTGTTTGGGGGTCGCCACAACATGAGGGAACCGTATTAAAGGGTCGCCACAACATGAGGGAACTGGGCTCTCCTTGCAATAACGGTCGCTAGTTGGACGGCGACGGCCGCTTCGTCGGAGTTCAGTCCCCTGGCTGCAGAGCAATAACGGAGTGGAAAAGAGGGAACGAAACAAATGACATAATTAGGGCTAGGGGTAGGGTTAGGGGCAAGGTTAGGGTTAGGGTTTGGGTTAAGGTTTGGGTTAGGGTTAGGGTAACACATGTAACGTCGAGTACTTACCCATAATGACGGCCGCTGTATCTGATAATTTGGACGACATAGGACGGTTGCACGAGCCACATACCTGCATATTCCTTATAACTCTATGCTCAGCTAGCCACCGCAACCACGCAAGCATATCGCTTATTAAGGCATACAAATCCGCAGGAGTCACATCCGTGGTCACTAAGTCCTGCGTCGCAAGAACGCGGTCGCTAATGTGAGTCGCAGCGCGTGGTCTAGAAGCCATGTTGAACTCAATTTGTTTTGTGATTTGTGCCTTGTCCATTCTGTAATTGCACTGCAGCCAGGGGACTGAACTCCGACAAAGCGGCCGTCGCCGTCCAAGTAGCGACCGTTATTGCAAGGAGAACCGATGTCAGTGCTGATTTATGCTATCATATACATATGTGTGCAAACGGGACATTAATGATACAGGTATCGAGGTGGACCAGTGAAAACAAAATGCTACAGACCATGTTGTGTGGAGGGGGCACATCAGGAAGGGAATGAGATTAAAAGAATAAATTACTGCAGAAAGGATGAGAGCTGAGCGCCAGAGAAGAAACACATTAAATGCAAATGCTGACAGCAACGGTAATGAAATCCCATGCCTTAACTGAGGCAGACTTTTCTCAACGCTTACGGGTCTTGCTAGTCACACTCGCCATCGCCATGGGCTGCGAGTCCCATGCCTCCTCATAGCACAGTATAATACAATTGCCCTGGAAAGACGAAAAGTGACCGATAATAAGTTTTTGTTGTCAATTATGTCGTCCTATATCTAGTACTTTTTTCCCGCTGTATCTACTAGTGCCAATATCTGCATTGTTTAATGTGTTTGTGACTGGCGATCCTCTTTCTCTTTATATACACCCCTGTTTAAAAAAAAAAAAAAAGATAGCAAAAACATACATGTTAGCGTAAACTCACCCAGTACAAAAACAATCAGAGCAACAACTAATTGATTGATTGATTGACTGATTGATTGATTTCCTAGAAATAACATAGCAGTACTGAGAGCGGGCCTTCACGTGATCTGTCTCCCTCAGCAAACGATAGGGATAAAAGAATGCTGACTTCTTTTCTAAGTGAACTGATTGTGAATACATCTATTGTGCCATTCCCTCTTCCTAATTGGCGCGCGCTGATGAATGCTACTGCTGACTGTGACGCAAAGTATGAACACTCGACTGGGTCGACTTCTCAGCCTGTGTCAGTTTGTAGCGAAACATCACAAATGGTTGCTGATGTCGTCTGTCTGGACTTAACCTCTCCATTTATTACCCTTATGCGATTCATCATGCTGATGACACAGTCTTGATAGCAACAAGTCAGAAAAAACTACAGGAAATGATAGACATTGCGGTTATAGAAAGTGGAAGAATGGGCCTCAGTTTGAATAATGGGAAAACAGAAGTAATGGTGGTATGAAAGAAACAAATTATTCCTAAATGTGTAATAAAAGTAAATGGTTTTATTTCAGAAATTTAAGTATCTGGGCACATGGATAACATCAGATGAAAAATGCATAAGTGAGATAAGAAACAGAATAGGACAGGCAAACACTACATTTTATAAAATGAAGAATATATTGTGCAATATATCATTGTCATTGAGAGTTGGAAAAAGAATTCGTGTTTGCTGCATATATCCAGTTTTAACACATGGCTGTGAATCCTGGACAATCGGTAGGCAGGCCAAACAATTTCTTGAGGCCTCAGAGATGTGGTTTTACAGAAGAATGCTTAAAATACTTTGGACAGCCAAGAAAAGCTACCAAGAGGGTTTGAAAGAGGCGGGAGCCCGAAGACAACTTATCACAGACATCAGAAGTAGGCAGTCATCATTTTTCGGCCTTGATATGAGAAAAGAGAAAGTAGAACATGTTGTGACCACTGGAAAGATCTGTCGAAGGAGGGATAGGGGAAGACAACTAGAGAAGATTCTTGACAGTCTTTTTGCATGGCATGGAGGTGTGTCAGCACACAAACTGCAGGAGATCGTGGATTAGGCAGAGGTATGATCGCCCACGCCAGTCGACAAGGCACCTGATGATGGTGATGATAATGCGATTCCCCGTAAATTGGTTTTGACCCTGGTATGGAGTCGACCTTTCACAAACCAGTGGCAAACTACGGAACATAAGACTACCTAGTTAACTCACAAGCGGCGAATAATGTTGGGGTGGGTTCTGCAACGTCACGTAAAGGATACACAGTTATTTTAACTATCTGGAGACTTATTGAACGTGTGTGTGTGTGTGTGTCAGTGAGAGTGAGAGAGAGAGAGAGAGAGAGAGAGAGAGAGAGAGAGAGAGAGAGAGAGAGAGAGAGAGAGAGAAAGAGAGAGAGAGAGAGGGGGGGGGGGAGACAAGACGAGACAAAAAAAGAGGGAAATAAAATGAGATGAGAAGAATAAAATCAATTTTCCATGTGGGGAATATAGTCTACCCCCGTGACTGCTTCTTCTTCTTTTGTCGTCTCACTGATACCAGGTTTAGCCCAGTGTCTTGGTTTGTCGTGTCACTGATACCAGGTTCTATTCCAGTTACGTGGTTTTGTCGTCTCACTGATACCAGGTTTAGTCCACTGACGTGGCTTTGTCGTCTCTCTGATACCAGGTTTAGCCCACTGACGTGGCTTTGTCGTCTCACTGATACCAGGTTTAGCCCACTGACGTGGCTTTGTCGTCTCACTGATACCAGGTTCTAGCCCAGTGACGTGGCATTGTCGTCTCTCTGATACCAGGTTTAGCCCACTGACGTGGCTTTGTCGTCTCACTGATACCAGGTTTAGTCCACAGACATGGCTTTGTCGTCTCACTGATACCAGGTTCTAGCCCAGTGACTTGGTTTGTCGTGTCACTGATACCATGTTCTATTCCAGTTACGTGACTTTGTCGTTTCACTGATACCAGGTTTAGCCCACTGACGTGGCTTTGTCGTCTCACTGATACCAGGTTCTAACCCAGTGACGTGGCTTTGTCGTCTCACTGATACCAGGTTCAAGCCCACTGACGTGGCTTTGTCGTCTCACTGATACCAGGTATAGACCACTGACGTGGCTTTGTCGTCTCACTGATACCAGGTTCTAGCCCAGTGACGTGGCTTTGTCGTCTCACTGATACCAGGTTCCAGCCCAGTGACGTGGCTTTGTCGTCTCACTGATACCAGGTTTAGCCCACTGACGTGGCTTTGTCGTCTCACTGATACCAGGTTTAGCCCACTGACGTGGCTTTGTCGTCTCACTGATACCAGGTTCTAGCCCACTGACGTGGCTTTGTCGTCTCACGGATACCAGGTTCTAGCCCAGTGACGTGGCTTTGTCGTCTCACTGATACCAGGTTTAGCCCAGTGACGTGGCTTTTTCGTCTCACTGATACCAGGTTTACCCACTGACGTGGCTTTATCGTCTCACTGATACCAGGTTCTAGCCCAGTGACGTGGCTTTGTCGTCTCACTGATACCAGGTTCTAGCCCAGTGACGTGGCTTTGTCGTCTCACTGATACCAGGTTTAGCCCACTGACGCGGCTTTGTCGTCTCACTGATACCAGGTTCTAGCCCAGTGACGGGGCTTTGTCGTCTCACTGATACCAGGTTCTAGCCCAGTGACGTGGCTTTGTCGTCTCACTGATACCAGGTTCTAGCCCAGTGACGTGGCTTTGTCGTCTCACTGATACCAGGTTCTAGCCCAGTGACTTGGCTTTGTCGTCTCACGGATACCAGGTTCTAGCCCAGTGACGTGGCTTTGTCGTCTCACTGATACCAGGTTTAGCCCAGTGACGTGGCTTTTTCGTCTCACTGATACCAGGTTTACCCACTGACGTGGCTTTATCGTCTCACTGATACCAGGTTCTAGCCCAGTGACGTGGCTTTGTCGTCTCACTGATACCAGGTTCTAGCCCAGTGACGTGGCTTTGTCGTCTCACTGATACCAGGTTTAGCCCACTGACGCGGCTTTGTCGTCTCACTGATACCAGGTTCTAGCCCAGTGACGGGGCTTTGTCGTCTCACTGATACCAGGTTCTAGCCCAGTGACGTGGCTTTGTCGTCTCACTGATACCAGTTTCTAGCCCAGTGACGTGGCTTTGTCGTCTCACTGATTCCAGGTTCTAACCCAGTGACGTGGCTTTGTCGTCTCACTGATACCAGGTTCTAGCCCAGTGACGTGGCTTTGTCGTCTCACTGATACCAGGTTCTAGCCCAGTGACGTGGCTTTGTCGTCTCACTGATACCAGGTTCTAGCCCAGTGACGTGGCTTTGTCGTCTCACTGATACCAGGTTCTAGCCCAGTGACTTGGCTTTGTCGTCTCACTGATACCAGGTTCTAGCCCAGTGACGTGGCTTTGTCGTCTCACTGATACCGGGTTCTAGCCCAGTGACGTGGCTTTGTAGTCTCACTGATGCCAGGTTTTAGCCCAGTGACGTGGCTTTGTCGTCTCACTGATACCAGGTTCTAGCCCAGTGACGTGGCTTTGTCGCCTCACTGATACCAGTTTCTATTCCAGTGACGTGGCTTTGTCGTCTCACTGATACCAGGTTCTAGGCCACTGACGTGGCTTTGTCGTCTCACTGATACCAGGTTTAGCCCAGTGACGTGGCTTTGTCGTCTCACTGATACCAGGTTCTAGCCCAGTGACGTGGCTTTGTCGTCTCACTGATACCAGGTTCAAGAACAGTGACGTGGCTTTGTCGTCTCACTGATACCAGGTTCTAGCCCAGTGACGTGGCTTTGTCGTCTCACTGATACCAGGTTCTAGCCCAGTGACGTGGCTTTGTCGTCTCACTGATAACAGGTTCTAGCCCAGTGACTTGGTTTGTCGTGTCACTGATACTAGGTTCTATTCCAGTTACGTGGTTTTGTCGTCTCACTGATACCAGGTTCTAGCCCAGTGACGTGGCTTTGTCGTCTCTCTGATACCAGGTTCTAGCCCAGTGACGTGGTTTTGTCGTCTCACTGATACCAGGTTCTATTCCAGTTACGTGGTTTTGTCGTGTCACTGATATCAGGTTCTAGCCCAGTGACGTGGCTTTGTCGTCTCACTGATACCAGGTTCTAGCCCAGTGACTTGGTTTGTCGTCTCACTGATACCAGGTTCTAGCCCAGTGACTTGGTTTGTCGTGTCACTGATACCAGGTTCTAGCCCAGTGACGTGGCTTTGTCGTCTCACTGATACCAGGTTCTAGCCCAGTGACGTGGCTTTGTCGTCTCACTGATACCAGGTTCTAGCCCAGTGACGTGGTTTTGTCGTCTCACTGATACCAGGTTCTAGCCCAGTGACTTGGTTTGTCGTGTCACTGATACCAGGTTTAGCCCACTGACGTGGCTTTGTCGTCTCACTGATACCAGGTTTAGCCCAGTGACGTGGCTTTGTCGTCTCACTGATACCAGGTTTAGCCCAGTGACGTGGCTTTGTCGTCTCACTGATACCAGGTTTACCCACTGACGTGGCTTTATCGTCTCACTGATACCAGGTTCTAGCCCAGTGACGTGGCTTTGTCGTTTCACTGATACCAGGTTCTATTCCAGTTACGTGGTTTTGTCGTGTCACTGATATCAGGTTCTAGCCCAGTGACGTGGCTTTGTCGTCTCTCTGATACCAGGTTCTAGCCCAGTGACGTGGCTTTGTCGTCTCACTGATACCAGGTTCTAGCCCAGTGACTTGGTTTGTCGTCTCACTGATACCAGGTTCTAGCCCAGTGACTTGGTTTGTCGTGTCACTGATACCAGGTTCTAGCCCAGTGACGTGGCTTTGTCGTCTCACTGATACCAGGTTCTAGCCCAGTGACGTGGCTTTGTCGTCTCACTGATACCAGGTTCTAGCCCAGTGACGTGGTTTTGTCGTCTCACTGATACCAGGTTCTAGCCCAGTGACTTGGTTTGTCGTGTCACTGATACCAGGTTTAGCCCACTGACGTGGCTTTGTCGTCTCTCTGATACCAGGTTCTAGCCCAGTGACGTGGCTTTGTCGTCTCACTGATACCAGGTTTAGCCCACTGACGTGGCTTTGTCGTCTCACTGATACCAGGTTTAGCCCACTGACGTGGCTTTGTCGTCTCACTGATACCAGGTTTAGCCCAGTGACGTGGCTTTGTCGTCTCATTGATACCAGGTTTAGCCCAGTGACGTGGCTTTGTCGTCTCACTGATACCAGGTTTACCCACTGACGTGGCTTTATCGTCTCTCTGATACCAGGTTCTAGCCCAGTGACGTGGCTTTGTCGTCTCACTGATACCAGGTTTAGCCCACTGACGTGGCTTTGTCGTCTCACTGATACCAGGTTTAGCCCACTGACGTGGCTTTGTCGTCTCACTGATACCAGGTTTAGCCCACTGACGTGGCTTTGTCGTCTCACTGAGACCAGGTTTACCCAGTGACGTGGCTTTGTCGTCTCACTGATACCAGGTTCTAGCCCAATGACGTGGCTTTGTCGTCTCACTGATACCAGGTTCTAGCCCAGTGACGTGGCTTTGTCGTCTCACTGATACCAGGTTCTAGCCCAGTGACGTGGCTTTGTCGTCTCACTGATACCAGGTTCTAGCCCAGTGACGTGGTTTTGTCGTCTCACTGATACCAGGTTCTAGCCCAGTGACTTGGTTTGTCGTGTCACTGATACCAGGTTTAGCCCAGTGACGTGGCTTTGTCGTCTCTCTGATACCAGGTTCTAGCCAGTGACGTGGCTTTGTCGTCTCACTGATACCAGGTTTAGCCCACTGACGTGGCTTTGTCGTCTCACTGATACCAGGTTTAGCCCACTGACGTGGCTTTGACGTCTCACTGATACCAGGTTTAGCCCACTGACGTGGCTTTGTCGTCTCACTGAGACCAGGTTTACCCAGTGACGTGGCTTTGTCGTCTCACTGATACCAGGTTCTAGCCCAATGACGTGGCTTTGTCGTCTCACTGATACCAGGTTCTAGCCCAGTGACGTGGCTTTGTCGTCTCACTGATACCAGGTTCTACCCCACTGACGTGGCTTTGTCGTCTCACTGATACCAGGTTCTAGCCCACTGACGTGGCTTTGTCGTCTCACTGATACCAGTTTCTAGCCTACTGACGTGGCTTTGTCGTCTCACTGATACCAGGTTTAGCCCACTGACGTGGCTTTGTCGTCTCACTGATACCAGGTTTAGCCCACTGACGTGGCTTTGTCGTCTCACTGATACCAGGTTTAGCCCACTGACGTGGCTTTGTCGTCTCACTGATACCAGGTTCTAGCCAAGTGACGTGGCTTTGTTGTCTCACTGATACCAGGTTCTAGCCCAGTGACGTGGCTTTGTCGTCTCACTGATACCAGGTTCTAGCCCAGTGACGTGGCTTTGTCGTCTCACTGATACCAGGTTCTAGCCCAGTGACTTGGTTTGTCGTGTCACTGATACCAGGTTCTATTCCAGTTACGTGGTTTTGTCGTCTTACTGATACCAGTTTCTAGGCCACTGACGTGGCTTTGTCGTCTCACTGATACCAGGTTGTAACCCAGTGTCGCGATTTTGTAGTCTCACTGATACCAGGTTGTAGCCCAGTGTCGTGGTTTTCTGAATTTGTATTGCGCTTCTCTGGTGGCCCGGACAATGGAATTGCTTAACTTTTTGCTGGTTTTCAGCTACAGTGTTTATCCATACCTTTCTTGGTCTTCCCTTCGCCTTCCTTCCAGATGTTCTGCTGTAAAAAGTCTCATATGCAATTTAGTCTAGCCTCATTCCCACTAGATGGCCGAACCATTTCATTTTTATTCTTACATTCTCTCTAATGCTGGTATTCGTAACCCGGTCACTTCTTGTGCTGTTAGTGACCTGAAATAGACAGCGCATTTCACATTTAGTTTTTTTCTGTTATAGTGCTATACTCATTGTCTATGTTTGGCACTGACAGCATAAAGCAGGGATGAAGATGCTATTAGTGGTTTCCCTGAAAGAGAAAGGCACCAGCCAGATAAGATTTTTTCCTGTACGGCACTGCGACTGGCCTAGCAACCCGGCAGTGGTGTAATCGAGTTAGGTTACACAAGTTAGTTTTGCTACACACACACAAAAAAATGAATTATAACGGCGTTTAGAATGGCTACTTGGAGCATCAGCGGAATGAGAGACAAAGAGACGAAACTGGTCGAATTGATGATTAGAAAAAGAACTAAAATCGTGGCAACATCCCAGACAATCAGGTAAAAGTCAATGGAGGTACACTTACAGTAACAACCAATATGCAACAACACATCTACAATCCAACGATTAAGATTAATGACAAACACTTAAAGAGTTTGTTATGGGACAGTCTAACGAAGTTGGATGTAACTTTTTATACAAATATCTCAAAACACAAGATACAGTAAAACAATTCACAAACACAATGACAGCAGTCAACATTTTTGAAAGAAAGTCCTGTTATGTCAGGGTCTGCACCCACAGCCTTCCAAATCGCAGGCGAGCGTCTAGCCACTACACCACGCTACTTCCCGAGAAAATTAGTAAGTAAAGGACCAGTCTTTTTACGCCACTGGCGCATAACATATAAAGGGCCCTTACAACACCCTGTTTGTCCTACATCAATTCACCACCAAATGGTGCAGAATTGGTTAGTCTATCTGCCTGCTCGTTTTCCAACACCCCAGCATAATCTGGAGAAATATCCAAAGAACGCTAACTACCCGGGACCTCAGAAGCAATGCTGGTCGTATCCAGTTAGCTCTAAATTTACTCTCGTAACAGCTGAGCTGAAGATAAGGAGTTAAGAACAACATATTATATATATATATATATATATATATATATATATATATATATATATATATATATATATATATATATATATATAAGTCAGGGGCGTCGACACAACTATAATATTGACGGGTCCAACCCTATGTCAATTTTCGAAATAGAAAGTTAATCAAAGAATTCAAACTCCCAGGCCACGACGCCAAAGATAAGCAGAAATACAGAAACACAAGTTGAATTATTAAATAGACGTCAGGACAGTGAAGTTACATTGCCATTAGCAATCTTGTGAAATAAAACTAAAACCCCAGCAGTAATATAGATCTACTATCTATATACGAACACGCATGTAAATCAGCCAACATCCCATTTACATTTCCCCATAAACATCCAAGATATCGGCGCATATATAGATATAACATTTTTCATATATACGGAATGCCATAAACGTTATTTGCATGTGATAAAATATGAACGCCCGATTGGCTTACTGTCTAGTAAGGAGGGATTTACTGCTTTTTTGACAGTTATTGGCAGTCACAATAACGTATTGGCTAGACGTTTGAAACCTCATCGTTGCTGACGTTTTAAAAATTGACCTTGGCGTCCAGGTCAAGCCAGCCTACAATAGGTACCAGAAAGTGTCATAGGAAGTAAAGGCAGATGGCGTGATGTTGACCACTTTGCCCAACAAGTTCCGCCCAGAGTTCCAATTCAGATGGTAGCGGTAAAGGCTGTGATTATATGGCCACCTTGAACATTAAACCGATGAGTATAGTGGATTCGTTGCATGCTGAGCAGTGGAACATACACACACACACACTCCCTTACACACACGGGGTGGAGGTGTGTGGGGAGAGTTGGCTGGAGTTTTCATAGTTGTTTAAAAAAATGGTTTTGTATATGTATAAATACACATACAGACAGGCACACACATGCATAAAATCTGCTTAATAGCCAGAGAGTATTTTCTCNGTGACGTTTCGTTGTTTTTGTGAGATTTTATCCAGTAAACGGGTTTGGGAAAAATTCGGTCTAGTGTGTTTATAACTGTTGTTGTTTTTGTTATTCGACCTAGGGTTGGTGCTGGGCTAAAACAAATTTCTGTCTATGGATTTTGCTTCGAGGTATCAGACAAATTTTGTCCACATCATATGTTGAGGTTTCTGCATGTGCAATTAACAAGGCTAATACATTTTTTTTTAATTAGAGGGAGGTTTTGTGCGGGGTGGGGGGGGGGAGGAGTTGGTAGGGATAGTGGTCATGGGCTTTAGTACGCTTAATTCTTCCAGGTCGAGGCACTGTCCCCTTTGGGGTGGGGGTGGGGGGGGAGGGGGGTGGACAGGTGTGATTTCTGGCATGGACGCTATAGCTTTCGATTTTCCTTTTTGATGGTATTTCCTTCTATCTTTCTCAACTTCTTCTATGAGTGCCCATAATAAATACATATGTGTTGTTTCTTATATAAAATGCAGTATGCATACAGATGATAAAGTTTATATACTGTTGGCGTACAGCCGTGGTTTGTATGTATTCGGTACATTTGTACACTACCCAAGTAAACGGTAAGAACGCCGAGCTCTCAGGCAGGAGACCTAGGTTCGAAACACTCGTTTAAAGCTGGGAATTTTATTCTGTCGGGAGCAAAATATATCCTACCTGCACTAGCCGTACGGCCGTAAATCGGTCAAGCTCAAAAGACAGCCGCGCCCCACCCCCCCCCCCCCCCCCCCACCCCCTCTTTTTTAAAAAAATCCTGCCTAAACCGCAAAGTGGTAATGAAGGTAGTTATTTGCAGTTTTTCTTGTTACATACACAAGCAAAGGACCAATCTTTGCGCCAACGGCGTGTGGGCATATGTTGGTCAACTCTTCTCTATAGACCAATAGACATCCAGTGGCTCAAACCTCTATGTCTATATCATCACTCAGCAAGTCCTTTACAGAACGTCGCTCTCTTTACGGCACGCCTGAAAGTATCACCTTTCCCTAGCCAGCTCTCTGGCCGCATGTGCTTTCAATGCCAATGCATCTCCGATGTCTTGTATCCACCTTCTCGGTGGTCGACCCCTGCCTCGCCCTCCACACACTGCACCTTCCATTACCGTTTTTTCCAAGCCACCATGGCGTTTGATGTGGCTAAAATACTTTAACTCTATGTCTACTCTTTTGAGTCTTGCGGATTTAACTTCCAATTCCTTTAAAAAAAATCAAAAACTTAACCACGTTCAACCTGCTCTAGCTAGCCGAAGCTGCCAACAGTCTCCGGCTATATTTGTGGTCTGTTTATTTGCGCCACTTTCGTGGCTAACGTTCTGGCATTTGAGTCGTCTCTGGGCTTAATGCTTCTTTCCTCCATGTCAGACCGCCCTCATTTATAGTTTTAAAATTTTGATTTATCTTGTAATTTTAATTTCAGCTTTATAGCAAACGGGTCACCCCATCTTTGCTTCGCTCCCGTGCTAGCGAAAAACACACATAATGTTTATCACAGTCCCTTGTGGAAAGACAAACTGCTGTCTCAGCAAATCTAGCATACACTCGGATCAAAAGCATATGGTAGCCATCCGAAGTGCTAACACAAAGTCTGACGTTATAAATGCAGTTCATCATTGATGGTAGCAGAAGTCACCAAAAGATCAGCAGTTGCACACGCGACCAATTGTAATCAAATAATGGCCCCACCAATAGTGCGACAACCGGCATCGCGCCATTTTTTGAATCTACAAATCACACCACCATGTTGGTCAGTCGAATAACATTCCAAATGAAATCCCCAGCTCACAGTGTCACGTCATGCACTCAACTCAGAAGCTGGGTTACGAAACTATTTACTTCCAGTATACAAATTGAGCAAAAAAGCAACGACCACAGTCTGGCAAAAACAAAACAGTGGCAGTGCCTAGTGTTCATTTGGACCTGAAGCATTATGTGAGGGTTAATAAACTGTCACCCCAGCAGTACCCTACTATTAGCTGGGAAAGGGATTTAGGACATTACATCCACCAGCAAGCGTCACCCAACAACGACCTGACTGCCTTCGTTAACGACTGTTCACCCAACAGCCATGCAGTTCTTTGGCACGAAGGAGACACCTTGAACTTGGGTTTTGGACTGCCGACTCCCTACACGAAGATATATGTGTGCTACTGGTGTCCGGTAGCCAAAATACTATCTCACTGTATTACTAAAATTCAGCACGCATATGCATACAATTTTGAGTATTTTACTTTGCCAAAAAGTACTGAAAACGGTTTTTGGGTTTGGATAGACCCGAAATGTGAAAATATTCCGCGTGTGACCTTAGTGGTCTTATAGTTGTCTTCCTGCAATAAGAACGGGTTAATTATATCATGAAGATGTGTGTGAAATGTTAGGTGGAGCCTTACATTGTTATATTGTGGTCTGATTGTGTCGGTTTGGGTTGGTAGCTAGGCTCATGTGTATGTAAATACCAGATCCCTGAAATACGCATCATGTCACCAGTCTTTACCATCGTACTTTGGGGGGCGGGGAGGGGGGCGGGGGGGGGGAGGGGTTGGGGTGTGTGTTGTGGAATTGAACGTCGTCTCCTGAATCACATTCTCGTCCTGTCAGTTGCCTTTCTTATAAAGTACATTTTTTTTGTCACGTTTACTATTATTGGAATGCCATATTAATACAAAATCTTCCATAGTGATTCCATATGCAGGTTATCAAAAGCCTTTAACAGATCGACAAAGAAAATATAAACTGCGCTGTTCCATTCATTGTTATGTTCGATTATTTGACGCAAGGTGAATTTATACAGTGTTTGAATTCCCCTTTCTAAAACTCGCTCGCTCGTGCCTAAAAGTTGACTCCAGGTCAGGGCGTCAGGACAGTGAAGTTACATTGCCATTAGCAATCTTGTGAAATAAAACTAAAACCCCAGCAGTAATATAGATCTACTATCTATATACGAACACGCATGTAAATCAGCCAACATCCCATTTACATTTCCCCATAAACATCCAAGATAGCGGCGCATATATAGATATAACATTTTTCATATATACGGAATGCCATAAACGTTATTTGCATGTGATAAAATATGAACGCCCGATTGGCTCAGTGTCTAGTAAGGAGGGATTTACTGCTTCTTTGACAGTTATTGGCAGTCACAATAACGTATTGGCTAGACGTTTGAAACCTCATCGTTGCTGACGTTTTAAAAATTGACCTTGGCGTCCAGGTCAAGCCAGCCTACAATAGGTACCAGAAAGTGTCCTGGGAAGTAAAGGCAGATGGCGTGATGTTGACCACTTTGCCCAACAAGTACCGCCCAGAGTTCCAATTCTGATGGTAGCGGTAAAGGCTGTGATTATATGGCCACCTTGAACATAAAACCGATGAATATAGTGGATTCGTTGCATGCTGAGCAGTGGCCTCACACACACACACACACACACACACACAAACACACACACACACACACAAACACACACACACACACACACACACTCTCACTCCCTTACACACACGGGGTGGAGGTGTGTGGGGAGAGTGGGCTGGAGTTTTCAGAGTTGTTTAAATAAATGGTTTTGTATATGTATAAATACACATACAGAGACGCACACACATGCATAAAATGTGCTTAATAGCCAGACAGTATTTTCTCACTGATTTATGTAAGGGGGTGCTAAGTCGTGTAACAGATGTGTATTTTTGAGGGTCGGAGGAGATGGGCGAGGGTTCAAGAAGCCTGAGCCCTCAAGTTGGAGGATGATTTAAAAAAACAGATAACCTTGGCTAAAATTTGATTTAAAACCACGGCTACTGCACTGTCGCGCAAGAATATTCATGAAACCCGTTCTACCATCCTGATTCCATATAAAACAAAGGATTATAAATTCACATTGCGAAGTCACACACTAGGTTGAAGTATATCTCTCTATTTGACCTCTTTTTGAACAGTTCATTATGCAGAAATACTTCTGGCTCAAAAGTTAGCGACCAAGCTTCAGCTTGTCTGCTCCTGAAGGTGTCTAAATTCAATAAAGTACAAGCCAGCGAAGTGTCCTTTCCGATACCGAGGATGCTGTTATCCTCAAGCCGTTTCATAAAGTGTGTTTCGTTGTTAACAAATTAGGGGAAAGGCGTCCTTTAAGAAATTCTTTTGTTGTTGTGTCTGTCAGTCAGCACAAACAGAGAAAAACAAAGGCTTAATTGTACGGGAGGTTTTTACCTCACAAAAGTACTTAATACTTTTCCGAAGACAGCTAAAAATGGTAAGCCATGTTATTTGTCGGCGCCGATGGCACGTCTGTCTGTCTGTCCGTCCGTCTATCTGTCTGTCTAACTGTCTGTATAATATATGTTTGTCTGTTTGTCTGTCTGTCTGTCTGTCCGTCCGTCTGTCCTTCCGCCTACCCGTCCGTCCGTCCGTCCGCCTACCCGCCTGTCTGTTTGTTTTCTTTTAATACACAGTATTCACATAATGGATATGACTATCTGAGCATAAGGTACGTCACATATACCAAAAAAGCAATTGTTGTGCGACAGATGAGTGGGTGGAAGTGTCGACTGTAAAATAAGCTTCCGAGGCAAGTTCCTGACCATTGTATAGTGGAACCTCGCGTAACGAGCATAATTCGTTCCAGAATCATACTCGTTAAGCGAAATACTTGTTATGCGAAACAATTTATCTCATATAAATTAATGTAAAATACGATAATACGTTGACAAAAGTCGACATAATTATGATACATCGATATTATTTTTTACTAGAAAGATGTTCAGAGACATTTGTTTTTGCCGACGCTTCAAAATTTGGCTAAATTGCAATGTAGCATTATCATTAAATAAATTTGCAGCGCGCATAGCCACTTCCTTATTAGGGTGATGCTTCTCAATGTAAGATACAACAGTTTTCCACGCTTTTAGCATTTCTTTTATTTCGCCAGAAGATTGTTGCTTTTCTGTTACCTTTTCCTCCGACAAACTTTCCTCCAAAACGTCTTGCTGTAAAACACAATGCAGCTCTATCAGCTCTTTGGTGGTCAGCTCTTGGCTGTGCTCTTCCACAAGCTCTTCCATATCACTGTTATCCACCTACAATCCCATGATAGGTGCGAAAGACACAATCTCGTTGACTACAGGTTTCACATGTACTGTCTCGAACCGTTCAAAGTCATATTCCACAACGCTGTCCGGTCAAAGCTTCTTCTAAGCAGAAGTTAGGGTTCTCTTGGTAACCCCTTCCCCCGCCTTGTCGACCATCTTGAGGCAGACAAGGATATGGAAGTGGTTTTTCCAAAACTCTTTGAGAGTGAGGTTGGTCCCTTCAGTCACCTGAAAACAATGCTCGAAGAGTGCTTTAGTGTAGAGCTTCTTTAAGTTAGAAATAACTTGCTGGTCCATAGGCTGCAGTAACGGAGTGGTGTTGGAAGGCAGAAACTGAATCTTGATGAACTTAAATTATTTAGGGAGGTCCTCTTGTAGGCCTGGAGGATTCATGTACATATATCACAATATAACACAAGTTTAAGAAAAAATGTGTGATCACAATCGACACTACGATGCTACTGGAACGAGTGCTAAACACAGACTGATGTAACATGCGCACAATTCGGGACTTCCCCTCTCCTCGCCACTCGTTATGCGAAACGTCACTCGTTAAGCAAGTCATTTTTTTACATTTTATTTTGCTCGTTATGCGAATTACTCGTTATGAGAGGTGCTCGTTAAGCGAGGTTCTACTGTATATTCTTCCTGCCAGTGTGTCCGTCCACACGCTCTTGTCTGGTCTTGTCTGTCCGCCTGCTTACACGTACGAATTTAGTCTCGCAGTTATATACACATACACACGTGCACATGCAATGTTTCTATGTCTACTCCATGCTTTCTTTTTGGGGCACATCTAGAACACAGGTCAGCCTCTCTGAGGCTTAGAGTTCATCTCTTGCGAGGTTTACATTAAACAGTTCTGAGGTCACTATTAAATGGTGCCTGCTCAGGCTCGTCAACTTTGCTCAAGGTTACGGGGATGTTCCGGTGTATTATTTGCTTGAAAAACTTTCCATTTACGTTTTCATTCCCAGAAAGAGAAATCGTTTGACGTAAGTTGCAGCGCTTTCCTAGAGGGTTAAGTGTTTAGGGCCAGTTTTGATGTGTTTTTTTTTACCGTTAAAAGCGCTGACATCCTGAAAGGTACAACACGCGACATCAACGGCCTGTGTGTGTGTGTGTATGTGTGTGTGTGTGTGTATTGTGTGTGTGTTGTCCATCAAGATGATGATGACTATTGTTTTTAATCAAGTATGAGTGATGAAAGAGTGACTTGCGCAGCGACGTGGATTAAAGTGAGGGAGGTTTGCTCAGTGTCGTCGACCTCACTCTCTCGCTTGAATCATATTTGTTTCCAGTGGCAATATGTTGTTGTTGTTGTTGTTGTTGTTGTTATCGATCCAGCGGTGCATGAGCTTTCGCCCTTTGGCCCAATGCCATGTAGTGGAATTTGCATGTTTTCACAAGCTGTTCTTTTCCTCCGTACAAGGTGTTCCACTTGTCTGGTCTCGGAGGGAGTAGAGTTCTTCTTGTCTCACTGAGTTCTGGGCACTCAAAGAGATGGTGTTCAACAGTTTCGTAGGGGCAGTTACATAGCTGGCACTCTGGGGAGTGTTGTGGCTGTATTCTGTTTAAGTGTCCATTGAGTGGAGTATGCTGCGTTCTAAGTCTGAAGATGGTGGCCTGGTCCCTTCTTGTTAGATGGTTAATGCTGTCATTAGGATCAGGGCCAGACATATGTCTATAAACCTCTCTTCCAGTGTCTCCCATGGCCCATCTGTTCAACCAAGTCTCTTTGTTTATAGCTCTTATCAGTATTTTTGCTGTCTGGAGGGTTGTCGCTGTAGGTGGTTGTTCTTGTGTTGCTCCTTTCTTTGCCAATCTGTCAGCTCTGTCATTACCTGGTGTGCCATAGTGACCTGGAATCCACTGCATCACTATTCTGATGTTGTATGAGGTAATAAGCTGATCAGCATCCATGATTATCTTGGCTATATCAGTTCTGCAGCGTTCACTGCCCTCCAGAGCTTGAAGGGCAGACATTGAATCTGTGAAGATGACAATATTTTGGACCTTTGAAGGGTAAACATCCATTACAGTCTTTAGGTGGTATACTGCTGTTTCCAGTGCAATTATTTCAGCTTCATAGTTTGAACAGAATTCCCCGCATGCATCAAAATCTCTTCAACAGATCCATCGGGATACCTATGTAGATTCCGTAACCTGCTTAATGGTAGCTTTAAATGCTGATCCATCAGTATAGACATGTATCCATTCTTGGGGGTAAGAATCAACGGTCTTTAGTGATGAGTTCATAAGAGCGATTGGGTCGGACTGTTTGGTTTCCTCGCCTACCAATTTAGTTCGGACTTCTGGAGCTTTAAAGCGAGCATGTGGTGGTAGGTTTCTTGCAACATTCTGAATTCCTTGACGTCTTTCTGGGAGGTGGTCTCTGTCCTGAATTTCATTAACACAGTGTAAAACCGATTTGTGCTTTATTCTTTGTTTGTATTCCCAGTTTTCTACAAGATGTTTATTAGGATGTCCAGTGGCAATAAAGAGTCATGACGACTTGAGATATGTCTAGGTATAGTACTTTAGTAGGTGTTTAATACTTTGTGTGATTGTGTGTGTGTGTGTGTGTGTGTGTGCATGTTTTTGGACTAATATTTTAAAGAGTGGTAAGAGCGTGTATTCTGTGCTTTTGTGCTTTAGCGAGTTTCTTCCAAATCCAAGGTTTTCATGCATTAATCGAACGTTAACCCTAACCCTAGCTCTAACCCTAACCTTAATTAACCTAACCACAACTGTATGCTAAATCTACCACCCCCTGAAATATTTGACTGTCCTGTTGACCTGTGGAGTTTCCATGTTTGTGGTCGGCTAATTAAAAAAGTAACTTGCCTTGTCAACTTGATTTTGTGGAATGCGGCGAGAAGGGGGAAGGGGGGGGGGGGGTGGGGTGGGGTAGGAGGGTTGTGAACCCTACCTTCCTAAATGTATTTTGATAGAGCTTCAAGGTTGCCAGGCCTGTAAGTTCCAGCACTAGTGGTTGATGTAAATAAAGAAAGATACCAAAAACACGACGCCAGGAAAAAAAAAACAATCAGGGCAAGATACCAGAAACACATCTCCTGGAAAAACCCAATCGATACAAAATACCAGAAACACGTCGCCTGGAAAAAACACAGTCAGGACTAGATATCAAAAACACGTCGCTAGGAAAAACACAATCAGGACTAGATACCAAAAAACACGTAGCCAGAAGAAACACAATCAAGACTAAATACCAAAAACACGTCGCCAGGAAAAACACAGTCAAGACTAGATACCAAAAACACGTCGCCAGGAGAAACACAATCAAGACTAGATATCAAAAACACGTCGCCAGGAAAAACACAGTCAGGGCAAGATACTAGAACCTAGGAACACGTCAGGGAAAAGAGATTAATAAAATCAATACCCTATTTGCCCCTCCCGAACTCGATATAGATTGACAAAAAAAAAAAAAAAAAAAAGGCAGTCCTTCAAGAAGAGATGCAATCAGCTAATTGATCAAGTTATTTAGACGAACACAATCAAGATTTGTGTTCTGATGATTAAAAACGACAGGAGGAAGACAATGAGACGATATCTGAATGCAAAATATTGACCAAAGTTTCAAACCAGATCATGAGTTAATTAAGCGAAAAGGCGACACGTCGTCTTCAAGGCCATGTAGGCCAACAACGGCCTCGCCTATAAAAGCTTTACTTCGGGGAGAGGGAGTGGGGCTATAGGAAAGGGGTGTAGAAAAGAGAAAAGAAAGAGGGGCCTGGGGTTATGCCTATCTCGGCTATCTTCAAAATAACGGTCCCAAATTATCGAGGCAGAAAGTATACACTAACAGAGCCTCAGTCACGTGTCAATTGCGCACTTCCGGCAACTTAAATTGCGCTCCTCCGGCGACTTGCGCCACCACCGATAGTATCACTGACGCCGCTTACGCGGATTGGGGCTATACTAGATGGCTGGGACTCACAAGCAGCAGCTACTGCATTTCCTTCAGCTGCTTCATTTTATTTGCTCGTGAGTCCTAGCCGTCTAGTTTAGAGATACTCTCAACGGTGGCGGTTTAGTCCCCGGAAGTACGCAATTCGGCGGTGGCGGTCTAGTCCCCGGAACTGCGCAACTGACACGTGACTGAGGCTCTGTTAGGGTATATTATCTGCCTGGATAATTTGGGACCGTTATTTGGAAGATAGCTCCCCATCTCTATGTTTCTTGGTTCTGCACCGCTCCTAACTGACTATGTGAGCTGGTATTAGGAAATGTCATGGGAATTAAAGTCGGATGGCGGGGTGAAAATGTAATATAGCTCTTAAATTAAAAAAAAAAAAAAAAAAACATATCTAGAAACCTAGAGACTGTTCATTGTTCGGGGTGAAAATGTAATATAACTCTTTAAAAAAAAAAAAAAAAACATATCTAGAGACCTTGAGACTGTTCATTGTTTACTAACCAGTGTTCTCCAGACTTTTATCGCGGACCCAGAAATTATAAGAATTATTTCACGCGGGGCCGTGACTTGCTATGATACAGAGACGTGGCCGCATCACCGTCATAAAACGATTTGAACATGGGGGAGGGAGGGGGGAGGGGATTTGGATACCTTGCGTCATACTAAACAGATCTACCGCACGGAAATGATTTAAGAGACCGACTGAGAAAACAAACTATTGATGCAGTTACAATTTCATTTAATAATTACAGTATTACAAAACTACATTTTTTAAGCTATAGCAACATTAGCAACTTAATAGTTAAGTATTCTGATATTCGTGGCTTGAGCGCTGTTTCTGAGAGAGTAAGCGCTACAATGACATCCATTCTATTTCTCCCTCTGGTTCTCTTGAAGTCGCTATCTGATTAGACGAATTAGACACTGGGACACAGACCAAGGGTCGAAGAACGCCAGTGCAGACAACATTAACCACAGTTGTACGGCAATGCTTTAACATTGTCCAGTGTCTGGTATCGTCGACACACCAATACAATTTAACGAGCGCTCTGTTATTTCTCACTACGTGCCTCTGTTTCGTCTTCTCACACGACCACACTTTCTTTACTACGGTTTTCTGTCTGCTTCTTTTTTTGCTGTCTGCCTGGCAAGTTTTTCCTAGGCGCGTCCTTTTCTGAGAGATGTCAGTAAACACACTTTTGCGTTGCCAGCCTGATAGAAAAGCAATTAGTAGTTAATGGCAACGTTTCACTGGAAATAATGAGGGACAAATAAGAAAATATAAAAGACTTAAGCAGGGGAGATGAAACTTCAGGGCCCTGCCGTTTTGAGTCCCCACCACTTAATTTTTGAGGAATGCAGCTGTACATCCCACTTTTCTTGTTTTACATACGCGATTAGTAGACCCCTATGTATGTTTAGATTGGTTGGTTGGTAGTTGTACCCCAAAAGGACATCACACAAGTGATAAACACCCTGTGACACAAAGTGCCACCAATGCGGATGAGGATCACCCGTGGAGAGGTCCCAGAAACCCCTTTCAGCCGGTATGGCCATATCTATGGCTAGGCCATATTGAAGGCCCCCTGCAGAAGCCAGGGTGCGGCTTAAAAAAGACCAAAAAAGTGCATCCCTCACGGGGACGACCTGCTAATAATTTTTTTTAGATATGTTTCGATTTTTTTCTTTTCAAGTAGCTTTTAAGCACATGTCATATTGTTTGACTCCACCTTCCCCCATTACCCACTAGAAAATTATAGGTAGCACCCTCACCCCCACCCCTTTTCCAGTTTTATGTGTGCCGGCGCTCTCGTTCCAGACTTAAGAGCAACAAGGAGAAGACAAACACAAATCAACTATTCGAAAGATTCCCAAACTGAGATTACTGCCCCTCAAAGGTTGGTGTGTACCGGGTCACACAATAAAGATATTACCACTTTAAAAAAAATGTGCTTTAAACTTACTACCTAGAACAAGATGTATTTTTGTATGCGCTTATGACAATCACTATATAATCCTATCCTAATAATGGAAGTGAATCATGGACAGTTGGCACATTTGAAACACAGTGAAACATTATTTGGAAGCTGCCGAAATGTGGTTTTATTGTCGAATGATCAGTTAAATGGGCAGATTAAACAAAGTAATGAGTATGTCTTGAAAAAAAAAACGGACCCACGAAGAGAACTGATTGCCAGCTTCAGAAAGTGACAATCTATATTCTTTGGTCATATGATGAGAAGGAGAAAACTGGAGTACATCGTGACAGTAGGAAAGTTGGAGGGGAGAAGACGCAGAGGAGACCGTGAGGAAAGATGCTGGATTGCGTGGATAATTATTTGTGTGAGAGTTGATCGAAAGTATGCGAAACAGAAGGTTGTGGATTGATATGACTATCAACGCCACAAGATATAGGCTTTAAGAAGAAGAAGAAGAAGAAGAGGAAGAAGAAGAAGAAGAAGAAGAAGAAGAAGAAGAAGAAGAAGAAGAAGAAGAAGAAGAAGAAGAAGAAGAAGAAGAAGAAGAAATAGTAAAAGAAGAAGAAGAAGAAGAAGAAGAAGAAGAAGAAGAAGAAGAAGAAGAAGAAGAAGAAGAAGAAGAAAAGAAGAAAAGAAGAAGAAGAAGAAGAAGAAGAAGAAGAAGAAGACAGTCAAAAGAAGAAGAAAGAAGAAGAAAGAAGAAGAAGAAAGAAGAAAGAAGAAGAAGAAGAAGAAGAAGAAAAAGAAGAAGAAGAAGAAGAAGAAGAAGAAGAAGAAGAAGAAGAAGAAGAAACAGTAAAAGAAAAAGAAGAAGAAAAAGAATCTCTATGGGTTATTATGATATGGCCTTGAAGAAACCAAACATTTATTATTATGAAGTTTGAGAATCGCTGGTTTTAACTGGGGCATCACCAAGTCGAAGAAAACAAGAGAGATATGAAGTCATCAAAGCAGACGATTCTGAAAGTACATGACCAAGCTGGCTGGATGAAGTGGACATCTTTTCTTTTTTTTTTTTTCAAATATGACGAAGAAATTGTCATTACTTGTGAGTTCCCTAAAGGTTTCCTAAGTCAATAACAAAAAAAGCCAGACGGAATCCAATTGAAGCAAATGTTTTCAGAGCTATTATGTTAATTCGTAAGACAAAAAGCGAGGTCGACTAATGAACGTTCTAAAAGGACATACTATAAATGGCACTTGTATTATACGTTGACCGGACATGTGAAATTAAGAAAAGTTCATTTGTAACCATGTTGACCCATCTGGCATGTACGGTGCTGTAGAAAACAACAATCGTCGCGTTCAACCAATATCCCTAAAGAGGGGAGCCTTAGGTTATAAATGTGACTAGTTTATGTGTGCCATATAAAATAGCATAGTATTGTACACCACAAACAGTCATGAAAAAGACCTCTACAGTGTTGGTGCCATCAAAGGAGACAGACCCAAATAATGTTCCGACCGGCGACGAAGTCGTCTACGGGCAAGACAATGGGAGACCTGGTCGCCATTGATGTGGCATGTGGTTGTAGATAATTTTATGTAGACGAAACGGTACACGACAGGTGAAGGGGTTAACATGAAACCGGCTATCTTTACTTCCCATAACATTTCCCTATTTTAATTTTAGCTGCATCGACCTGATAGCAAAACTATCATGAATCCACCCAGTGCTGATTCAACCCCAGAATGTTTTTTCTAGCAGGCAGGTGTCAAGGCACGGCACTACCACAGCTCCCGTACGCTAAGGTTCTCAGTTCTCCTGAGTAACGTCCAGTCATGCTTTCATCAACGTCTGTTCAGTCTCCGAGGCAGCTTGAAAATATCCTCCAAGAGCATTAAATAATTAATTAAACTAGTGGTCCGTTCAGATAAGTCAACGCAACACTAAGTTCTGCTCTTAATTCTCCATCTTCACTATGCTAAACGAAGCAAAGAAGAATAGCAAGGTTATTCACGCCAGTTTATTCGTAAATTTGGGTCACGAAGCGTCTGGATGTCTTTATACTTTCTACAATTTGGATTTCAATATTGGTGGTGTCATTAATAGTTTTCCTCTGAATGGTGGTATTCGAAATCGGTAGAGCCTACACTCAATAGTTTGGTCTTTCAGGTAAAAAAAAAAATAGGAGGGGGGAAGGGGGAAAAAAAAAGGGGGGGGGGGGGTTGTGGTAACCTTGAGAGGGCCTAAAATATCTCATACGACATAAAAGATGCAAAACGTTGCTAACTCCTCAGGTGTGGTGTATCTGTGTGTGTGGGTGTGTGTGTGTGGGTTGTGTGGGTGTGTGTGGGTAGGTTGGCGGGGGGTTTGCAAATAGATTTGGAGACAGAAGCAGCGACTTGTTAGTCGTCCTCATGGCATTTAACTGACCTTCTCTTTTGTTCCCGTAATCCCTGGAAAAAAAATCGATGAGCTTATAAGTCAAATCGCTATGCTATGCTTTAAATGCTAAAGACGAGCACCTATGCCGCAATATAACTGTTTCCAAGGATTGAACGTCATGTCTGAAATTTGTTCCTGCTGCATTGGCATCCGAATAGTGCCTTCTTGAGTCGCTGGGGTTTCACTTTCCCTTAACAAGCCAATCGTAAAAGACGACTACTTAAGATTTGATGTAATTGGAGGTGTACAGTAAATGGCGCAGATATCATAGTTTAGCTACAAATCACAACATACCAACCAACTTTTTGACAAACGGAGAAGAATAAGAAGAGTGTGGTGAGGATGGTTGGAATGCAGGGGAGTCAATTGATGTCACAACTTCGTGTCCCAGAACGCTAGGGGAGTGTAAAAGAAGAAACAAACTAGGATGGAAAGAAACATCTAACTAGGACTGGAACAGTTTAAGCTAATGTTTGTCTACACTTACATAAACAAAGGGGCCTCGTTAGCGCAGTCGATAGGAGGCTCGCTTTCAAATCCAGCTGCGACTCGCTGCAGCCCGCGGCCGGTATTCGAAACCGGGCGGTTCCCGGGGTTCACCCTCTAGGAAATGGGTACCAGGGTTTAACATTCTGGGGTACATGGAGGAAAGTCGCTGTAGCTAC
The DNA here is from genome assembly GCA_905116865.2 of Candidula unifasciata. NCBI lineage: Eukaryota > Metazoa > Mollusca > Gastropoda > Stylommatophora > Geomitridae > Candidula > Candidula unifasciata. Next base: position 817,480 of record CAJHNH020001112.1, read on the forward strand.
GGAGATACGTGCGGACGGCGACACAGGCGGACAGTTTCTTATCAGCTGTCCGTACTGATGGCAGAACTTTTTTTTTATTTATAACCGTGGGCAATGACGCTGGTTCACATCTCTTGACTTTATTTTTTTTTTACCTTTACATAAACACACTATCAAGACAGTGTTAAGCAAACAACTGAGAATGACTTTAAACATTTCAACGCTGACTTATAGTGCTCACTGTGCTAAGATAAGACCCAGTGGCACTAACAGTGACTACATTCCAAGAATTAGCCTCTAGGGCTCGCCCTGGTTGGCGCAGAATCCGGCCCCGAACGAACGCACGCAGTCTCTCCGCACGCGAACACCATACTGCGGTTATTTTCTTGCTTCCACCCTGAGCGCCTTTTCCGAGTTGTCATAATATTTGGTTTATCCTGTCGTATATGATAATATAGGATGCTGTTTGAGGATTAATGTCATGATAAAGGAATTAACCGGTTTGGGGTTTATTGCTTTGGTGGAAATCAAACCTTTGCATTTGGTTCGGATGAGTCTTTTCTCGAAATGATATGTATGTAGCGTGTGCGTTTTTTGCAAAGGAATTATGATAAACAGGTAGGATTTTTGTTTTGTTTTCATTTAATCTGATACTTTGAGATATGAAAATGATGTAAGTATAACTGTTATACTGTCAACAGATTTACCTGCTGAATAATTACGAATGTTTTTTGTTTTGTTTTCGCTATTGACAGCCAATAATTCGCAGATTCTAATAATATATTTAGTGTTTTTCTTTCTTTCTTCTCTCTGTAGTGTCATTGCTGTGCTTTCTCTGCCACCCCTTTTCTCCCCCTCCTCCTTCCTTCATATTTAACATTTTCCCCTCGCCTTCTGTTTCCTCATTCTTTTTCTTATATCGCTCTATAACCTCCTCTTAATTGTCCTATCAGTTTTCTCTCTCTCCCTCTCTTCCTCTTTTCTTCCATCGCATTATCCTTCTTCTTCTTCCCAGTTTCGTCATCTATCTTCTCATTGTTAATGTTGAGGTGTCTTCTACTCTTTCGTCCTTCATTCTCCTTTTTATAATTCTTCTTTTTCTTTTTCTTACTTTTCCTCTACCTTTTCTCTCTCCTGCATCTTTTCATTCTTATCCTTGTCACACTCCTTTTCTCTTTCTCTTCACCTCCTCCTCTTTGTATCCATCTCCTCCCCTTCTCTCTTTCTCTTCTCTTCATCCTCTCTGTATCTTTGTCCCCCCTTCTCTTCCTTCTTCTCCATCTTCTGCTGCTTGTTTCTTCTTCTTCTTCTTCTTCTTCTTCTTCTTCTTCTTCTTCTTCTTCTTCTTCTTCTTCTTCTTCTTCTTCTTCTTCTCTTCTTCTTCTCTCTTCTTCTTCTTCTTCTTCTTCTTCTTCTTCTTCTTCTTCTTCTTCTTTCTTTTCTTCTTCTTCTTCTTCTTCTTCTTCTTCTTCTCCTTTCTTCTTCTTCTTCTTCTTCTTTGTCTTCTTCTTCTTCGTCTTCTTCTTTTTCTTCTTCTTCTTCTCATTTCTTTTTCTTCTTCTTCTTCTTCTTCTTCTTCTTCTTCTTCTTCTTCTTCTTCTTCTTCTTTGTTCATCTTCTCTCATCATCTTCTTCTTCTTCTTCTTTCTTCTTCTTCTTCTCTTCTTCTTCTTCTTCTTCTTCTTCTTCTTTCTTCTTCTTTTTCTTCTTCTCTTCTTCTTCTTCTTCCAATAATTTTGCTTGTGTTATTTGCTATGGGTTTTTTAAAAACTAACCGGCCAGGAGTTCCTATTACAATAATGTCATCTAATTTAATGTGGCACGTTTAAAAAAAAAAAACGCTTCGTTTAACGTTAAACCAGACGGAAAAGCACAAATGGTATTTACGCCTACACAACTGCAATTGTCATATTAATTTATTTTTCAGTACGCATCCGCTAGCTGCCAAATTTGTCGTTATTATTTTTTCGACCAAATACCCAGCTATTTCTGTTTGAAGTCAATGACCGCCTGTAGCTTGTACTAGCTCGAATAGGTACAGACCGGTCCATTCGGCCAAGATATTTAATAATGGTGGCGACACAAATAGTATTATTGGCCTACTACTAACAACACAAAGTTTCACGCGTTTGAGACTAAAATACAAACATATATTGGACCAATTTATGTGCGTAAACATATGGCGAACACACCATGTCTTATTTAGGTACAAGCCTAACTTAGAATGTTGAGATAACAATCTTGAAGTCGACTTCTACGCCAGGTCGACTTGTCGCCATTATTAACGGTAAGACTTTATAACTAAAAAAAAAAAAAAAAAAAATTCCAGTTCATTCAGTGGTCGATTGAATTTGGTCTCTATAGTTCTTTAGTAGGCGAAATAGTTTACGGTTAATGTATGGCCTGTTGTTCACAGATTTAGCGTATTTGTTTTTCTGTCTGCAGCACCAAACCATAATTGCACATGACAGTTGTTACAACAGACAAAAACAAACCCAACAAAGTTTCAACGCTAACATTGTTTGGGCACCACGGGAGCTAAGCTGCCCTCTAGCCGACCCGAAGGTCTTAGATTCAAATCCACATGCAATGTTTTTTAAATGTATTTTTTAAATGAACTTTGCTTCCAGAACATTCGATTGATACCTTTCTGACTTTCCAGGCGATAATGTTATATTGCGCTAGGAGAAATGTAGAACTAACAGCCCATGGCAATGGCGAGTGTGACTAGCAAGACCCGCCCGCGTCACAAAAAGTCTTCCACTATTATAGCATGGGATTTCAGAACCGTTGTTGTCAACACTTGTGTTTAGATTGTTCCTTCTCAGACGCACAGAGCTCATCATTTCTGCATTAATTTCTTCCTTTATTCCCCCATCCCCTTCCTGATGTGCGCCCTCCACACAGCATAGCATTTGTTCCCATGAGTCCACCTGAGTACCTGTATCATTCATGTCCCGCTTGCATTCATCTTTATATTATAGTATAGAGCGGCCTCGGCATCTTCTACCCATCTTCAGTTTACCATAGAGGATGTCCATCCTCAATTCGCCAGGTGTGACCCAGCCCTAAAATAGGTACCGGGCAGTATCATAATAAGTAAAAGCGGCTGCTGTGATTTTGACCACATAACCAACCAAATGTCCGATCTTCTTCTTCTTCTTCTTATTCTTCTTCTTCTTCTTCTTCTTCTTCTTCTTCTTCTTCTTCTTCTTCTTCTTCTTCTTCTTCTTCTTCTTCTTCACTTCCTCTTTTACCGCTGTGTGTATCGAGGGAGATATAAGTTTCTGTTTCTAGCTCTTCTGGCCGCCTGGGCCATAGGCACATCGTGCTGTTGTAGAGTTTCTCTGATGCTATCCTTCCATTTGTTCTTGGTCTACCTCGTGCTCTACGTCCTTATTCTCTTTCCATGTATGCTTTGTATGGTATGGTGTCACAAGGCATTCTCTCTAAGTGGGCAAACCATTTCACTTGCTGTCTTTGTATGTAATTTAGAATTGATTCTGTGCTGACTTTTTCTCCGCATCACATACCCGATACACCACTGAAAAAAGTCCTTTAAGTTTTTGTTTAGTTTTTTACTCCGAACACAGATGAATATCATTTTCATATAATGCTTTTAAAAAATACGCATAGTTATCCCCGGATGGCTCGTTGTTATTAGTTTGTAAATAAAATATTAGGCTCGGGTATGTTAAAAGATGTCTAAAATGTTGTTTAAAGTGTCCAGTGCATACGTGGGTGTGAATTGCGTGGGTTGTGGTAATCGTTACAACGCAGTGGTCACTTGTGTTTGAGACCATATTTGTGAGCATAGCTTATGATGCGCGCACTAGAGAGCAACATGATTTGGGGTGAACACTATTCACTGTCTATGCAGTGACGATTGGCGCCTCTATTGATACATTTAAGGAATATTGCTATTGGCCGATTGCAGGCAGGAGAAAGTCAAAGTCAGGTTAACAGGCATCTCAACTTTCATCAGAGTACCAGCAGTCGACTCTGACACCGGTTCCAAGCCACTGGTTTAGTTGAAGACCGACATCGCAGTGGACGATGATAATATCAGAGAGAATCTTTATTCGGCTTCGTCACCTCAGAAAGAGGTTTACAACAGCTTCCTTAATTGCGCAAGCTTTGCCTCCAGGACGTCATGTGTCTGATCAAATTGTTCGGAAGAGACTGCATGACGCTGGAATTTAGGCACGACAACCACCACACCGAAAACCTGTTTTTACGCGTCGCCACTGCCAAAATCGACCTCTTTGGACAACCAACATCGTCCCTGGGCAGGTGACAATCAATTGCGGTATGTATGGTTTAGTACGATTCTTTGGTTTTGTTGCAGCGTCATGATAGACGTAAGTGTAGGGGCTGCCGTAGGTGAAGTGAAGGTTTAGCCCACATTTGTGTTGACGAAGCTCTACTGCACAGTGGTGGGGGTGTAATGATGTGGGGAATGATCAGTTACAACTTAAGGAGTCAATTGGTGCACATTGAAGGAAGCTTTAATACGCAACGAGAAGTCAATGAAGTTCTTCGACCACATGCCCTTTAATTTTAGGATGCCAACAGATATCTTTTTCAACAGGACAATGTTAGACCCCATTCTGCACAGCTGACCACGCAGTTCCTGGCTGCCAATAACATTCAAACCCTTCCCTGTTCACCCCTGGCTGCAGACATGAGTCCGATTGAGCATCTGGGAGATAAGCTGAAAAGACATGTTCGTCACCGAAAAGTTGCTCCAGCCAATGGTTGTGATCTGTTCCAGGCACTTCAAGAAGAATGCCAAGTCGCTGATCCATGCAAGAAGAGGCCACACGGCATACTAATGGAAAAGGCCGGACGCCTAAAAATATCGTGACTAAAATGTAAAAATACATGTCAATTGATCGATGGAGCCCTCAGTTGCTAAGTTACTTACTGCGTTACAAAGATACAGAATGTCTAAACTGTGAGTACTTATGTTCCTTTCAGTAGCTTTAAAAAAAAAAAAAGAGAATATATGAAGTTAGGGTATGATAAAAGTGTGTCTCAGTGGCGAAGTAGTCAAGCCGATTTCCTCGCGCTCGGAAGGTCGTGGGTTCGTGGCGGCGTCGTTGAGTTATTGAGTGAATTTTTATGAAGATCTCTGTAAAAACGGAAGTTGTGCTTTGTGCGACGCTCTCGACAAGCACCCAGTTGTTTTGCGGAGAGAGACTGAGACATA
>CAJHNH020001112.1:825170-835170 GCA_905116865.2 Candidula unifasciata
GAGCTCCCCTAAACACAGCTAAGCTTTAAATATAGTCTAAATGCTGAACGGGGTTTCCGGGACCTCTCCACGGGTGATATTCATTTGCATAGTTGCACTTTGTGTCACCCGGTATTTATCGCTTGTGTGATGTCCTGGTGGGGTACAACTTACCTACATACCTTCTCTAACTATTTATGGATAGTAATCTGGTAATCAAAGTTGCGGGCTAACTTTAATAGACAGGTGACTGTCTCTATTTCCATGCTTGGGTGGGAATTAGGGTTTGTGGTGCTAATTCTGTCAGAGCTTTTAACACTTGACTGTCACCCAGGTCGTTTATGCAGCCATTCCATGCAGTAATTTAAGCTAGTCAGACAAATCATCTGTAAAACGGAGGTGCACACTAATTTCAGGTGCTGGAACTCGACTATCCTTCCAAAATAGGAAAACCCAACATACTTGGGAGTAACATTCTACAAAAGACTAACCTTAAGTTCCCACATCAAAGACACCAAAAGGAAAACTTCTCTGCGGCTAAGACTTATTATGAAACTTGCGGCAACAAGCTGGGATGTAGATGCCAACACTGTAAGACAAGCATACACAGGATACATACGACCAAAACTGTGGAGTATGGTGCATACTCCACTGCAGCCAAGTCAAATCTATACAAACTGGACAAAATACAGAACTGTGGTCTCACAATCATCACCAAAGGTATAAGAAGCATACTGATCAATGAGCTGAGGGCAACGTCTGGCCACCAGAGCTTGAGCCATCAAAGGGAAGACAAAGTGCTTACCCTAACAGACAAATTTAAACGCTTGAACAACAACCCCAATTAACAGAATAGCAAACAGCTTAACTAAAAACCTACTGAAAAGACAAAGCTTTCACCATGTATCACAACTATACACCGCAAAAAAACAGTGACATTTTTACGAAAGACCTTCAACGTGGGAAAAGATCCAGGCATACAACATAGACCAACAGCCATACTATACAGTCACAACAACAATCCCAGGCATAGTCAGAAAGGCTGACTAGTGTGGGCCCGAGTACTGCATGCTAGGGCCCTTGAACATTTCTACAACTCTTACCCAAAACCCAAATGGACATACTTTTGCACCGAAGGATCATTGGAGGGAGCAGAAAAAAAATGGATGAACAGGTTCAGTCATCATGCTGCAAGATGGAACAACATTAGAAACGTCATTCCCCCCTCCCTCCCTTTCCACCCCACCCCCAGGCCCGTAAACTCTCAACAAACTTAATAGCAGAGCAGCAAGCAATTACTGATGCAACCAAAGTGCTTGAGGAAAGACAAATTACAAACAGAAGAATTGTTTTCCAATGTGACTGTATGTCAGTCCTCCAGGCGACTCAGAGAGATCCACAAGAAAGCAGGGAGAGGCAACTGACCTGCCAGCTGAACAGACTCAGAAAACAATCAAATCATTCTCCAAAGGCTCCCTTACACTGCGGCATACTTTGAAAAAATCAGACGGACCTGCAAAAAAAAAAAAAAAAAATGGAACAAAGGAGAAACAACACACCTATTCATTGTAATTACCAGCAATCAAAACACTCATCAAGGAAAAATACAAGGAATTATGGAGAGAAAAAAACCAGCAGTAAACATCCATAAGATCCCATCAACTGACTCAACAGAAAGCAACATACACAAATTGTCCGACTTTGAACAGGACAATGCATGCGCAACTATTACATGTCTAAACTAAAGACTGTACAGCCCCCACAGCGTGCCTGTCAAACAGGAACACAAACACTTGAACACATTCTGCAGACCTGACGACTCTACATACAACCTTGAAAAGACACCTGACTCAAGAGCAAAATATGCAAAGCAAGCTATGGGAAACGATGAAGGACCTACTGCTAAAATGCGAGTTCATATAGACAACCAACCTGATGGTCTGAAATGAGCATACGAAACCGTAAGCAAAAAAGAAGAAGAAGAAGAAGAAGAAGAAGAAGAAGAAGAAGAAGAAGAAGAAGAAGAAGAAGAAGAAGAAGAAGAAGAAGAAGAAAAAGACGAAGAAGAAGAAGAAGAAGAAGAAGAAGAAGAAGAAGAAGAAGAAGAAGAAGAAGAAGAAGAAGAAGAAGAAGAAGAAGAAGAAGAAGAAGAAGAAGAAGAAGAAGAAAAGAAGAAGAAGAAGAAGAAGAAGAAGAAGAAGAAGAGGAGGAGGAAGAAAAACAAAGAGTGAAGAAGAAGAAGAAGAAGAAGAAGAAGAAATTACAGTCAGACCTAAGAAACGCACAATAGTCTTTAGAGAATACAGCCAGACCTAAGAAACTCACAATAGTCTTTAGAAAATACAGCCAGACCTAAGAAACTCACAATAGTCTTTAGAAAATACAGGCAGACCTAAGGAACACACAGTTGTCTTTAGAAAGTACGGCCAGACCTAAGAAACACACACTAGTCTTTAGAAAATACAGTCAATCCTGAGAAGACACTAAGAAAGTACAGTCATAGTAAGAACACAGAAATTCAGAAAGTACAGCCAGACCTAAGAAACACACAATTGTCTTCAGAAAGTACAGTCAGACCTAAGAAACACACAGTTGTCTTCAGAAAATACAGTCAGAGAAACACACAATTGTCTTCAGAAAGTACAGTCAGACCTAAAGAAACTCACAATAGTCTTTAGAAAATACAGGCAGACCTAAGGAACACACAGTTGTCTTTAGAAAGTACGGCCAGACCTAAGAAACACACACTAGTCTTTAGAAAATACAGTCAATCCTGAGAAACACACACTAGTCTTTAGAAAGTACAGTCATACGTAAGGAACACACAATTCTCTTCAGAAAGTACAGCCAGACCTAAGAAACACACAATTGTCTTCAGAAAGTACAGTCAGACCTAAGAAACACACAGTTGTCTTCAGAAAATACAGTCAGACCTAAGAAACACACAATTGTCTTCAGAAAGTACAGTCAGACCTAAAGAACACATAATTGTCTTCAGAAAGTACAGTCAGACCTAAGGAACACACAATTGTCTGCAGAAAGTACAGCCAGACCCAAGAAACACACACCGGTCTTTAGAAAATACAGTCAGACCTAGGAAACATACAATTTTCTCTTTAGAAAGTACAGCCAGACCCAAGAAACACACACCAGTCTTTAGAAAATACAGTCAGACCTAAGAAACATACAATTTTCTCTTTAGAAAGTACAGCCAGACCCAAGAACCACACACCTGTCTTTAGAAAATACAGTCAGACCTAAGAAACACACAATTGTCTTCAGAAAATACAGTCAGACCTAAGAAACACACAATTGTCTTCAGAAAGTACAGCCAGACCCAAGAAACACACAATTGTCTTCAGAAAGTACAGCCAGACCCAAGAAACACACAATTGTCTTCAGAAAGTACAGCCAGACCCAAGAAACACACAATTGTCTTCAGAAAGTACAGCCAGACCCAAGAAACACACAATTGTCTTCAGAAAGTACAGCCAGACCTAAGAAACACACAATTGTCTTCAGAAAGTACAGCCAGACCCAAGCAACACAATTGTCTTCAGAAAATACAGTCAGACCTAAGAAACACACAATTGTCTTCAGAAAGTACAGTCAGACCTAAGAAACACACAATTGTCTTCAGAAAGTACAGCCAGACCCAAGAAACACAATTGTCTACAGAAAGTACAACCAGACCTAGGAAACACAGTCGCTAGAAAGTACAACCAGACCTAAGAAACACAGTCTTTAGAAAGTACAACTAGACCTAGGAAACACACTCTTCAGAAAGTACAACCTGACCTAGGAAACACAGTCTTCAGAAAGTACAACCAGACATCATAAACACACAGTAGTATTTAGAAAGTACAGTCAGACCTAAGAAACGCACTGTAGTCTTTAAAAAGTACAGTAAGACCTCAGAAACACACAATTGTCTTCAGAAAGTACAGTCAGACCTAAGAAACACACAATAATCTTTAGGAAGTACAGTCAAACCCAAGAAACACACAATAGTATTCAGGAAGTACAGTCAAACCTAAGAAACGCACTGTAGTCTTAAAAAAAAAAAAAAAACAGTCAGACCTAAGAAACACATAATAGTCTTTAGAAAGTACAGCCAGACCTCAGAAACACACAATTGTCTTTAGATAGTACAGCCAGAGCAAACGACATAGGCTGAAATTTATAGCAGGAAACTTGCACAGAGAAGAGTTTACCTGATTATTGTTGCCTGCACACCCCTTATAGAATCAAGCACCCATTGGCGAACATCTGCAAACAATCAAGTTAATTATAGTTACACCAAACATCATTATGATGCCAGCAGAAAGAAAAACATGAGTCTGTGTGGGTCAGAGTGGGCTGAGCTTCCTTACTGATTTTCTTCAGAGGCTTCAAGGGGGCTGTGTGGTCTTGAGGCATTGTGTTCGTCTCGAGTGCTAGAGGTTCCGGGTTCAAACCTCGGTAAGGGCTGAGATTTTTTCACGTGGACTTGGACTTCTAGTAATTCCCCCTGGTCTCTGGGTAGTGAGATCGGACGCCAGTGTGCACTGATGCGCACGTAAAAAATCCATTGGCAGTTAGAAATCAAAATGAGTAGCTTAAACCGGCAAAATGTGCAGTTAAAAATCTACTGAAAGCATTTAAGGATCCTCGCCGATGCTACAGAACCTGTGCATTATGCTGAGCCTCTTCCTACTCAGACTTGGAAAAAGAAAAGACCACTTATGGGTTACACCCGTGTGCCATGATGTTGATCCGTTGTTCAAAACCTCAAACCTTCGGAGGGTCTTATGGAGATCGGGCAAAGCTTTGTTGTAAAAAAAAAAACAACATAATAATAATAATAATAATGAAAAAAGTAACCATGTGCCGAATCCTAATTAATTATAATAATATTATATGTCCCCCAACATAATAATAATAATAATAATAATAATAATAATAATAAACTACAGTAAACATATGTAAATAAAAAACATAGTCATAATTACATATAAATACTTCCATGGCAATGACGGGGAAAAATATGATTGAGGTGGGGATAGTAAGGGACTCCATCTTACTGTCTACAGGGATTACAAGAGACCTATTGTACATAATATAAATGATAAATTTAGTAATAATAATGTCTGAATAGCACGTAAATATAACAATGTTACGTAAATAATATATTTTTATAAAAGTGTTCTCCAAGTCCCTTCACAGTCTAAGTTTTTTAAATAATTGAATATCCCCTCGTGCGAGTTGTATAGTTCGTAATGTATTATTCCGCATTACACATTTTCAGTGATTGCGAAAGAACTTCTTTAAAACCCTATTCTGAATATTAAATGTTGAATTTTGAATTAACAATCAACAGTACAACACTCGTGTAAGCACTCCGTCCCCATATTCAGCAGCAAGCCAAGAGTTTTAATTCCGATGGCACCAGTACCAGTCTGCACATCCGTCTCCCCGCAGCGCCATTTTCTTCAGACCGTAATGATCTGTTTGTGTCTCCGCACTGTTCACTCGCTTCCAAATGGTCCTAACAACATATAGCTTGTGATGCATCAATTCACCACTAAGTGTCGCAGAACGGGCCAGTCTATCTGCCTGCTCGTTTCCAAACACACCGGTATCACCAAGGTCACTTCTATATATCTTCTTCTTCTTCTTCGCGTTCACCATCTGTACACTCTGGCGGAAAGTTCTGGTTGTTCATCCACTGCTGGACTGCAGTCCTGTTCCAGAACCTGAGTGTTGCGTGTGCATCCGTTTTACAGATCTAACTCATCTGTATGCAGACTGCTAGTTCCTTGCCTCTCATGCAGATGCACTCCGACTTTGAAGGAAGCTACCAGTTAGTCGACTCTTACGACATGCTTTTGGGTAAGCAGTGGGTTTATTCTGGTTTTTCCTATAACAGGGCCCCGGAAGCCGCACGGAGAACTTCTATATATGATTGTGGTGGCTTACCACTCTTAGAAATTTATAGGGTTTTGTGTGTATGTGTGGGGAAAGGGGGGGGGGGGAGAGAATGAATCGGGGAAGGGGTGAGCTCTAGATGCAAAGGCCACAAGGGTCTGGCCCCCCCCCCCCTGCACTACATGTCCACGCAAGCCTATCTCAAAAACAGTATCCTGATAGCCAACAAAGTGCCTGGTCCAGCCGTAATAGACGTGCTTGGAGAGACACAGGAAACACGAATAAGTGACCGTTAACAAGGCTAGTTTATGGCTCGACAGGTTCCCCGGAAATTGGGGACTGTCACAATGCCAGATTTTCCCCAGTCATTATTGTGGGAGATTTCGCCCCCCACCCTCGCCCCGGTTCCCCCCTCTCTTCTCAGAAAGCTCTATTAAAGAAAAGAGTTGCATAGTTTTGCGTGGACGGACATTCTGCGCCAGTCGTGTAGACCGGACACAAATCACAAAAGATATATATATATATATATTGTAGTTTTTCTAGGCAAAAGTGTGTGTGTGACATAGAAGTAAAGTTCCCCTTTCACGCCTTTAGGCGCATCGGCCATATGGGAAGAGCGCCCATATTTTTACAGACCATCAGCACTCGGTGGGTAATGTGGTCAGCATTACGCCGGCCGTCTTTACTTTTCCAGGACAGCCCATCCCAGTACCCATTGTAGGCTAGGTCGACCTACGACGCCCATGCTATGATACAAATCCACGCAGCCAGCAGTGGGTTTTTATCACGGTAGGTTGGATTACGAGTCGGACTCGCAACGCCTAAGCCACGGACGCCGCTATCTATCTATCTATCTATCTATCTATCTATCTATCTATCTATCTATCTATCTATCTATCTATCTATCTATCTATCTATCTATCTATCTATCTATCTATCTATCTATCTATCTATCTATCTATCTATCTATCTATCTATCTATCTATCTATCTATCTATCTATCTATCCATCCATCCATCCATCCATCCATCCATCCATCCATCCATCCATCCATCCATCCATCCATCCATCCATCCATCCATCCATCCATCCATCCATCCATCCATCCATCCATCCATCCATCCATCCATCCATCCATCCATCCATCCATCCATCCATCCATCCATCCATCCATCCATCCATCCATCCATCTATCTATCTATCTATCTATCTATCTATCTATCTATCTATCTATCTATCTATCTATCTATCTATCTATCTATCTATCTATCTATCTATCTATCTATCTATCTATCTATCTATCTATTATCCATCCATCCATCCATCCATCCATCCATCCATCCATCCATCCATCCATCCATCTATCTATCTATCTATCTATCTATCTATCTATCTATCTATCTATCTATCTATCTATCTATCTATCTATCTATCTATCTATCTATCTATCTATCTATCTATCTATCTATCTATCTATCTATCTATCTATCTATCTATCTATCTATCTGTCTGTCTGTCTGTCTGTCTGTCTGTCTGTCTGTCTGTCTGTCTGTCTGTCTGTCTGTCTGTCTGTCTGTCTGTCTGTCTGTCTGTCTGTCTGTCTGTCTGTCTGTCTGTCTGTCTGTCTGTCTGTCTGTCTGTCTGTCTGTCTGTCTGTCTGTCTGTCTGTCTGTCTCTGTCTGTCTGTCTGTCTGTCTGTCTGTCTGTCTGTCTGTCTGTCTGTCTGTCTGTCTGTCTGTCTGTCTGTCTGTCTGTCTGTCTGTCTGTCTGTCTGTCTGTCTGTCTGTCTGTCTGTCTGTCTGTCTGTCTGTCTGTCTGTCTGTCTGTCTGTCTGTCTGTCTGTCTGTCTGTCTGTCTGTCTGTCTGTCTGTCTGTCTGTCTGTCTGTCTGTCTGTCTGTCTGTCTGTCTGTCTGTCTGTCTGTCTGTCTGTCTGTCTGTCTGTCTGTCTGTCTGTCTGTCTGTCTGTCTGTCTGTCTGTCTGTCTGTCTATACATTAAAAAAATTTTTAATCAAGATGCATTCCTACTAGACTTTTTCAATTCACCTCTTGACTACGTTTACCAACTCCCTGATTCAGATGACGCTCTGGAATATTGGCTGAAGACCTTCTCTAGCGTATGTGATAAGCATGTGCCAGTTAAGGAGGTCCGTGTGAAACATCAAACTAAATCCCCTTGGATCACACAGGAGGTAGTTGCAATTATGAGAGAGCGAGATAGGGCGCATAAAAATAAGGATATACTCACATACCGGAATCTGCGAAACAAAGTCCAGTATACCATTCGTAAGGAAAAAAAAGAACTTTTTTAAACAGCTAATAGTAGATAAAAGAAACAGCAAAGATATATGGAAGGCAATCAATACATTGACAAACAAAGGTACTTCAACGCGTTTGCTGACATCTAATATAACATCGGATGATTTCAGTAATTTCTTTGAAGCCAATATAGAAAAGTTAAAAACCACAATTCCAAACTGCCCATGTGATTTATCACTGCTATCAGCATTTTGTGAAAATAAATGCTTTGAGGACATTCCTTCTGACATTCCTCTCATGACAGTTGCGGAAGTTTTTATACATTTCAACAGTCTCAGAAACAGTAATACATCCGGTTTAGACGGAATCAGCAATAGGATCCTTTGTATTGCTGCCCCAGTTATTTGTGAGTCGATGACCTTTATTTACAACCAATGTCTTGTCAGAGGCTACTTCCCATCTGCATTTAAGATTGCCAAAGTGTAACCATATCTAAAATCTGGTTCCTTAGACAGTAGTATTCCAGGTAACTATAGACCAATCTCCCTGTTATCTTCACTATCGAAACCACTAGAGAAACATATTCATAATGTAACTTTTCAGCACCTAGATCACAACAAACTTATAGTGGATAACCAATCAGGTTTTCGAACAAACTATTCTTGCCATACTGCCTTAACTAACATGATTGAAAAATGGCACTAGAATGTTAATGATGAGAAAATATGTGGCGGGGTGTTTATAGACTTTAAGAAAGCTTTTGACATGATAGACTATAACATTCTTATAAGAAAATTAGAAACAATGAAATTTAACTTTAGGCTATTAAAGCTAATTAAATCCTTTTTGTTAAATAGAAAACAAATAATCTGTTACAATAAATCACTATCGCAAGCCACTGAATTAAATCCTGGGGTACCTCAAGGCTCGATTCTCGGCCCTCTGTTATTCAATATCTACGTAAATGACCTTCCTTTATGTCTGTAGTCGTCCTGCGATTTATTCGCAGACGACTGTACCATCTATGCAAATGCTCAAACATGGAATGTACTTGAGTGGTCATTACAATAAGAATTAAATAATGTAGTCCAATGGAGCAGTGCAAACCGTATGCAAATAAACAATAATAAAACCAAATCTATGCTAATAACGACCAGACAAAAACTATACAGTTTGAATTCTCAGAGAACGCTTCAACTCTACATTGGGAGCATTCAAGTAGAAAATGTAACTGAGCACAAGACACTGGGGCTGGTAATTGATGCAAATCTAACATTCAACTCACACGTACAAGCACTTGTGAAGCAAACAGCTAAAAAAGTTTACCAGCTTGCAAAAATTAAAAACTTTCTTGATGAACACACACGAAAGATATTCTATATTTCTCACATCCAGACATATATAGACTATTGCTCTACAATATGGGATGGCTGTTCCAGCTCTGTTATCAAGTGGCTTACATCACTGCAAAAGCGCCCCATTCGCTTAATTAGTAACAATCATGGAACAGTGAGCTCCGAAACATATAAAGGTCTTAGGCTACTGCCGCTTAGTGAACGTCTACTTTTCAATAAGGCGAAATATACTTACAAAATATTATCTCAAAAGGCTCCATGTTACTTATGGCCGTTGTTTGAATTTAATGAAAGGCATAGTAAGCGCCTAAACATATTACACATCCCTAAACCTAGGATAGACCTTGATAAAACAAGTTTGTCATATTTCGCAGCTCAATTGTGGAACTATCTGCCACAGCAAATCAAAAGTACCACTAGTCCATATACATACAATCGGAAACTGTTCGAATATTATCTCAGCACCGATTATATGCCCCCATAGAAGATAAAACATATGTG
>CAJHNH020001112.1:837670-850303 GCA_905116865.2 Candidula unifasciata
GTCGCTCGCCGCGGATAATAAGGTCGTGGGTTCGCTCCCTGGCGGAGCCGGACTTTAAAAATAAATGAACTTGGCTCCCAGGTCGAGCCAGCCTCGAGTGGGTACCGGGTGCAGTCCTGGGAAGTAAAGGAGGCCGGCGTGATGCTGACCACATCACCCATCCTGTGCCGATTGGACAATAAAAATATAGGTCTAGCCCTATATGCCCTATACGCCTAAAGGCGTGGAAAAGGGTCCTTTACCTTTCTGCTTACAGTTTCCTGAAAACTAGGCAGAGGTTGACCTCGGCAAACGTAGATATAGGACAATGAAGATGCACTGGCCATGAAAGCACACAGGGCTAGAGGAAGAGAGACATTTCCCTATGTCGTGATATGAGAGACCTTCTGTAAAGGACCTGCTGACTGACTGACAAGGGAAACGGTTGGTTAAAAGAATAAGTACGATGCGGATTTGAAGATAATAACTTTGGGGACCGAAGCTAGCGCAGTCGATAAGAGACTCGCTTTCAAATCAGGTATTCGTGGTCCTGTCTGAGAGGCACACCCTGGGGACTGTACACTATTTATTTAATGCGGGTCAGTAGACAAGAGTCTAGCCATTACGACATTTCGGCTGCAATGTGCATAATAGGTGTGTACAGTAATTGGCTGTAAGTGCATGCTGAATGTGTGTGACTCAGTCAGTCACCAATATGTAAGTTAATATATGAAAACACAGTCATTGATTCTCAAAGCGGATGTGGCGATGGCTGCAACAGATTGCACAGTTTGGGTGTTATTTACATCCATAACAGAGATAATATCCTCAAGGTTTTCCCTTATTTGTCGCCCCAGAAAATATAATTAACACCAGACACAAATACCACAGATGCAAGATGCGCCAGATAGCTGTGCTAACTGCGAAATATGATAATCTTGTCTTGTTTTTTTTTACAGCTGGGTGGTGTGGGGAAGGGGGGGGGGGGACCTTCAAGCTTTAACACTTTTGCGATCTGATGAGCCACTTTCCTGATGTCAGCCCTATTGGACACATCGAGATACACGTTCAACTTCCTAATGAGCAACAATTGGTGCACTCAGATGGAGTTTACCAAGTACTACCACGGTGCATATTTACCGTAACCTACGGGCTCAGGTACATTGAAGCACACCACATATGTTTACACCTGTAAGGAATAAATAAGTACTGGCTGGCACTTTTCCGTATTTCCAGACGATAGCTTTAAACTGTGCTATGAGGAGGCATTGGACGCCATTGGCGATGGCGAGTGCGACTAGCAAGACCCGCTTACTTTAAGAAATATCTTCAACAATTATAGCATGAGGTTTCAGCACGGATGTTGTCAACATTTGTGTTTAGTATGTTTTTTCTCACACACTTAGCTGTCATCATTTCTGCAATTATTTCTTCTTTTATTCTCAGTCCCTTCTTGGTGTGCCCCCTCCACACAAAACGGTCTATGGTATTTTAATCCCTCTCAATGACTGTATCGTTTATATCCCGTTTGCATACATCTTCATAAAAATAATATATTATTGTATCTCCATCAAGTACGAGGGAAAGTCAATAAGTAAGTCACAAATGGTTACAGGATGGCAAGAAAATGTAGTTGGTGGTTTCTAAAGGTGTCGTTTTGTGAAAGCAACCTCGAACTTTATGTCGCCGTTAGTTAAGTGGCGCTAGGTGTTACATGCGCATTCGCAACACATAAACAAAATGGCGAATGTATTTATAAAGTTGACCCTCAAAGAACAACCGTTCTTGTTGTGTGTGTGTGGTTTTTTTTTTGGGGGGGGGGGGGGATTTCTCAAGGACGCTCTAAAATGGTTGATGAAGTCCCATCTGGTCGTTCTGTTGAGATTACAACAGACGCATCCGTGCAGAGGGCGCAGGAGATGATTAGAGGTGACAAGCGAGTAACAGTTGACTCTGTAGCAGTGGCAATAGGGTGCTCACATGGTTTAGCATACAACATAACATATGGTCAATGAAAACTTAAAGTGTGCTTAAGGTGGGTACCCAGACAATTACGGACGAACACAAAAATGAACTGATTAGGCCTGTCCTCATAGCATGTCTTTTGATATGCAGATGAAGGAGAAGACATAATGAACAGGATTATTACTGTTGACGACTCATGTGTGCATCACTACCAGCCCGAATCAATGCGCCCTTCATGGAAACATCCTTCTTCGCCTTGTGTAAAAATTCAAGGCTACGCCATCAGCCGGAAAGGTTATTCTGATAGTATTCTGTGATTGCCAAGGAGAGCTTTTAACCAATTTAAAAAGAAGGACAGAAAGGAAGAAATAAAGAGGTGATAATGTGGATGCTGATTCATATGGTGAAGTTCTATCGATGCTTCATGATGCAATTTGAAGAAAGCGTCCAGACCTGCTAAGTAGAGGTGTACTGCTCCTTTAAGACGCTGTCGAACCACATACGGCTCGGTTAACTCAGAAGATAACTAACCATCTAGGGTGGGAACGTCTGGTACATCCACCAGAAAGCCCCGACTTAGCCTCTAGCGATTTCTACCTTTTTGGTTCACTGAAAACCCACTTTGACGGGAGACATTTCGCGAATGGTGCAGAAGTTGAATGTGAAGTAAAAATGTAGTTTAGAAAACAGAGCACACAGTTCTATGCAGCAGGTTTGGGGGACATAAAACGATGGGACCAAGTGCATCATTGTTGGTGGAAATTATGCTAAATAATGAAGAAACAGTGTACGTGTAAAAAAAAAAAAAAACAACTGGTTTTCAAGTTATCATTGGGGGGGGGGGGGGGGGGGGGGGAACAACAAATTGTTACATACTTACTGTCTTTTCCTCGTACTACCACGATGAGAAACAGCACTAATTGTGAAAGGTAAACAAAACAAAAAAAAAACAAAAAAAAAAAGGGGGGGGGGGGAGAGAGAGAGATCAAAGGCAGTACTATCGTATGCCAGATTGGGCGGCACAGGCGATTACTTTCTCCACAAAGATCTGATCTGTGTGTCCTTGAGTGAAATTGACCTCACCACCTACTGAGTGCCCATTTGTCTCTATCAGTTAATCTAGCATCGTATGCCATTTACACAAAATGGGGCAAACAATATCATTTTGATGTTACTGTATTTTACAACTAAAATTTCTTTTAAAGGCTGACATTTTCTAGAATCAGATCCTAAAAAGGGTTGTGAGCGTACCTTTCAACTGCAACTAACTTCCACTGTGAAGACGGCACACGTTGTGTTAAAACAGTGGCTCTCAACCTTTCTAATACTGCGACCCTTTATTACAGTTCGTCATGTTGTGACCACCCCCAGCCATTTAATAACAATCGTTGCTACTTCAGAACTTTAGTAAACGTGTGTTTTCCGATGGTCTTTGGCGACCCCTGTTAAAGGGTCGTTCTATCCACAAAACGGTCGAGACCCACAGTTTGAGAACCGCTGCTAAAATAATATCATTAAAGCAGGGATTTGATTCAACGAAACCTGTCACTGATTATTCACCCACAAGTAATGACATCTTTATTCAGCGGTTCTCAAATTTTATGAGTTCCCTGATCACCTTTGTTCTTTCTCTAGCTATGAAGCTCGATACCCAGAAAAAAAGATCTATACCATTGCTCCACACTAGTATCCCAGTTTTTTATTTATTTTTTTTTTAAAATTTATTTATGTGATTTAGCAGAATATCTTTTGAAAACCTGCCATAAAACTGCAATTCGGCAGATATTAAAAACTAACCTATACATGGAACCCTCAGGGGCATAGGGAAAAAGGAGAGCTAAAAAACATGAAGAAGAGAGCTGGAGAATGAAGTTAGAAAGATGGGGAGGACACGGGGAGAGCTCCATGTAATGGCAAAGGATAGAACAACTTGGCGGGAGATGGTTGAGGGCCTGTGCTCCATTGGGGGATAGAAAGGCAGAAGAAGACACTAAGCACGTGCTTAGGTTATCAACCTAGGTTATAACCTTAGGTTATCACAAACGGTGTTGACACCACATGCACTTTCAATAGTCTTCCTGCTGAGCTGTTATATTTTTCTGGTTAAGTATTCAACTTCACTTCAATTCTCGCTATGCCTACTGGCTCACGAGACTTCAGAACTTCAGACTTAAAAACTCAAATCAAATTTTGAAACTTCTTTAAACTTTTTAAAACTTCCATTGATAGTTTGAGTTTTAAGAACCGGAATCACAACACTCGGACTATTCTCTTGATCATTCTGTCCCAAGCTGCGGCGTTCGTGACTAAGGCGTTGCGAGTCCGACTCGTAAGCCAGCATACCGCGATCGAAACCCACTGCAGGCTGCGTGGATTTTTATCGTGGAATGGGACAGCGCAGGTCGACCCAGCCTAAAATGGGTACCAGGATGGGCTGTCCTGGGAAAGTAAAAACAGCCGGCGTAATGCTGACCACATTACCCACAGAGTGTTGATGGTCTGTAAAAATATGGAACGCTCTGCCCATATGCCCGATGCGCCGAAAGGCGTGAAAAGGAATCTTTACTTTTTTAAAACTTTTTATTCTGTCCCAACTTCAATAGCCAGCCTAGAACGCCCACTGATAAAGTAGCTAGGTTACTCAAAAGATCCACCCGCACCAAAATTGACCATGTCCGTCTATGATGACCCCCTCCCTCCCCCCCCCCCCCCCCCAAGGTGCCTTTGTACACCAGACACTACTCCCAAAGGCGTAGGTGACCATGGTATCTGACTCCATCTGGCGCCCCCTGTCCGTCTATCGTGACTATCTAGGGCGCTGCCGCAGACAAGCTGAAAACCGCTGCCCCAAATAATGACAACGTAATCACCACATCTGCCATCTGTGGAGCGATGTTTATCAGCCTTGTTACCGTCGATGACGTCATGACATGAAAGCTATGTTGGTGCTTATTAATGAACGAAATTGTCTTGCAGGTTATGGATGTTCCCCATTCTTGTGTCGACCTAAAAGTCTCTCAGTTATATATGGTTGCGCTGTTAGTAAAAATTGTTGATTTAAATGTCTAGGATTGTCTTAGGGGAGGAGGAGAGGGAGGGGAGGGGAGGGTTAATATTTAAGTTCATTTTTTTAAACGACGTGCATCTAATGATTACTGTATTTATTTCGTCAGCGGGGTTGACTGTTAACTCCTTTAGTATGTCAAGTATTACACCCAGGGCTGGATTAAGATCATTTGATTCCCTTAGCAAATCCACATGTGTAAAGACCGCACTAGTGCGCTATATATGTAATTCAAAATATAAACAATAATAAACCAGAAGATAAAATTGTGTTTATCCCAATAAAAAAAAGTAAGATGGTAGGTGCGTAGAGTAAGTATTTTAACTTTATTTGTTTTTTTAAAAGTATTCTCCTGCTTTTTTTTTCCAACTGTACAGTCTTTGATTTGACCCTCAAAACTAAACCTATATAACACTTTTGCTTCTACACTTAACAGACAAGGCATCCTGCCTGCCTTGTTGATTTGTTCTGATAGGATTTTTTTTTTAAACAACTAGTATAGCCTACTTTAACAGAATTGCACAAGACAAGAAAGCATGGACAGTCATCTCTGAAGCCTCATGCGCCAGTAGGCACTGCGAGAACTGAAGTAAAGTTGAACACTTTAACAAAACAACCCCCCCCCCCCCCCCCCCCCCCCCCCCCCCCCCCCCCCCCCCCCCCCCCCCTCTTCAAAAAAAAAAAAAAAAAACAAACAAACAAAAAAAACGCCCAACGCGAAGACTATTGAAAGTGCATTTGGTGTCAACACCATTGGTGATAGCCTAAGCAGTTTCTTAATGCCTTCTTCTGCCTGTCTATCCCCCAATGGAGCATAGGCCTTCAACCAACTCACGCCAAGTCGTTCTATCCTTCGCCATTAAATGGAGCTCCCCCCCGTGTCTCCCTATCTTTCTAACTTCATTCTTCATCTCTCTTCTCCATTTGTTTTCATTTATTCCTATGCCCCTGTGGGTTTTAATGCAAAGACATTCTAGTTATGCTGTCTTCCTGTTTTCCCAGTGCTTAGTGTACTAGATGGTAAATCCGGCCCTGATGACACTAAATCGGTCAGTGTTCTTTTGTTAACAAACTCACGATAATTCCTACAACTTTACGTAACCATTTTCAAATATAAGTACAGACTGCCTGGTGTTAAAGTCATAACCATCAAGATGATTATCTTCAACTTCTTGCTAGGGGACTGCGTGGTCTCGAGGCATGGAGTCCGTATCGAGTCCTAGAGGTTCCGGCTTCAATTCCCGGTAAGGGCTGGAATTTTTTCACGTGGACTTGGACCTCTAGTAATTCCTCTCAGGGTAGTGAGATCAGACGCCCGTGTGCATTTTTGCGCACGAAAAAAAAATCCCTTGGCAGCTGGAAATCGAAAAAAGTCGCCTAACGGCACTGCCCGGGCAAAATTTGGAGTTAACAATTTCAGTACCCTCGCCGGTGACACAGAGCCTGTGCACTGTGCTGAGCTTCTTCGGACTCTGACTTGAGTTAAAAGAAGAACGGGACACTTAAGGCTTATACCCGTGTGCCTTGATGTTGATCCGTTGTTCAAACTGTAAACTCCATTTCTAGCTGTCAAGGGTCGCAGCGACGAATGCCTGCATATCTGTCAGTTTGTCAGTGTTTTTTTTTTTCTTTTTTTTTCAAAGTATTGTCCTAAATGTAAATTGGCCAGTCTGTCAGCATGCTTACTTTATTCTGACATCTGTCAGTTTGTCAGTGTTTTGTTTTGTTTTTTCTTTTTTTTTCAAAGTATTGTCCTAAATGTAAATTGGCCAGTCTGTCAGCATGCTTACTTTATTAAGTATTATTACTACTAAAACAGATACAATCGCTGGCATTTATATGTAAATCGAACAAAGTGTATCTTGACTTTAATTAAAATATAATCCATTCTCTTAGCGAACCTATTACCTCATGTATACCAATAACCGCCCTGGTGACGTTTCCGTGGCAGCTATTACTGCGGTGTTGTTGGTACAATCTCAGACAAACCAGCTGTGACGGGTACAATTTGTCTTTGTCTCGCAATAGTTTTGCACTGTTTACTATCACCGTTATAAGTAATATCTCATTTTGCTTTGGGTTGCTCCAGAGACAAATATAACCATATTTTATTGTCATTAAAACGACGCAAATATGAATAAATGAGCCAAAGGGACATTAGAGAGACCTACATTTGTACCTTTACCTGCCAGTCACAGATGTGTACATATATATATATATATATATATATATATATATATATATATATATGTGGGGGTGCAGACGTCCTGGCGGGTTGAAAGGAACTTTTTTGTACCAATGCCTAACAGAGAGAGGAATAATAGATTTGTTGACGTGTAGTCTATACGTCTAACTCTTTAAGCCACAACTAGTTAAATTGCTTCTGTCCAAACTAGTATTGACTCAAATTAATAAGGGTTCGGCGTAAATTAATTACAGTAGTAATTACATTGAAGGGATAAAAAGTAACAGAAACATTTTCGATCCAGTGGATTCACATAAGAACTAGATCGGCACTCAGATTTAAGTAAAGATTATCGTGTATGCAATTACTAGGAAACGCCCTAGTAGGTGCGTCGGCGAAAGAACGAACGAACGAACGAACAGACACATTTTATTTTCAAAGAGTTACAAATTGGGCACGCAGGTTCGTCCTACATTTGGCCTTTATAAACACTCACCTTTCGGATCACCATCGCTACGAATCACCAGATAGTATTGATACTTGCGCAATACAGTACCTGCTGGTCTTTTTGAGGATAGAAAAGATATAAACCCAAACAAAAAGTATATTGGCAAGCTTCACAATATAACAAATACGAACAAAACGTGAACGTTGCGGCTATTAAGCCTTCATCAGCACACACAAAATAAACAATACTACATAGATACAAAAAATCACTTAGCTGGTATCACGATGCGGCCAGGTCGGTGGTTACTCAGCAGAAAGACCGCACGTCTGACTGACTGACTTTCTACCCCACCAGGACATCACACAAGCGATAAACACCCGATGACACAAAGTGCCACCATGCGGATGAGGATCGCCGTGGAGAGGTCTCAGAAACCGCGTTCAGACATTTGGCCATATGTATGGCCTGCCTATATTGCGGCCCCTGGCAAAAGCCAGGGTAGGGCTTCAAATGACAAAAAATTTCGTCCTAATAAGGACGAAAATGGATTATGACCGCACGTGTCAGCTGGGGGAATAAATACCCCCCTGTGGAGTATCAGGGGCCATAACTGGGGTGTAGGGGTTGAAACTGTGAGGGCAGTTCAATCCCCTTTAAGGATAGGCAACGTCAGAACTAAAGCATTCTTTAGAGCAAGAGGACTTCTCCGCAATCGTTACCAGATAGGATTAATACCTACACAACACAATACAGTATCTGCTGGTCCTTTTGAGGATAGGCAGCATCAGAACCAAAGCATTTATCAGAGCGAGAGGCCTTCTCCGCAATCACCATGTCTCGAAGAAACAAACCCAACAGAAAGCGCAACGGACAGAGGAAACAACCCACTGACCGATCCACCCGATCCAACTCGGCATCTAGGCAAATGGAGACAGCTACTACCGGATCAAAGGAAGACGCCCCGACTACTAGTGAGGCCCTGAATGCGTCACCCGAACCAACACGGCTAACACCAGAAACATCTTCAGATCGACGGAAGACTGGCAGCCATGAATTTCCTGCCACCATATTTCTTCGACAGACCAGCTTGGGCCGGACAGCAATCACCACACTAGCAACATTAACGTTGATCAATATCCTGGAGATCATGTTGGGCAAGAGTGCGGTCACAAAGATTAGAAGAAATCGAGAGGGAGTGATAGCTACACTTAACAGAACCAACCGTACCTCAGAAATGCTGGATGACATCCAACACAACGGCAAGACAGAAATCCGACCGAATGTTTGAGGAGATAACTGTGACGGCTACAATCTTCCAGAATGTAAGACGCTGGGTGATCCGGAGAGTCAGCCTGCATTGGAAAAACGAAGAAATACTACAACAAATAAGGAAAGATAACCCCAGTATCACAATTAACAAAGCAGAGATACTGAGTTCAAAACTACATCCACTACCAGTAGCAGTGATAACATCAGAAGGAGAAGACATCCCGGATAAAGTCTACTGAAATCAAAAGATGCAAAGACCAGAACAGTACGTAGGATGTTGAGTCGATTTTATGTGGATTTCATTGGCCGTTTGCTGTTTCCGAGGAAAGAGGATTGCCTATCCTAAGAAGGACCGGCGGTTGCTTGCTTTCCTTTATTTCCTACAGTGATCTCGTTGTCAAAAAGCCTGGTACTCCCGAACCACTTGTGTGAGCGAACAAAAAGTGTGCCGATACTGTTCAGAACCACATGCCTTCAACAATTGTCCTCTGGCAAAGCTGGACACAGACTTCAGGTCTCCAAACCCGAGCAGAAAGTGCGCAAACTGCTACGGCCAGCACAGCGCCAGATACCTGGGGTGCCCTTATCTGCAACAGTGAAGAGACATAGCAACCACGGCCATACGGAAAAAGATTTCATATCATGAGGCCCGCAGAAGACACGAGGCAACAAAAGGCATAATGACAGCTATCACCACTAAACTGAACAACGAGATGGCTTGACTCAAAAGTGACATCCAAGCTCTCAGAGACGAGAAAGAAGCATCCAAATCCCAACGAGATGAAGACAGAGATGAAATAACAAGCATGAGAGCTATCATGCAAGCGACTCTTGACACACAGAAACGGATGGCAACAGACATGACGACATTCAAGGAGGACATCATGAATGCACTGGCTACTATCCAGACACAGAAGAAACAGCCAACTAAAGCAAGGGAAGACGAGACAAGGATCACTGATTTGCGGGAGACCCAACAGCTTCTCGCGAAAGAAGGCACAATGATCAAGAAAGCCCTTGCTGAAACAGAGGAAAATTTGCACAGAGCATATGAAGAAAACAACAAACTAAACAAGGAACTACAAGCAACCAACAGAGTTATGGAGGAAAGAGAGAAAGCACGAAAACAGGCAGCAAGAAGGCAGCAAATACAGTCACACAAAGCTTAGGGAGCCGAGACCCAGAAAAAGCCATATCAATTACCAGACAAGAAAATACCGACGCCGCTGATGGGAAAGTTTCTGGACGAAACCACTACAAATAAACCAAGGGAGCTGGAGGATCTGAACTACTTTAACACATAATTGCAAGAGGATGATGTACCATGGTCATCACCAGAAGAACCGATCCGACCGCCAAAACCTGAAGTCAAACGAGGTCGCTACCGTTACCACAAACATTATTGCCAGAGACGACACCATAAACGCCAAGACTACCTAAACTCTA
Source organism: Candidula unifasciata (assembly GCA_905116865.2). NCBI lineage: Eukaryota > Metazoa > Mollusca > Gastropoda > Stylommatophora > Geomitridae > Candidula > Candidula unifasciata. The sequence continues at coordinate 848,027 of CAJHNH020001112.1, forward strand.
GGTAGGAGAAGCACTTTACAGCAAGGATACGAGAAGACCACCGAAATAACAGCAGACCCCACCTTTATTTCCTACCTGCCTAAAGCAAGCAACCGCCGGTCCTTCTTAGGATAGGCAATCCTCTTTCCTCGGAAACAGCAAACGGCCAATGAAATCCACACAAAATCGACTCAACATCTATTGATCTGGAGCGCAGCAGAATTCCAGCCAAGTTACGAAAGCGGACAATTGAGCGGAAACCACAACAAATAGCAAGCGACAAATACCGAACACAATCCAAAACCAAATGAGATCAAGACCAGAAACGTCACCACAAATATAGCAGACAGGAAAGAGAGCAGCAATGTGATCTGACCTAGCTGAAAGTGGTCAACGTAAGAGAATTAGAATTAGAAATTAGATCACCAGTGCATGGGAGAAAGAAAGAAAGTGCTTAAATGTTACATAAAACTTGTTCTGTTGTATGGCATCGAATCTTGGAATGTCAGTGAACAAATTAGGAAGAATTTGAAAGCAACAGCGATGTGGTTTCTGAGACGAATGTTACGAAAACCTTTGGACGGAAAGAGTAACTAACAACGATTGTTTGAAAGAAGCTAATAAAAGTAGATCTCTGCAGACAACAATCAGAAGCAAACACTGTTCTTTGGCCACGTAATGAGAAGAGAGGCATTGGAAAACAGCGTGATAGCTGGATAGATCTGTGGTAAGAGGGGTAGAGACAGACCAAGAGTGCTGAATGGGCTCAAACTATGGCATGAAGGGATATCATCAAGAGAGCTGTTCCAGGCAACCAGAGATCGTGAACTGTAAAGATGCATGAATGCCTACACCAACTGGCAGGGCACATGATGATGATGAGTTTCTTGGTACTGAAACAGTTATTGAAACTGTTTTTTTTTTTTTTTTACAGTACAGTCGTTACTGTTATTGGTTTTCTTCAATTAGAATTAGGATGAAGAAAAAGAACTAAGTGACAGTTTTTAGAGATCGTTGGTGCTGCTCTGTTGCTTAGAGGTTCATGAATGCGTTTAACAGTTTTATGATCCCCCAGTACTGGGTTCTGATTTCCAATTTGGTGCTAGGGCCAATGCTTCATTATTTAAAAACACAATCTTTACTTTCTCGACCAGCAACTGGCAAGCACAGCTTATGGTACCCAGAAAATGGCATATGCCAACAGACTAATTTTGATGGGATTTGTTAGTGACATGTTTAGATACAACATCACCCGCAGATAGGGATCATGAGCTAAAAATACCGACACAGCAAACAAATTAAGCCATTGAACTTAGCGCAAATAAAAAGACCATAATTATAACCGAAGCTGTCTTCAGCAGAGCTGAACTGGTCAAAATGTTCTCCTTTAAAGCAACAACAGTACGTTTGCCAGTGCAGGAATGAATAGATGCATAGATGAATGCTTGACAAGACCTTCTTTAAATGTGATTATCAGGGGGAAATAGTAAAGTAAAAGTGAAGGTCCCTTTTCCACTGTCACGAGACGATCTCAGTGATTCCAGAAGTTAGTACTTGTAATAAGTTCTTCTGGTTCTAAAGAGACAGAATTATATTTACTCTGCGCTTTATCCTAATATTGCTTTAAACCGCACGGATTTAAGACATGTTTCCAGTCCTTAGTCCAGACAGAGCGACTCAGTCCTTGAGGTAATGTTAACACAATTACACCAGGGCTAGAGAATTCCCTTTCACATGCCCATGTCATAAATGTTATCTCCTGAACCAGACTGCTTTGAACAGACTTTTGATGAGGACTAGGGGTGTAGGTTTGATTCTCACGCCCAGTTGTCAGAATGTTATCTCCTAACACAGCCTGAGCGGGCCCTTTTGAACATGGGGAATTGAGTAGACGCTAGACATGGTGGAGCGAGAAGTGTTTAAAGTCTTCACACGTCAGTGTAAGACTAGAGAGAACAGGTGTTGGCAATTAGGAATGTTTTATCTTGGTCAAGGTCGTACTGTAGGCCGTTCACTGTGAGAGTGAAGGTCACTGGTTAGCCAATTGATTTGATAGGTACTTCGGAGAGGAGGAGCTTAAAGCCATCATCTTTGAGGGTTGGGTTTAAAAACTAAAGGAAAGGGAGGAGTTTAATTTGGACAATAGATAATACTTATACTGCGAGCCTGTGGAATTCCCGTCATTAATCGCAGCCTGCCGGCAAACCAAACAGGTCGACGTAAAGGTATATTTTACTGTCGTACTCTGGGTTTGGCGAATAAATGGGAAGTTCCCAGGTGAGAGAAATATTAATTTAA
>CAJHNH020001112.1:855859-883359 GCA_905116865.2 Candidula unifasciata
TTAACCTATTATCATCATTAATCATATCACTCTAAACCCCGAGCTGTTTGTCTCGCTGACGCTTAAAACCTCTTAAGTTAACAGTCACTGTTTGTGTAAATCAACAAACTGGGAATTTCATTGTAGTAAATAAAAGCTGTATGTCAAGTTTTAAACTACATAGTTTGTTAAATTCCAAATGTCTGTTCTTACATGTTTAAGTAAACTGTTAAGATAGAATACCATTTGGTGGGGGGCTTCAATAATATAATAATTCTTTAATTATTCATAATAAAACCGGGAGAAGGTAGATGACGGAGGAATCACTTGCCCTGTCTAATTATTCATTAAGTATGATAGACATCTAAAATTCCTTGCCTTCTCTTGTGGGTACCAAGTGCAGCTAATGTTAAAGTACTTAACGAGCCAATATGGCTGTTTTCTTGGATATCCAGGACTGTGTCTGAGAGCAACATAGCTCAGATTATAGTTCCGTTAATCTAGTGGAGAGAATGTGTTGAAAGGAAGATCCCTACTCAACAACATAAACATTTAAACCACGCGTCACGTCACATCCACGCCTGTAGGTGTATTAGGAATGTAGGGCTAGACCTATATTTGTATAGAGCAATCGGCATTTGATGGGTGTTGTGGTCAGCATCACGCCAGCCACCTTTACTTCCCAGTACTGCACCTGATACCCACTCAAGGCTGGGTCGACCTAGAATTCAAAGTCTGAAAAAAGAAAAAAGTTCGGCTCCATCAGGGCGCGAACCCACGACTTTCCAATCTGCAGGTGGGTGTCTAGCCAGCAAAGTCATGGCGACTCCCGTCAGGGGGAGATAATACACAATATTTATTCACTTAGTGAGAAGGGGAAAACTGGACTGCATCATGACAACGGGAAGATTAGAGAGGACGAGAAGCAGATGGAGACTATAAGAAAGAGGCTCAGCGGTCTCGCCTCTCACGATTGTAGACCAACTTTCTGGCAGTTGGCTATCAGTACATGATGCAGAAGGCTGTGGAGGGAAATGATTACATCAGCAGTCTGGCCTCTCGCGATTGTAGACCAACTTTCTGGCAGATGGCTATCAGTACATAGTGCAAAAGGCTGTGGAGGGAAATGATTACATCAGCAGTCTGGCCTCTCGCGATTGTAGACCAACTTTCTGGCAGTTGGCTATCAGTACATGATGCAGAAGGCTGTGGAGGGAAATGATTACATCAGCAGTCTGGCCTCTCGCGATTGTAGACCAACTTTCTGGCAGATGGCTATCAGTACATAGTGCAAAAGGCTGTGGAGGGAAATGATTACATCAGCAGTCTGGCCTCTCGCGATTGTAGACCAACTTTCTGGCAGTTGGCTATCAGTACATGATGCAGAAGGCTGTGGAGGGAAATGATTACATCAGCAGTCTGGCCTCTCGCGATTGTAGACCAACTTTCTGGCAGATGGCTATCAGTACATAGTGCAAAAGGCTGTGGAGGGAAATGATTACATCAGCAGTCTGGCCTCTCGCGATTGTAGACCAACTTTCTGGCAGTTGGCTATCAGTACATGATGCAGAAGGCTGTGGGGGGAAATGGTTACATCAGCAGTCTGGCCTCTCGCTATTGTAGACCAACTTTTTGGCAGATGGCTATCAGTACGTGATGCAGAAGGCTTTGGACGGAAATGATTACAAATGCCGAGGGGGCTGCCTGGTTTAGAGGCACGGTGTCTACCTCGAGTTCTAGAGGTCCCTGACTCAAGCCCCGGTAAAGGCTGGGATTTTTTAAAAGTGGATTTCTAGTAATTTCCCCTGGTCTCTGGGTAGTAAGACCAGATACCCCTGTATATTGTTGAGCACTTACAAAATACCTTGGCAGTTGGAAATCGAAAAGAGTAGCCTAACGGCGCTGCCCGGGCAAAATTTGGAGTTAAAAATTTACCAAAAAAGTGAGATTCTTCAGACTCAGGCTTGAATTAGGAGAAGAACGGAGCACTTATTGGTTACACCCGTGTGCCATAATGTTGATGCGTTCAATAAAGATAAACATACAAATGCCAAACGGCTTAAACTGTAAAAAAAAAAAAAAAAAAAAAACGGATGGCTTGAAAAGCTCATAAAATAAAACCCAAGATCTATTAAGAAAGATAGGCTTGATCCATTAGGAAATCTGACTATATTATTTAGAGACATTAAGAGCAATGAAGCTGATGTATTATGATTTATTCTTTTTAGCTTTTACTAAACTGCGACGAAAATTCTAGTTATTCGTCCATTTCTGAACTTAAGTCTAGTACCAGAACTCGGATTTTGCGTGCACATCCGTTTTAGATGCAGACGGTTAGTGCCACCTCTCTTGACAGATGCGTTCTGACTTCGGCTGGACAATTTTTAATCGGTCGTCATTTACGACATCCTTTTTTTAAGGATCGCAGTGGGTCTATTCATTTCCTAAAAAATGGACACACGAACCCACACAGGGAAAACAAAAATATAATTTATATATTAAGAAAGCTATCTATAATAGCTAGATAGAAAGAAAGATAGAATTTATATATTGAGAAAGCTAGCTTTCTAGATAGATAGAAAGATTTAATTTATATATCAAGAAAGCTAGCTATAATAGCTAGATAGAACGATAGATATAATTTATATATTGAGAAAGCTAGCTATAATAGCTGGACAGAAAGAAAGATATAATTTATATAGTGAGAAAGCTAGCTATAATAGCTAAATAGAAAGACAAAATTTATATACTGAGAAAGCTATCTAAAATAGCTAGATAGAAAGAAATATATAATTTATATATTAAGAAAGCTAGCTATATTAGCTAGATAGAAAGAAATATATAATTTAGATATTAAGAAAGCTAGCTATAATAGCTAGATAGAAATAAATATATAATTTAGTTATTGATAAAATTAGCTATAATGTCTAGATAGAAAGAAGAAAGATATAATTTATATATCAACAAAGCTAGCTAAAATGTCTAGATAGAAAGAAGAAAGATATAATTTATATATTGAGAAAGCTAGCTAAAATAGCTAGACAGAAAGAAGCGTATCGAGGTGTGGCCAACGCAGCTATGGGAATAGGGGCATCACAGAGCAGGGCACTCACTTGCCCTAGTAATCGAAAAGGTTGCTGAAGGCTGAGGACATGGTCTAAAGGCATGTGGATGTGGAAAGCAACGGGAAACTATCACATTACTATCCTAAGAAACTCATCATGGAAGCCAACAATTTAAACTCAAAGATCTGGTGGTGAGGCCCCTAGGCAAGGCAGATCACAAACGCGAACTGGGAAAGAGAACGATGGCAGAGCAAGCAGCGTCCTTTCTCGAAAGCTGAAATATTTGGGTCATATCAAGCGCCACGACGGATTGGAAAAAAACTATAGCAGAAGGCATGGTACCAGGAAGGAGGGGCAGGGGCCGGCCGACACGAAGATGGGCACAGGATATAAGTGACTCCTTGAGTGTGAAAGTGCGTGAGGCGGGAGAACTGGCGAGAGACCGAGTTTCTTTCAGGCAGACTGTGATGAGAGCGACGTTCTGCAAAGGACCTGCTACATGACGATGATGAATAACAGATAACCGCATAAATTTAATTGACACCAGAAAGAAATGGCCAAAATATTTTTCAACCACATGAGATCATTATAAACAACTGGAGATAAAACATAAAAATGAGAAACATCAAATATTGTGTATGTTCAACTCTACAAGATGGCGCACAACCCAGGACAATGAAAAAGAAAAATTGATTTAAAATGAGGCCCTGGAGATATGTATACATCTAAAAATATAATGTATTTCATGAAAATAAAAACAAACAAAATATTTGGGTTTTAATACCTTTTTCTTTTGTTCGTTTAAAATAGATTATCAATATCTGTATCTCTAGACCATTACAAAATTAGAATTTTGAGAGCATGCATCTTCCCTGTGGCTACATACGGATGTGAGTCGTGGACTATCTCTCAGTCCTTAAGAAAGAGAATAGGGGGTTTTGAGCTGAAATATTATAGAAAGATTCTCAGAATATCTTAGACAAAGAAGATGAGAAATATTGACATCTTAAAAGATCTGAACATCAAGGAATATTGGCTAATAAACAGCATCCTTTCTCGAAAGCTGAAATATTTTGGTCATATCAAGCGCTACGACGGATTGGAAAAAATTGTAGCAGAAGGCATAGTACCAGGAAGGAGGGGCAGGGACCGACCGACACGAAGATGGGCACAGGATAAAAGTGACTCCTTGAATGTGAAAAGGCATGGGGCAGGAGAACTGGCATGAGAGCGACGTTCTGCAAAGGACCTGCTACATAATGATGATGATGTATTTCTAGTATGAATTTCACTGTCTGTTGTAATTCACCCAGCGACCCGTAAAGATTGGCTTGTACCGGTATTTCTCTTGGCCCAAAGTTTTGCCTTTGTATGTTGTATTTGGGACAATCTTAGAGGATGTGATCTGTTGTCTCAGGTGCCAATCCATATGTACAAATTACTAATTCGTACATGTGAAAGATCAGTTGAAAACGGGGTAGAAGCAGAACAAGAGAGATGATGCTGGTTGGGCTAAAACGAAGTCCTAGAGGGATATCTTCAAGAAACCTGTTCCAGTCAACAAGGGATCGTGATCTGTGGAGACGCATGAGCGCCTACGCCAGTTGACAGGGCACATGATGATGATATTAAAAATAAATGAAAAGAATAGAAAACTAATATTTTTCCCCATTAAGAGCCTCAGCATACCTTTTAAAAGATGCTGCAAACCAATCCCATGTTTGTCTGGGGTTTGTGGTTTTGCTACGTGATAGTTACGTTCAGTAGTTTTTTTTCCACTGAGTGGTAGACAATGCATACTACTGTTGAAATCAACGACAGGCGATGTATTACCAAATCGCGAATTGACTCACTGACGCCACACCGATCGATAAACACCCTTTGACACAAAATGCTTCAATTTGGATGAGGATCATCAGGGAACACGTCCAAAAAACCCCATTCAACCGCTAGATTACACTGCGGCCCCAAACCACAGCCGGAGTGGGGCCTTGAAAACAACAAAAAATTGCATCCCATTTTGGGTTGGCTGTACATCTTCTTTGCTCAAATGTTTGCAGCTTTCAGTTCCATTGCTTTGTTCCAAAGTCATAACTACCCCATACTTACAAAGTGAATAACTTCAACCTAACACAGTATGGAACTGAAAGAGTCATAGTAACAGTTGTCTGGCATAGAAAGAGTTAATACAAATCTGACAGTGACCACCTCCTACCTCATGATGCCGAAGTGTAGCTGCTAGACTTTCACCTGCAAATCGTAATAATGTTTTTTTCGCATTTAAACGGAGACTGGTTTTTTTTTTTTTTTAAACAACCTTTGGCTCCCATGTCGCTCCAGCCTTAAATGGGTAGCAGGTAGAGCTTTGAGAAATAAAGGCGGCCGACACGATTTTAACCACATCACCACCAAGTGCAGATCGGTCTATAAAATTTAGGCCTTGCAAAATGTGCCAAATACCCCTGAAGTGTGGAAAAGGCGCCATTACCTCTGGTCATCCTAACGAAACCGGACTTTTTTTTTTGTTTTTCTGTTTTTCAAACCTTGGCTCCCAGGTTGCGCATCCTTTACTCTTTGAGTCCCAAGGAACGCATCATACTTTCACATGTTTCTACCTAGAAGCCCAATTAACGCACGGAGCGCTGATTTTATGACTCTCTTTACTACCTCCTGGGCCTGTCATGTTAAACTCGCTGGGACTCAAAGAGGGGGTACCAGGTGAAGTCCTGAGAGGTGAAGCCAGCCAGTAGGATGTTCGCCACATCACCCACCCCATGCAGACTTATCGATACAATATAGATCTAACACTATATGCCAAAAACGCGGGAAGGCATGGCAAAGGGGACTTTACTTACTTCTTTCTTTCTGTTTCTTCTGCCTTCTGTCCCTCAATGCAGCATAGACCCTCAACAAATCAGGTCAGGTCAATCTATCCTTCGCTATTGCATACATCTCACCCCAAGCCTTCCCCATAGTTTTAACTTCACTTGATAGCTCCCTTCCCCCGTGTGTGATTTTTGTGACTGCCTTTATTTCTGTCCCGTTTCCCTCGTGGGTTCCATCGCCAAGACATTCTCGTTATATTGTTTTCAACAAGTGCGTCTGAAGGCGTGAAAAGGATCCTATACTGGTACCAGTTCCGGCCGCGCATGGAAGCAGTGATCAAAATAAACTCGTCTGGATGTGACTAAATCAATGGCTCAACTGTTGTCAGTTGCTAACTATAGCCTCACTGTCACATACCGTGGACTGTCAGCTACTAACTATAGCCTCATTGTCACATACCGTGGGCTGTCAGCCTTCAATTGTACCCTGGCTCCTTGTAATTATGTCACGTGACCGGGAAAAGTCGAATTTTTCCTGGGTTAAGAGTATAAAAATTCGATATGAAATCAATTCTGTACGAATAATCTTGAATTGTTCGATCTAACCGACAGTGGAAACTCTTGTTTATTGTTTAATACTTGAGTTAGCTTGCGCACGCGTGCGCGCGCACACACAAACACACACACAACATAGCTGAGATACATTAGTTAAGAAACGAGATCACATTATTCAGGGCATTCACATAAGTGCTAAGTATTTAATTTTTAACAGCCGGTACAAGGTTTAAATATCACTGATGAGAGTCGAAATCTGATTTTATTTCAAGGACAACCTAACCTGGGCGCTCAGATATATTGGATCGACCGCCTTCACTTACTAGAACCCATTTTAAGATGGGTTGAATTGGCTAACAAGGTATTTAAAAAAACGGATGTGAATCAAAGACCTTCTGGACAACAGGCTGGTGTTTAGCAGATATGTAACCGCGGCTGTCAGACCACCTTAGTACCGCACACATTTAGACAAGCTCATCTCCGCTGTGACCTGGAGGTCTGGCCTGTCTAGAGATCTAGAAACTGCAGCCAAAGGTGTGGATCGCTAACCTCCTATATGGTTCTACAAAGCAAAGGAAAACCACCACATTACCTTCTCAGTATAGAATGTAAAATGTTGAATTGAGAATTGATATCATAGAACTCGCGACACTCGCGTAAGTGATCAGTCTCCATCGTCAGCAGCAAACGAAGAGTTCCAGTTCCGATTTTACTTATGGTACCAGACCAAGAATTGACAGAGATGGGTTTTCACTTCAGATTTACCTTCTCAGTAATGTTTAAAGAGGCAGTAGTTTTACAAATGAGACGCGACAAACTTGGAGACTGTACTGCTATTTAAAGACTCGGTAATCGGTCGTTGCATATGTTAAGTAATGAATACATATCTCCAATTATAAAAAATAGTCGCTGGAGAAGACAGTATCCACATTACTCTGTGAATGTATCGTGTTTACATTGACAGATGGTCGGTCAGTGCTGCAATCACTCAGTACCAATAAGCAACAGCTACAGTTCAGAAAGCTCAGATTTCTGCTGATTCTGATTGTTGAGAAAGCAGAATATTCTCCAATAGATCTGGAGCCACTGCAGCATTTCGGGGAATAAGTAAAAAGGTACCTTTTCCGCTCCTTTGGGCGTATTGATAGGTTAGACCTCTATATTTATAGACGAATGGGCACTTAGTAGGTGATGTAGTAGCATCACGCCAGCCGCCTCTACTTCCCAGGATTGCACTTGGTACCCACTCAAGGCTGGGTTGACCTGAGAGACAACGTCATTTTCTAAGAAGAAAAAAAGTCCGGCTTCGTCAGAACGCGAACCCACGACCTTAGAATCCGCATGTGGGCTTCTAGCCGCCAACGCCAGGGCGAATTATTTCGGGGAATTAAAGAAATGAATTCTTCTGTTGCTACTTCTTCTTCTTAAGTCCTAGTCTGCCTTTCAGCGTCAGGTTTTGAAGGTACTTTGGCTTCGAGCGTTGGTATTTGCTACGTAAACGCTGGAACAGAATACTAAACAAACAATTTGAAGCAACACAAAACAGTCAGATGCAGGATGCACCTATAACGAAATTAAAACCTAAACCAAGTCAGCTATTAGAAGTCGTTTGAACACTTGCCATCGAGGACACAATCCTGAAGCCACATGTACCTTCTGACACGAAAGCAACAATTCAATTTAGATTGCGAACTGGTCGTGACAGACTCCGCTGCTATCGACGAAATTCGTGACTAAGGATTCATAACTTTGTACATGGGGGACAGGAACCACGTAATACTGAACATATTCTGCAGACATGCTCTCCTCGTCCTTTTAAAGGGATTCTAGGTCTGAATCTTCAGCGTTCCTGTAGAAACGAGCTATTTGTATCAGTGAAGGTCATGAGTCGTCATATCACAACATTCGTCTGCGGCCTTCTCACCTGAGAATCACTGGTAGGGAGAAGCAGAAATAGAAGAAGAAGAGGAAGAAGAAGAAGAAGAAGAAGAAGAAGAAGAAGAAGAAGAAGAAGAAGAATGAAGAAGAAGAAGAAGAAGAAGAAGAAGAAGAAGAAGAAGAAGAAGAAGAAGAAGAAGAAGAAGAAGAAGAAGAAGAAGAAAAAATAAAAGACACATAAAAAGAGCTAACTAAATTAGTGTTTGAAAACAGAAAAATATGGTTGGCAGCTGTTAGTGATCTGTTATGTTGATATATCGATCTGGAGCAATTTCCACGTGTGGATTAACCCACCTCACTGGGCTAACAGCTGGTTTCCCAGCATTTCATAATTTGATATTGCACTGCAATTGAAAGGCAATGTTGAGCATTAGCATCTTTTCAATGAGAAAACACACATAAATATATGTATATATATATATATGTCGGCTCTATGGCTAAGTCGATGGGAACGCTTCCTAATGCCGGGATGCCGGGTTCGATCCCAGCTGCAGGCCATGCCCCTTGCGTTGGTTTCGACAGTGGTATCAAGAAAGCCGACCCTCCAGAAAGCAATGACAAACTACTGGACGTTAATTTGCCTAGAAAAACCACACAACCGCCACGGGCTGTTGAGGTTGGTTCTGCAACGTCCTGTAAAGGATACGCAACTAGCCATATATATGCACACACACATATATATATATAAATATATATATATATATATATATATATATATATACACATATACACAAATATCTACATATAATTTAAAAAACACACAGACTATAAAACATACAGATAAAAAGAAAGAGAAGGAAACACTAGGAAAGAGAGAGCAGTCCAGGCTTACTTCTACGCCAAATGGTAGAAACACAGAAAACTAAAATACAGACAGAATAAGTAAAAAGCAAAAAGACAAACAAATTCAATAAACACATAAGTAAATGCATAAATACATGTATACATATTTATATTTTAGTTGCAATCTAAGGTCAAACTGTCCTCTTCACTAAAGTAAGAAAAATTAACACAAAAAGAAAAACACAAAGAAACTGTATCTCTCTTTCTCATATCTCTCCTGTCTCTCTCTTCTCTCTCTCTGTGTATGTCTTTGTGTGTGATCCTTTGCAGAACGTCACTCACGGTCTGCTTGAAAGACGGTCTCACGGTCTCTTACCAGCTCTCCCCCTCACACATTTTCATATCCAAGTAGTTACTTATGTCTTGTGCCCATCTTCATGCTGGTCGGCCCCTGCCCCTCCTTCCTGGTACCATCCAATCTAATTTAATTTCCTATCCACCGTGGCGCTTGAAATGGCGAAAATATTTTAGCTTTCGAGACAGGATGCTGTTTTTTAACCAATGTTCTCTAACGTTCCTATCTTTGAGAATGTCAGTATTTCTGTTCTTCTTTGTCCAATGCATTATAGTGTGGGAGTCTTTATGTGCATATGTGTATATTTATATATATATATATATATATATATATATATATATATATATATATATATATATATATATATATATATATATCCCGATCTAATACTTGTCTGTAGTAAAGGGTAGAAAACAGCAACATAGAAGTAGTGCAATGCATAACAGATGAAAAGAAGGGACAATTCTTCTGGTTTTTCTCATTCTTCTTTTTCTTATAATTCTTCTTGTTCTTATAATTCTTCTTGTTCTTATAATTCTTCTTGTTCTTATAATTCTTCTTGTTCTTTTCATTCTTCTTGTTCTTATAATTCTTCTTGTTCTTATAATTCTTCTTGTTCTTCTCATTCTTCTTGTTCTTATAATTCTTTTTGTTCTTTTCATTCTTCTTTTTCTTATAATTCTTCTTGTTCTTCTCATTCTTCTTGTTCTTCTTGTTCTTATAATTCTTCTTGTTCTTCTCATTCTTCTTGTTCTTCTCATTCTTCTTGTTCTTCTCATTCTTCTTGTTCTTCTCATTCTTCTTGTTCTTCTCATTCTTCTTGTTCTTCTCATTCTTCTTGTTCTTATAATTCTTCTTGTTCTTCTCATTCTTCTTGTTCTTATAATTTGTCTTGTTCTTCTCATTCTTCTTGTTCTTATAATTCTTCTTGTTCTTCTCATTCTTCTCATTCTTCTTGTTCTATTAATTCGTCTTGTTCTTCTCATTCTTCTTGTTCTTCTCATTCTTCTTGTTCTTCTCATTCTTCTTGTTCTTCTCATTCTTCTTGTTCTTCTCATTCTTCTTGTTCTTCTCATTCTTCTTGTTCTTATAATTCTTCTTGTTCTTTTCATTCTTCTTGTTCTTATAATTCTTCTTGTTCTTATATTTCTTCTTGTTCTTATAATTCTTCTTGTTCTTATAATTCTTCTTGTTCTTATAATTCTTCTTGTTCTTATAATTCTTCTTGTTCTTATAATTCTTCTTGTTCTTATAATTCTTCTGTTTGCACACGTTGTTGTTCTATAGCTAGACAGTGATATCTAAACCTATAGGTCCAACAACACATCAACATTAAGAAGACCCCTGTTTAGTTCCTTTTCACGACATGCTTATTGGGGCGGGAGGGGGTCCAATTTTTTCCCTCTCCTAAAACGTTTCCAGAAACTCATGCAGGAAACTTTTTTTCTGTGTTCAGAACAGACATTTTTTTTTTTTGCAACTACTACATAAAGACAGTCCGGAACTGCTAAAGGCAACATAATATGAACTACTGTTTCTCTGGCCAACAATTATGTACATAAAGCCCCCAACTCTTGTGTGCTCGCTAAAATGAACGACTGACTGTTGGTCTGGCCAACTTCTGAGTTCCGCTAGCGTGCGCGTCTATCTGGGACGCTCCTTGTCAGCAGGCATCAGTTAACTCAGGGTAGCCAGCTGACGTGGCTACTAAATGTCGGCTTTAGTAGACTTTATTAGGTGGATATAGGGCAGGCCCTTGTAATAACTTCTTGGGGAAATTTGTTTCGGAGTAGGCGGGCTAGAGAGAGAGAAAGAGAGAGAGAGAGAGAGAGAGAGAGAGAGAGAGAGAGAGAAATACATTAGAGAGAGAGAATGAGTGAGTGAAGTAGAGAGAGAGAGAGATAATTAGTCAGTATAAGAGAGAGACAGAGAATGTGTGAGTGAAGTAGAGAGATAGAGTGAGGGAAGCAGAGGAAGAGAATGAGTGAGTGTAGTAGACAGAGAGAGAATGAGAGAGTAAATTAGAGAGAGAGAGAGAACAGAAGGAAGAAAGCGAGCGAGATAAAGAGAGACAGAAGGCGGGGGTGAATAATGCTCAGTTGACAATAGTTAATTGGGTTGCAGTATTACAAAAAAATTAGTCGCTATGATTTACTGATGTAGACCAGGGATGGGCAAAGTATGGCCTGTGGGACAAAACCGGCCCGACGAGCAATTATTACTGGCTCGCGAGGCTGGTGTGAAATTACTATTTAATCTGGTCACTGAGCTCTCACAAAAGTGGGCGGGGTTGAGAAGCGGGGTGGGGGGGGGGGGGGGGGGTACCAGCTTGAACAGATGCATTTAGGAATGTATAGAATTGTTTCAGTGAGTGTGTTTGTCTGGCCTAGAAAACTCACAACAGCCATAAAGCGCTGGGGTTAGTTCTGAAACGTCATGTAAAGGATACGCAACTAACCGACCTAAGAGCCACCGTTCAGAAACCAGAAGTCCTGTACAGAACGTCGCTCTCGTCACAGCACACCCGAACGTCTCGCTTTCTCTAGGCTGTTCTTCAGCTCTTTCATAGCCGGTTCATCTACAATGCCGTGTTACCACCTTCATGAAGGTCTGCCTCTGCCTCGTTTGTCGGACACTGTGCCCCTCCCCCCATCCCCCAGTCACGTCGCTCTAGGCCACCGTGACGTTTCAGGTGACCAAAATACCTTCCCTTTCGAGACACGATGATGTTTAAGAACCTATTTCTATCAGTGTTCAGATCATGTAGACATATGGGGGTGACTGCAGTCAAGCTAATACAAGGAATTTCACGAAATTTAACTAAAAAGCTTAACAAAATGGGGAAGCAGAAAAACGTGCACAAAACAATACAAATAACGTTTTCGGCCGGGCAGCCTTTTTCAAACATAAGTGAACTACACAAACGTAACAACGAGGAAGGGAAGGAAGGACTGTCTACCCCACTAGGACATCACACCAGCGACAAACACCCGATGACACAAAGTGCCACCATGTGGATGAGGATCACCGTGGAGAGGTCCCAGAAACCGCGTTCAGACAATTGGCCATTTAAGGCCTGCCTATATTGCGGCCCCTGGCAAAAACCAAGGTGGGGCTTCAAATAAAAAATGTAATCCTAAAAAGAAAGTTATGGTATAAAGTGGTCATAAAATCGGGAGAGGAGAATATGTAGATTTCTAAGGGGTGACGTGAGCAACGTTTAAAAATTAAAACGTGGAATAAATGAAATAAAATAAAATACTCAATGGATAAAAAATATAGTCACACAAAAATAAACAGTAGCATTGTTAATATATAATATAATACTGGGAAAAAAAGAAATACAAATGGTAATGATACATAGATGATATTGATAAGAGATAGAATAAAGTAATTTTTAGTGAAATTTCCCTGGAATTCCTTAGATTATTTAGTGTCTCTTCGTCTTGGTCTTTTGACCCAGGAGCTTATCATTGTTTTAACAAATCCGATCTGCCGTGGAATCGACCTCAAGATCTACAGCCTGGCAGGCCAGCGTCTAACCGCTACTCCACAGTGACTCCATAACTCGTTGTTAATGCAATATCTGTTAAACATCAATAGTTAATAACCACCCCCCCCCCCCCTTTTTTTTTTTTTTTGCTACTTAAGCGAAAAGAACAAACAACCGTGACAAAAAAACGATATCATGCAGCTTTCACTAATGATTTATCCACGGATTGTTTTCGTAAACCGCTTCTTGTGCTGGTGTGTTTTTCATCTCCTCTCGGTCTTCTTGTAAGTAAACGTTTGTGTCAGTTTTCCCGACAGGTTCTGACTTCCGGTGATATTTACTCTCCGTACTCCGATGGTTCTCAAACTGTAGAACACTTGTATCTAGAGGGACTAGATCAATGGGATTCATGAAGGAAATATTTGATGGCTGCTGAAAACACACTGGAAGGGGGCTACAAAGTTTCCCCTTACACTATTTCTAAAAAAGTATATTTGAAAGTGTTTGTTTATATCTTTTATTTTTCTATGGTACATCTACACATGAACGTAATTCATATCTAACTGTAGATTATATCTCGAAACCCAATTTACCATTACATCTTACCAGAAATCAGTCAATCCGTTCACAGAAGAATTGTCTAGAGACCCAAGCTCTTCTGTTAGTTGTAAAAAAAAAACTTATAATTGACATAAAACCTCTCGGGAAACTCCGATGAGCGCGCTGTCCCTATCTTCAGCAGCAAGCGAAGAGCTTTAATTCAGATGGTACCAGTAGTGCAATGACGATAACCGAACTAACTAACTAACTAACTAACTAACTAACTAACTAACTAACTAACTAACTAACTAGCTAGCTAACTAGCTAACTAGCTAGCTAGCTAGTTAGTTAGTTAGTTAGTTAGTTAGTTAGTTAGTTAGTTAGTTAGTTACCTAGTTAGTTAGTTACCTAGTTAGTTGGTTGGTTGGTTGGTTGGTTGGTTGGTTGGTTGGTAACTAGCTAGCTAACTAACTAACTAACTACAACATTAACTAACTGATTGACTGACAGACTGTCTGACTGACCAACCGACTGACTGACCAACCGACTGACTGACTAACCAACCAACTAACTGAATGACTGACTAACTGACTGACTGACTGACTGACTGACTGACTGACTGACTGACTGACTGACTGACTGACTGACTGACTAACAAACTAACTAACTATGGATACCGGTTTTATTCTTGAATTTCTTAATACAACTTTTGCTAGTTTTAAACCCCTCATCAATGTTTTAGCTACAGTTAATGAATGACAAGTTCTGCGATAGATATTTTGCAAATTACTTGAGATTTTAAACAGACCACATTTTGCAATACATCATCTGCTTTCAGTGGAATGCAGACGAGTAGAGACGTTTCCATTTCTAACACAAGTTTTGTTTTCGAGATGGAACTATACATACCCCCTTGACCACACCCGGTCCTTTACACAAATCTGCTTCCTTGAAAATTGTAGCTATGGTGCATTTGACAAGTCATAGTGCCTGCACAAATCCGTATGCCTGATTACTTTCTCATATTTTCCCACAGTCTCTTTGTTTATTTTTTTTTCTTCTGATTTTTGTGTATGGGTTCTTTCTTGGTTTTCTATGGCCAGATTATGGAAATGATATGCACAATCTAAATAATAATTTTAATTGTGTGTCCACAGCGCCATCCTGCAATCATATGAACTAATGGTATTGTTTGATTGTACAAGTACCTAAATATATACACAAAAAGGTCGTAAACTCCACTCGTTGCGTCGTATTGCAGACAAGTGAGACATAGTAACAACAGATACACGTGCATGTGTCATGCATCCCGGGTCAAATCAAAAATTTATGCTTTTATGGAGAGGTCAGAATGGGATTTACATGATGAGATGTACATCTCAAAAATTCAAAATGAGTTTGACAACTTTGTGCATCTTAATAATACTGTATGTAGAGCGATTCGTGAGTCCACGTACCAGTGTATCTCAAGAAAACTTTTGTATTTATTCGTCATTTAGCACTTTAATAACAATAATTAATATAAAAATATTATGTTAAATTTCAAATAAATGTAACAGTATACTTGAAATAGTATGAAATGAATAAACAAATACTTTAAAAGATTAACAATGTTTTCTTTATGTCGGAGCGCCTTATCTATAAGACGTACTCAAGCCATCCAATTCTCTTTGTCTTCTTCATTACTCTTTTCCACGCCAATTTGAGTGGCTAGTTCATTTATCAGCCAGACATGTTGCATACGTATTACCTTACAATAAAATTCGAACAGAACTCAACTCAACCCAGGGGATATAATTTGGGGATCACTGAAGTATGGTAAGCAGTAGTGCAGGAGTTGTCTTTCGCTGTTGGAATGTCTTAACTAGTGTGTCTCTAACGGTGCGTGAAATAAATGGTATACTGAGAAACATTTAGCTTGGAAAGTGTTGAACTAACAGACATGCTGACTTGGGAAACTTCCAGAACTTGATCTACAACATAGTTTCTTAATGTAAGCGATACCGCCCCCTCTGGCGACGCTAAAAGGGTCCGAGTGTTGTGTGGAGATGTTGGGTGTTGTATTAGTCACAGATCCCAAAAATAAATAGTTTAACGCGCTAGCGTATTTTATTTACTATTTTGAGGCGACAGGTTCAAATCTCAGTTTGGTAATTAGATTTGCTCGTGAGGGTGCCGGGGCCCAGTTTCAGACGGGGGAAAAGACCCCCACCACCTCCCCCACCCCTTTGAAAAACAAATTCAAATATGCAATAGGTAACTAATGAGTGTTCCTGAAGTGGAACGTTTTCAGCCGAAAGACGCAGATATAGGGGCATATAAAAGAAGAATTGTGGTAGAGCAAATAAGGGGTCGGATCCCTTGCCCTTTATTCCCGCCCCTGCCCCTAACCCGCCACCCAACCGTGTAATAAATTGTTATTATATTTCATGTTATTTCCAAAATGTTATCATTTTTACTTGCCCTACGCAACATTAAACAGACACACACACACACACACGCACGCACGCACACAGCCGCGTATATAACGTACTTTAACACGCTCATGACCACTTATTCCCCCCCCCCCCCCCCCCCTTTTTTTTTCACCCAATATACTTATATATTCCCTGACTATTTATGGAGAAAATATCAAGAGAGAAAGCCAGAGGGCGACAGAGGAAAAAAAAAAAAAATTCGCGGAAACGTTCAACAGATCAATAACACATAATTGATGAAAGCTGAACCCATTTCGTCAGCTTGTAAGGCGGGCTTTCACTATGGAGTTATTTTCACCTTTATTTGCTCCAGACCAGGGACTTGCAGTAGATAAGTCTTTCTGTAATCATTTCTTTCTTCATTCTCGTTCATTTTCTCATGTGCCCCTTCCACACAACACTGTCCTTTTCATTTTGCTCCGACGAGTCCACCGTAGTACTTGTATCATTCATGTCGCACTTGTAAACATTTTTTTCATCGTAGTAGACGTCGACTTTGACACCTTCTACCCATCTCTAATTCTTCATCATAGAGGAGAAATAACATCTTATCTCGTGACAACAAGTTTCAGATACCCCGTTCAACCTTATAAATTAGTTCTAACAATGTGGCACCCTAGAACGAGGCAAGATAAAACCGGCAACCTAACGAATAGAGATCTAGAGAATAATGAAACTTTCAGACAAATTGTGGGAACAACATCTTGTACTAGATTCATCAAGAAATTGCAGGTTAAGTGGGTTGGGCATCTCGTTTGAGTGCAGCAGCATCAAATACCATCACAGGCACTACATCTCCGAAGATCAGCTACAAGATCATTTACAAGAACAAGAGTGTTTGGCAACGAAAACTGGATCGACAACATTAGAGACTACGCCTTCACGGCACGACAACAGCTACTGCTAGTCAAAGTATACTGATGGCAGCTCATTACTCTACGTGACGCTTAACGGTAGACGTGATTTATGATGATAATGATGAGCTTAATCTTCAAAAAGTAGTCCATTGTCCGATATGAGCAGAAGATTTCTAAATAATTTGAACACTTTATGTCTCTAATAAACTATTGGGTCGAGCCAGCGCTTGACCAAACGCTTGCTTGCCGAACCGAAGGTTTTATGTTCGAATCGGTACTGGGCAGGGGGGAAAAAGAAACTTTCTCTCATGTCACCCGTCTAAAATGTGTACATGGGTAGGTCTTGGGAAGTAAAAACTAGACCATGATGGTTACCAGATTACCCAACGAGTACCGACTAGTCTATAGAGAAAGGAATCTAGCATCATATGCCTTTTTCGCCACTGACGTGAAAAAGGTCTTTTACTTACCTAAATTGTCTGAAAATGATAGAACGACTTGGTGTGAGTTGATTGAAGGCCTGTGCTCCATTGAGGGCTTGAAGGGCAGAAAAAGAGATTTACTTATTACTTAAGAGGTTTTAGGACCTTTTACTAGAAATAATCTGAATACTCGGTAGAGGAGTAGCCAATGAAGATGTTACCAGACAGTAAAAGCACAACATAAGCTCAGCTAAAACAAATGTAGCTCTAATATATTAGATTTAAGTCACATTTTGCATAAACCTGAAGTCTGGTCACTCTAACCCTGAGTATTAGATGTTGTGACCAGATAAACTCTAGGGGTTACAGCTCAAAGCCAACGGATGAATATCCCCAAGCCAAGATAGCAGGGCTTAGATACATTGAGTCTGACAAATGCATTTGGCAACGACACGGGAGAGGGCAGATTTAGAGTCTACAGCAGCAGTTCTCAACCTGTGGGTCACGACCCTTTCAGTGGTCTACATGTTCACTGAATTTGTGAAGTAGCAGCGAAAGTAATTTGATGGTTACGGGTCACCACAACATGGGAAACTATATTAAAGGGTCGTGACGTTCGGAAAGTTGAGAAGCACTGGTCTACACAGTCAAAATAGAGATATAAAGTCTTGAAACTATAAGAATCTTTCGCTACAATATCGGAACAAAATGGATTCTAAGAACAGCTTTGAAAATTGTCATATATTTTGTATTATTGTGAAATTGTTGACAAGCAATTGTAAGTTAGAGAAGACAAGGGGATTTGATATTTTGTTAGTGTCGTTAGTGTGGGCATTCGGAAGAAAGTATGCAAAATCTAATGAATCAAGAAGTGAGGAAAAGATGTTATTACTGAATGCGACACACATTGAGAAAACATATATTTGCTCTGGAATACGAAGACAATGAAGCAAAGTAAGAAAAAAAAAAACATACCACATGCATGTACGCATACGTACTCACGCGCACACCCACGTGTGGGTAAATATATATATATATATATATATATATATATATATATATATATATATATATATATATAAAGGCACATACATGCATACACACATACACATTTGCAGACAATTACAGATGTGGCAAATACGATTGTAAGGAAATGAGTTTAGGTGAAAAAATAAAATGATAAGCCAAGAGGTGGTTGGGCTTCTAAGCTCCGCTGATCGACAACATAGAAAAGATATGGAAAAAGGAGAGAAAGGAAAAGACAATAATGAAAATTATATGTGTTAAAGTTCGCAATTTTTCTCAAGCTTTTGTTTCGGAATGTTTTAACCTTCGTTCCATGTCTAGAGTGGTTCTCCAACTGCAGAAAGTGACATTAGAAATGAGAGTACGCAACTTGACAGTCGTCTTTGATGAAATGTTTGTCATGGGGGTAGTGGGTCGGTTTCTTTCTTTGCCTCATGAGAACGGGGGCCCCTGACCCCACCCGAGAGACTGTGGGAGGGGATGACAGGGAGATGTTTGACTACTGTGAGTAAGCATCTGATACTCGGGTCGAGTTGGACGTGGGACTAATTTATACCAGTAATGTTTTTAGGTTTTCCAAACTTGCACACAATATGTACTCGAAGTGAAGACTTGGGCAGGCTGCCTGTACTGGGGAGAATGACACTCCCGGGACTCATCACAATAGTGCTGATGCTTGTCCATTTGTTTCTGTCTGTCTGATCTGTCTGGTTTATATGTTTGTCTGTCAAGGTTTTCAGCTCTGAGCATAGTCCTTGTCAGAGCAACAAAAAAAAAAAAAAAAAATCACGAGGTTGAGGGTATGGGGTGTGGTGAAAGACGGGAGATGGGGGGGGGGGGGGGGGGGGGGGGGGGGGGGGTTGAAAATGGGTGGGACCGGGGGAGAAGATGGAGCAGCCGTGGGTCTATGTTCAACACCGGGGGCAACCAAACGACGGGCAGCGCAATAAAGGCGGGAAGAAAACCCAAGAAGTCACGTACCAAGACAGGGCAAACACCCCATTAACCTTTCAAATTGTTGCTAAAATTGCCTCCCCCCTCTCCCCCCCCCCCATCTGTTCCCCCTCGCTAATGTCGGGAACCGTTGCAGAGATGAGTTAGATGAAGCAGCGTCTTACGGACTCAGGGCTGCCAATGATGGTTTTTTTACCCCCAGATCTGGTTTTTATTTGACGCCTTGGGTTCAAGTTTTGAAATCTAGGGGTTTAAAAAAAAAAACACTATATCTATATATAAAAGTGTATAAATGGTTCATCTCGTAACTATACAATGTGTACTTTTTAACAATAGTGGGTTTTTTTAATAAAAACAATCTGGCTTTTGTGTTGTATTTGCTTATGTATTGCTTGGATTTGTATTCAGCTTAGCTGGTTTTTTCAGAAAAAAAAAAAAATCCTATTGGCAGCTCTGCTTACAGTCTGCTGGATGCTTAGCTTGCGTGAATACCATATTGTGTGTCCGTAGTGAACTGTAGAGGCTCTTCTATCTCTCCACCCATCACTTTCATGGTAGGCCTCTTGCCTTGTATCATCGTGTGATACGCTCTACTGCTAGTTGTTTTTGTTTTCCTCTCTCTGTCGGGAACAATTGACCACTCGATTTCATTCTTTGAAATTCTGTGACATCCCCGATACTTTACCCAACATTGTTCTTAGTTCTTCATTGCTTACTCTGCATTTCTCAGACATATCATCTCACAAGCTCTAATTCTGCCTTTGTGGTTTTCTATTACTATCCATGTTTAGCGGTGATAGTACAACGTTGGTACGAATAGTACATTTATGAGCTGCTTTTGAAAAAGTTTCTTTACTACTCGCGTTTCTACGTTTTAGGTCAATGTAAAAAAAGGGGTGGGGAAGGAAGGGAGGGGGGGGGGAATAAGATGTGAAGTATCCTCAAGTGTTGCGGTGTTTAATGCTACACTATCACCACGGACTGAGAAGGACGGTATTTGCATTGCATTTGACGGGGAAACAAAGTCATCCCCTCACTAAGGACTCAAACCTGTGCTTCACAAACAGGGACCCACCATTCTACACCTATCTAAAGTCTGCCTAGAAAGTCTCCATGGCAAAGTGGTCGACTTGTTTGCCTCGCCATCTGAAGGTCGTAGGTTCATTTCACGGCTGCGTCGTTCAGTTCTTGAATGACATTTTTACGGAGGTTCAGTGTAGATCGTCGCCAGAACTACGGAGTTCGTGTTGTGTACGGCGCTCTTGGCAAGAGCTTAGCCATTCTGCAGACAGAGGTAGAGAGAGAGGCCTATCCATATGGGATAAAAACCCGATGCAATGAAGTCGATTCTTTTGGCCTTAACCTTTAGAGTCTGCCTATATGTTTAGGTCTGTCATGTATGTCTGTTTTCTTTTAGGTAAAGGGGGCGGCTGGGGGGGGGGGTGGGGAAGGGGAGGGATCCTTACCCTATCTATCTCTCAATTCGTCTTAGGAAGAAAGAAAAAAGGAGCACCGATAACAGAATGTATAGTGCAGAATTATAAAAATAACTCGAGACACCAACATTACCATGACAACAAGAGAGGCGAGAAATCAGCCACATATCCACGACAACTTGACATTAGGAGGATGCGTGTGGATATAGGAATACACAACACGCGAGCTGATCAAACCGGCAACAAGACACTTCAGAAAAACTAAAGAATATTCCATCAATAATTGTCAAATATTCTCGATCAAATTTCCTGCAAATAAAATGGGTGATATAAAAGGAATGCATCAAGGAACAGAGACTGAATCGACTCAAGAATGTTTTTCTTCTCATAGCCCCTGTCGTGTGGTATCGGTAGTCATCTTTTCCACAACCTTCTGTCTCATGTAGTTTCAATCAATTCTGACACCGATGATCTTCCATGCCATATTTACAAACTGTCCAACATCTTTTACGTCGGTGTCCCT
This sequence comes from Candidula unifasciata, assembly GCA_905116865.2. Lineage (NCBI taxonomy): Eukaryota > Metazoa > Mollusca > Gastropoda > Stylommatophora > Geomitridae > Candidula > Candidula unifasciata. The sequence continues at coordinate 877,088 of CAJHNH020001112.1, forward strand.
CAGTGGCTTTCCTTCTCGTACGTTCCCACTATTTTTTTTCTGCAGTCTTTTTTATTCTCATGACATGACTTTTGAATGCAAGTCGTCTCTTTAGGATGTTGGCGATCCGTTCTTTTTGTCAGCTATTTGTATTTTAAAATTTTTTCAAAATGAATGTTTGACATTTGAAGAATGTTCCCTAAGAGAAACTGGAATCTAGATTTATACTGAGTCTGTAACTGTCAATAGGTTAGCACCTTTCCCTCCTTCCATGCCAAGCTGCTATATTAATTGAGATAGAGAGTGTGACTAGCAAGACAGGTTCGCTTCAAGCAAGAATCTTCCACAATTAAAGCGTGGGATTAAATGATTATTGTTGCCACCTCATTCTGTTTTACATGCTTTATCTCAGATGGTCAGCTCTTAACCTCTCTGCAATCATTTTTATCTTTATCCCTACTGTCCTCTAGACAGCCCCGCCCCTTTTCAACGGTACACAGTCCATGGCAACCTGGTTTCACGAATCCACCTCAATACATGTATCACTCATGCCCACCTTGCACACATCTTCATAGTAGAAAACGCAGACCTATATATTTTTACCCATCTGTAAATAGTCATAAAGCATTGGTCTCAACACATTTTTCGAGTCGCGCCCCCTGGAGTATATGGCAATACCCGTTTGCCCACTTAAGCACAAGACAATATCCTCACGCTCTCCTGAAGTATATGTAATACCCTCACTCCCTCCTTGAGAATATGGTAACACCCCCCCCTCCCTTCCCTCCCCTATGCTCCTTGAGTATATTGCGAGGCCCCTATGCCCTCCTTGAGGATAGGGCCAGACCCCACGCACCCCTCCCCCTTTCCGAAAAAAATTTGATTTAACAAGAGGAGGACAACAGATTCTGCAATAAGCGAAACAGATAGTATGGGGGAACGTTTTGGTCAGAATATGCTCTTAATCTAGAAATGCCTGTGTCCTGTGTCATCATATTTATTAGATTTTTAACTGCAGATATACAAACTGCTTATGAAAACTAAAAATGTCCTTGCTGTTTGTTTTGAAAATGTTTTTGAAAATATTTTATTATTTAACTAAACTGAAAACAAAATAGTGTAACGGATTATTACAAATGCCCAAAATTTTAAAATTTACCTGACGCCCCTTTGTAACCTTCTCGTGCCCAACCCCAACCCCTTTTGGGAGCCCCCCCCCCCTTCCAGGTTGAAGACCACTCTACTAACATCCTCCTCTCTTAAAGTGGATTTCGGCCATTTCAAACAAGTTCTCTAACAGCAACGCTGAAAGCTAAAAATGAGATGTTGAGAGAGAGAAAGCTAGAGAGAGAGAGAGAGAGAGAGAGAGAGAGAGAGAGAGAGAAAGAGAGAGAGAGAGAGAGAGAAAGAGAGAGAGAGAGAGAGAGAGAAAGAGTGGGTGAGAGAGAGAGCGAGAGAGATATTAATACAGTGGTTCTCAAACTTCCTAATGCCGCGACCCTTAAATACAGTTGCTCATGTTGTGGTGACCCCCAACCACACAATTATTTTTGTCGCTGCTTCATAACTTCAGTTAATATGTGTTTTCCGATGGTCGTAGGCGACTCTCTGAATGGGTCGTTTGACCCCCCCCCCCAGGGGTCGCGACCCACAGGTTTAGAACCGCTGATCTAGAACATAGTAGCTAGGGATAACCATTAAGGGGAACAACAGCAACAACAAATGAGTATGATTTGCTACAAAGAGTAAAAAACAGCAGGTTTAGGATTAAAGATAACCCTACTGCATGACCTGGGACTATGTCATCTTCGACCTCAAGATAAGATCCAAACACCAGTTTAACATTTCACATCATGTTTGCTAATTCTCAGCGGGTCTATTCCAGTGTTGCCACTTTTCTTTGACAAAAAAGATCCAAAACAGGGTAAAAAAATATCTAAAAAGATCTAAATTTGCGTGGAAAATATTTAAAAAAAATATCCAAATGAAAAGAGTCACAAATTACAAAACTATTGAAATGACTTACCCTATAGACACATGTCCTCATCTTCACTGATGTCTGCTTCACAAGATCCACAGGATAAACTTAGCTTGGATGATGAAGTTGAAGCTTCAGATCCCAAATTACTCTGGTATGCTTTAGCTGTTCCTATTTCTTTTAATACACAATCAGGGAGCTGATAAGTGGAACAGCATTTTCCTACTCTCATCAGGCCAAACTTTATTGTCAAGATAGCATTTAAGAGGTCTAATTTCATCCTGTTTCTTAGGTTAGATTTGATGTAATTCATAGCACTGAAAACTCTTTCTACGTCAGCATTTGAGTGGGGGTAGTATCATGGCAGACATGGCACATTCAAAGAGTTTACAGAATGGACTGTTTGATGAGGCATCTTTAAATTGTCTCACTTCACTCCAAAACGCTTCAGTTTCTGTTTTTGTTTGTCCATTCAACTAAGTTTATTTTGGTTAACTGATATTCTGCTCCCGCGACACTATTGTCAGTAGCCCTAAAAATTTCATAACTTTACAATATTTAGGTATGTCCTTTACTGGCTGAAGTATGTTGCTCACAGAAAAGAGTGAAATATTTTTCAAAACATCTAGATTTTCAGGAAGTCTTTGCTTTAGTTGCTTGAACAATGAGATAAGGAAATCTTGACAGCGTTTTCTTAAGTTGTTCTCTTCATTCTCTGTTAACAGTCCTTTTGTTTTTAAATCATCAATTTTTGATTCAATTTGATATCCAAGGTATGGCTTAGGAGCCAAATAGCTCTCTATAGTGCAAGTGAGCAAATCAACTTTTGAAGTTGGCAACACCAGTCTTTTACCAACTGAGTAAAATAGCAAAGTGAGATCGTCAAGTAATTTAACTTTATCAACATGTTTGGATTCGAACAGTTTATTAACTTTTTGCAATTCCATTAGAAAGGTTGTAAAAAGAGAAGGAATGCCAAATTTTTTTCATCACTGTACATTCCATATAGTATCTCAGCTGTGTAGCACTTTTCACTTTGTCTTGTTATTTCAAAGTGTGTCTTTAACTCCAACCATTGGTTCACAATTCTTTCAACAGCTGGTTGTATTGATAACCACCTGGTTTTGCAATCTGACAGAATTTTCAGTGGTGTGGAACCATTATTTAAGGCTGAATACAATGCATTGTATTGCTGTTGTCTGACAAATGATTTGGAAAACCAGTTATGTGTTTCAGCAATAAGGTATTCCAAATTCCTTGGTAAACATTCAGATGAAGCATGTGATAATGCTAGCTGCAATGAATGACACATACATTTTATAAGTATTAACGATGGGATAGCTTCCTTCAAACTTGGCATAAACGCCATTGTTTATGCCAACCATCACTGAGGCATTATCGGTACCAATTGCAACCAAATTTGTCAAGTTTAACTGTTTGCTGATTAAAAGGTTCTTCAGTTCTTGAACTATACTTTCTGCATCACACTTTTCCAATTGAACTAGTCCAAGATATGTAGAAACTACTTTGTCTGTATTGTTGCTGTAATATATAATACACACACCAAGCACTTTCAGTACCGAAATATCATTGGATTCGTCTAATAATAAACTATATTTATTTGTAGAAATATCACTGATCAAATCTTTTTCGAAGTGAGAAAATAAAGTATTTCTTATAATATGTGTACACTTGCTGCTATGCATTTTCACATCATCCATAACTTTACTGTCAGAAATTGTGTTTTTAAAACAAATCAATCAAATGGTCACAGTTTGAAATTGCACAATGGCAACTTAAAAACATTGCGACCGACCCTTCAACTTTTGATGATTCATTTATCAGTGTAGTTCTGAAAACAGATGTCAGCGGTGTAATATCTTTGAATGGAACTGCAGTTTTATGCTTGTTAGTCTCTGCATGCTTCTTTAAGTCTTGTATTTTCGCTTTAATTTCACACTTGCAGTACTTACAACGAGCCTTGGTTATATCCCAGGAACTGCCATCACCCAGTCTTTAATTTTGTCATCATGCAAATACTCTTTCCGAAATTTTTGCTCATACTTTACTTTTGGCATGTTGAAAGGTTTTTTCAAAGTGAAAGCCACACAAGAAGGTGAGCAATTATTTTTTAAAAATCACATGAAAAAGAAACACAGAGTCAGCATCACAGCTATACTTCACAACACAGTGAGGATACGGTTGAAACAAAGTTAGTATGATTTACGCTCGATTTCGATTAATCAGCACCGGGGTTGTCAGATATTTGAGTGTTGACCTTAGTGAGAGTTCAAAGTTTAAGTAATGGCAGTTGCCACAATGTACGTGCCAGACCAAAACAAAAATATTTTAGTAAATATTTTACTCAATAATTATTAAAATGACACTAAAAGAAAAAAAATCTATAAAATATCTAACTCCATATGAAAAGAATCTAAAAAAATATTTAGTATCTAAACGTCAAAAACAGGATATAAACGCAGTGAAAAAGATCTAAATTTGGATACAAAAGATCCAAAGTGGCAACACTGGTCTATTCTTCTTCACCGCCTCGCCAATGGGGAACAAGAAGCTACGCGAGACATCTGTGAAACAGGAGACGCTGCTACAGAAAAGCCAGGCCAAAGTGTTCAAATGCAGCTTGAAAGTGGGCTAACCAAGTTTTAATGTTGCATGTTAGAGGTTGCCAGGCTGCCTTGGTCTTGCACGGAATCCCTTTGAAGTTAAGTTAGTTTTATGAAGATGCCAATGGGCTTTAAACAGGAAGCTGACAGAATGTTCTAAGCAAAGAAAATCAAAAGTCATGGAGCGCTTTGTTCATTCCGGAACAATTATTGCATTATGAAAGGGAAAAATGAGCGACGGTTCTCCTTCATGTCCGACGCTTTGTGTCTGAAAAAAGCCCAATAACTTGAAATAAAATTAAAAAAAAAAAAAAAAAAAACTCATCCTGCAGTTTGGCAAGAAATAGATAGGGGACTGCTGATAACAGACTCATATTCTCATAGGCCAATGGGCATTTAATGGTTGATGGGTAATGCTGCGTGGTCTCGAGGCATAGTGTACGCCTCGAGTGCTAGATGTTCTGGGTTCAATACCCGGTAAGGGCTAGGACTTTTTTACGCGGACTTGCACTTCTAGTAAATCCCCTTGGTCTCTGGGTCGGACGTGTGCATTGTTTCACGCGTAAAACAATCCCTTGGCATTTGGAGATCAAAAAGAGTAGCCTAGCGGCGCTGCCGGGGTAAAACTTGGAGTTAAAAATCTACCCAAAGTATTTCAGGGTCCTCGCCGGGGCTACAGAGCCTATGCACTGTGCTGAGCTTCTTCGGACTCAGGCTTGAGTTAGAAGAAGAACGGAGCACTTGTGGGTTACTACTCGTGTGTCATGATGTTGAACTGTTGTTGAAACCTCAAATCTGTTCATGTACTGCAAATAATGCAACTTGAAAACTGGACGTCAGCATAAAATATCATAATAACAATAATTTAAGGGCGTTATTAATAACAGGCTGCCGGCCAAATTAAAAAAAAAAAAAAGAAAACTTATATCAAAAAGTTATTGAGTTACGGATTTTAAAAGTCAGCAGAACTTCTGAAACACACTATTGCAACGACTGGTGTATATCCTGGGTAAGACAAAATTATGTTAAACCATACTACCACTGACAGCAATACAAGACACCATAGGTGAGGTTAGGCACAGGCGTGCAGCCTCTTTTTTTGTTTACATTTTTGGGGGTGAGGAAAGGCAGGTAAGGGGCTTATTCTATAATCTTCAGGGGTTTAGCGCCCGCCCCACCCTCCCGGAAAATCAATTCTTTGACATTGAGGATGGACAAAAAAGGGGATGGGGTATCAAAAGGTCTACATCCCCAGGTTCTGGTGTCCTTTTTTTTTTTTTGCTAGCAGTTATCTCGAAAAAAAAAATGCTTCATTTCTTACTACAGTGGCCCTCAACCTTCGTAACGCCGCGACCCTTTAATACAATTTCTCATGTTGTGGTAAAACCCAACCATACAATTATTTTCGTTGCTACTTCATAACTTCAATGAACATTTGTTTCGCAATGGTTTTTGGCGATCCCTGTGAAAGGGTCGTTTGACTCAAAAAAGAATCGCGACCCATAGGCTGAGAACCGCTGTGTTACTAATAGAAACTCTAGTCAGGGGCAATGTGTTACGTTTAGACTTAGAGCAGCACATAACAAACTTCTCCTACATGTGATCGAATTTTTCGGAAACGCGGAGACGTGTCCCTGCAACGTGGTACCAGAAAATGTTTAGCATGTGCTCCAACACTGTCAACTGTATGC
>CAJHNH020001112.1:888359-903359 GCA_905116865.2 Candidula unifasciata
CATGGTCCAGCGGATAGGCGCTCCGCTGCGAATCGGTAGGTCGTGGGTTCGGGTTTTGACAGTAGGCGGAGTTTTTTTTCAGAAATGACCTTGGCGTCCAGGTCGACCCAGCCTTGAGTGGGTACCAGATACAGTCCTTAGAAGTAAAGGCGGCCGGCGTTATGCTGACCACATTACCCACCAAGTGCCATTTGGTCTGTTCAGTATAGGTTTAGCCCTATATACCCAACACTCCTAAAGCGTGAAAAAGTGTCCCTTGCTTTATAGTGCTAGACTTATAACTTACAGACCCATCGATGGATGATGGATGATGTTTTCAGGATCATGCCGATCGCCTGTGATTCCTAGTATTCTACCGGGTACCCATTTAAGTTCGGGTCGACCTGGGAGCCAAGATTATATTTGAAAATTGTCCGGTTCCGTTGGGACTTGAACCTACGACCTTCAGATCCTCAGTCGAACATCTGATGGTTGTATAATTCAATCTTTATTTCTTTGAGGTCGTTGTATATTTTGTTTGGGTTTTCCTGTCCTCTTGATTCAAGGTGTTTCTTCAGAGTGAAACAAAGAGTGGTAGTTTGTGTAATCGGGGCTGTCTTAACGGCATTAAGGGCCCCTAAGCAAACCAATGAGCTGGAGCCCTAACCCAGCCACTCACAGACACGAAATTTAAATTGGTCGATAATATTAACAGTATATTCATTTTATTGGCACTTCAACAACACTGGTGTTATAGTACAGAAACAAATTAGACGGCAAAGTACAAAACTATTACGAACTTCTTTTGTGGCGGGTCACTTGGCATCCACATATCAGATTACGGTCCTTGGGCATTAATTGCCTTGGGGGTAAGAGCATTTTTGTCAGCTGCTCAAACCATTTCATATTTTTTTTTTCTTCAACCGATTGGTAACCTCTTTATAGTGATCTTCTTCTTAAAAATGAAATGGTATTTACATGTAACAAGATTCTAACGGCCTCTCAAAAACTTTACTACAGGGCTCAGTAGAGGGAAAGAGGGGAAGAGACAGAACAAGACAGATCTCGACACAACACGTGACCGACAGGATAGGCTTTAGGCATGCAACCAGAAAATCTATTGCAACTGACCGTCAAAGGTCGAGGAAGCTGATCAGTGAAAAGAAACTGGTGACCCAACGGCACGCAGTGCTACGTACGGAACGATGATGACGATAATGATGATAATGATGATGCTGATCTTCGTATTACACCGACGGCGCTCCAAAGATATAGTATCGTCCCTGTTATGATTTCTGGCGCATTAAAACATGTCGGCTATTGATTATGTGCCTCGATGATTCCCGCTGGCTGTTACCCGTTGGGATCGTGCTGGAGTCTGTGGACAATGAGATACCTAAAACATTATAGAGGAAACATTAGCTAACCTAAGTCAAGTCCGAACCAGTCAGTATGTTGTTTTGGTCAGTGGCTTGTCCTATACAGCGGTGTTTTGAATTCTGATCACACAAGTAGTCAGGAATATAGGAGAAACATTTCATGGACCAGCTGACCACTATACTAAGACATTGATACGTTTCAGTCTGTTTACACTTGTGGACCGGGAATAAAGGAAAACATATCGCGGACCAGCTGTCTCCTGGTAAAGACATCGGAACTCTTGAGTCTGTTTACATTGCATAAATAAAGTATTATTCCTCACTTCGTGGATTTAATGCGGATATCAAAGAGTGGGTGGATTTCAAGCTGTACGATAGACATGGTCAATAAGACACCTTTTACTGGGGCTGCCTAGTTGACCATGTTCTGAGTGCACCTGTTTCCATAGCGAGGCGCACAGGGCGTCGTGAGGCGACAAGTTCAATTCCTGGATCGGTAACTCTAGCTTTCGATTTTTATGTTGTCTAGTGTGTTCTTCTATCTTTCTATTTCTTTCTATGATTGTCGATCAATACATTTTCTGTTACTTTATTATTTCATAATATTTAACGGCCTCAAGGGTTCCTCCGCTGTTTATTTATGGGGATACTTAGATTGTAGACCAGGAATATAGGAAAACATTTCGTGGACCAGCTGTTTCTAGGCTAAGACATCAGTAATCTTCAGTCTTTTTACTCTTGTGGACCGGGAATATATGAGAAACATTTTATGGAGCAGCAGACCGCTAGGACATTAATGAGCTTCAGTCTGTTTACACACTTAGACCCTGAATATAGAAAAACCATTCGTGGACCAGCTGTTTCTAGGCTAAGACATCGGTACTCTTTAGTCTGTTTATATTGTTGACCTTCCGGAAAACATAGGAAAGCATTCGGAGGACCAGCTGACGGTTAAGTTAAGACATTTTACACACACACACACACAGGCAGGCACGCACACACGTACACATACACACACACACACACACACAAACACACACACGAAAATACTTCAAGCTTCCAAACACAGGAAAATAATTTCGTGAAGACCGCACTTGCAACAGCTTTCATGTCACAGAATATCAACGACGGCGACCTTATCGCTTGTTTTCGCTGAGATAGCTGTTCGTACTGAAGATACCGTTGCCTATCACAGAAATGGTGTTTTAATCTAGCAAATTGCTAACGCACTGGGTGCTCTCCCTTGGTTGCCGTGGCAGATAATACAAAGGACTATTCCATAACATATTTCTGATAACCGCCAACGGATGCTGATGCGTTGCTTTCTGTTAAATATCCATATATTAGCTCATGTTACTTACATCAGAGGCAAACGTCTGCATTCTTTGGGCAAGTAATTAAATATGGAAGCCCGGAGCACCTTGTGGTGACTGAAAAGTTGTAAGAAATAGAAATTACCTGGTAATTCACTAGGGAATTCCATAACATATTTATGATAACAGAGAACGGAAGTTGTCTTCTGTTTAATATCAGTATATTATTAGATTTATCATTAGACTTCCGGTCAATACTGTGTAGAGGCTAGCTCTTGTTGTTTTTAGTTGTGGTAAGTGTTTGCTTCTGACAACAGTGAGCGAGCATTTCTCTTCATACGTAGATAGTTTCCCTCACCCGCCTACTGAGCTCAGTGCACGGTGGGACACCGTGAGCTGCTGATTTCATTAGAATGCTTTCCGACTGTGCCCAGTTTGGTTGAAATTTTACACACACACACACACACACAGGCGCATAAGATAGCCGTTAAATTGCCAACACCAACAGTCCAGCACGACAGCTGCAGTTTACCCTTGATGGAAGCAGCAGTTACAACAGATCAGTAGCTGCACACGTAATTAATCACTTGAAGCTGCACTAGTTGGAACGAACGAAAGAACGAGCTTTATTTTTTAAGGATTAGGACTTGGACCCCCATGTAGTCTAACATTCTGCCCTTCGAGGTCTCCCTCCATTGTTACATCATTTCATTCATACATCAAGTTATTGTAAGCATTATCGATAGCATCAAAATATATATTACAAGTACTGGAATGTGTTCATTTCTAATTACAGTAAACCTTAGTATTTGTAATAAATCTAGGGAAAATCTCTAGTATCAGGCCACTCGCCCTATCCTGGATCTTCAATTTACAGCCTAAAATAAGGTAGGCATAGTCACAAAGCATTCCAAATGAAATCAGCAGCTCACAGTGTCGCCGCCTATACTCAGCTCAGTAGATGGGCGACACAACTATATATTTTCAGTTCACTTTCGGGGAAAAGATATAGCAGCTAATTATAGCTCGAAGTAAATAGCTTTGCCACAAATAAACATAGCTAGCCTGGCTATCTCCCATATTGTACTCCTACTATTGAAAAAAAAATCTGTTTCAACGAAAACATAATTTTTACTTGCTAAACTTAAGTGCCACACTCTTTTGATTAATAATGCACAAATTTAAGCTAACAACATAATAAACGCGTTAAGTTCCTGAAATGGGCTAAATAAACTGTTTTGCAAAGCGTTTAGTTGTAAAGAAAATAATGGTGAAAAGGCTTGTATAGTAATTTAATGGGGGGGGGGGGGGGAGAGAAAGGGGGGGGGGGGGAGAAACAAAACAGAAAATATTATATTTTAATTGAGAAAACATTCCAGAAAATTAACATAGTCATCAGAGATTTGTTGAGGTAACTTCGTGTTTAGGTTGGGAAAAAAAGAAAACGAGTAAATCCAGTCCTGCTTTGAGAGCTTGGCAAGTATGTTGATGTTACATTAGATACAAATTATACATTGTAACCTTGTTAACGTTAACTGGGTTATAATTGGACCATTAGTTTTGGTATTTTTTCTGTTAGTGCGTCTTTCTCCTTCATATACATTTTATTAAAAATTACCCTAATCAGTTATTTTTTATCGGCTTCCAACAGCCCCTTTTGCTTTGTTTTGCCTTTTTACACTTTTTGGCTGTCTTTTTTCTATGCTGGTCGGCCCAGAAACTGACTACCCAAAAGCTCTCACTCAATCATAACGCAGATTACAGCGCGCTATCATTTGTTCCGTGTATCATTCCCAAATCGACTGTTACCAGGAAACTGTCAGCATCTGTTACTGAAAGGCTACTCACTCGATTTAAAGTCCGAAATCTAAGCTCCATTGAAGCTGCGGGTGATTTGGCACCGCATCGATTTGCACTGATATCTACACAATATGGAGCGCTGATTGTTAAGTATCCAATGGCAAGCAAGTAAACGTGAAATTTCTTTGTAAAGCAACGTACAGGCGCAAGCAGTAGGACAAACAGGGAAGAACAAAGAAGAAGGAAGAAGAAGCAGAAGAAGAAGAAGAAGAAGTAGTAGTACACTAACAACATACAGCCACAGATGCTTTGGTTGGTTTGTAAGGTTGTGGAAACGATATGAAACTAATAGGGAAAAAAAAAAGGTTATTTTTCCCCCCACCATTTCTCGAAAATTCCCAGATTTCGTGGGGAGTTTCCACGAAAGTCCAATATTAGGGGAAGGGTGGGAGGGGGAGGTGGGGGGGGGGGGTTAGTGTTAGTTGGTAAAATATTATACTTTCACCGTAATTTCCTACGACATCTCGGAGCCGTCGAGTTGGGTTAAGACAAGAAAACAACCAAATAATGTACTGAGGAATTCTTCAGACCAAGACTGTCTAACAAAATATATTTTAAGTACCGAGGAACTCTTTAGATCAACACTGTAAAAAAAAAAAAGAAATAAAGTACTGAGGAATTCTTCAGACCAACACTGTAACATAAGAAATAAAGTACTGAGGAATTCTTCAGACCAACACTGTAACATAAGAAATAAAGTACTAAGGAACTCTTCAGACCAACACTGTAACATAAGAAATGAAGTGCTGAGGAATTCTTCAGACCAACACTGTAACATAAGAAATAAAGTACTGAGGAATTCTTCAGACCAACACTGTAACATAAGAAATAAAGTACTGAGGAATTCTTCAGACCAACACTGTAACATAAGAAATAAAGTACTGAGGAACTATTCAGACCAACACTGTAACACAAGAAATGAAGTTCTGAGGAACTCTTCAGACCAACACTGTAACAAAAGAAATAAAGTACTGAGGAATTCTTTAGACCAACACTGTAACATAAGAAATGAAGTGCTGAGGAACTCTTCAGACCAACACTGTAACAGAGGAAATAAAGTACTGAGGAATTCTTCAGACCAACACTGTAACATAAGAAATAAAGTACTGAGGAATTCTTCAGACCAACACTGTAACATAAGAAATAAAGTACTGAGGAACTCTTTAGATCAACACTGTAACATAAGAAATAAAGTACTGAGGAACTATTCAGACCAACACTGTAACATAAGAAATAAAGTACTAAGGAACTCTTTAGACCAACACTGTAACATAAGAAATAAAGTACTGAGGAACTCTTTAGATCAACACTGTAACATAAGAAATAAAGTACTGAGGAACTATTCAGACCAACACTGCAACATAAGAAATCAAGTACTGAGGAACTATTCAGACCAACACTGTAAAATAAGAAATAAAGTACTAAGGAACTCTTTAGAAGATATGGCGATCAGCGTAATACTATTTTGGAATCTATCGAGTGCTTATTGAACTATTTAAAACATATAGACACCTCTATATTTCAGACACATTTAATGTGGGAAAAGGTCCTTTATTTATCTTTACTAACCGGCATCATGGGATTTGAAGTTAGTTCGGTGCGTATCCTTTACAGAGCGTTGCAGAACCAACCACAGCATTGTTTTAGCTGTTGTGGTTTTTCTAGGCAAATTTACGTCCAGTAGTTTTCCATTACTTACTGGGCGGTCGGCTCTTGATATCACTGTGGAAACCAAGGTAAGGCCCGCAGCTGGGATCGAACCCGGCACCCTAGCAATACGAAGCGCGTTTGCAACGCCTAAGCCACAGACGCTGACGGGAGTTGAAGTGCAATGCTGAAGTTGGAAGATATTTGAACACATCATTTTCTTTTTCTTCTAACTTCCTATTTTTCTGTCGTCTTCCTCTCCTGCCTGGAAAGATTGTTTTCAGTTAAGCGAGCATTTCCCCCATCTCTAACTAATTCAGTCTCATTGCTTAGATTCCACTGTTTCCTTTTACATTTCTTTTCAGTTCATTCCATCAGTCTGTGCACTTTTGGCTTAAGGCGCAGTAGTAACCTCACCGTGTTAGATATAAAACAGATACACACATCTTCTCATTATTTGCTGGAGTGAAAACTGAGGTACAATAAATTTAGAATCCGAACTTGAGTATTTTAAAAGTTTACAAAGAAATCGCTTCTTAAATAAGTTGTCCTGATAATCTCTCTAATTCAGTTGTCCGTAATGAGATAAATGCATTCAGTAGCATCGAAAATTTAGGCAACACTTTTCTTGTGCAAGCCCTATAGGTATAACCGAAGGAAACAAACACGGCCTCGAACAGCCCAAACCGTTTAGTTTGATCTAAGATGAATCCGAGTTATGATGTCTCAAGAGAAATGAACTAGTTTTCTTTCGACATCGTCCCAGGGGGAGATAATTCTAGGAGCACGGCTTTCCCTTGTCGCTTACGGCTGGCATAACAGAGAAAAATGTGGACGCCATTTCTGCCTACGCTTTCCAATTACTGCCCCTTGAGAATTGTGTCATTCAGATTCTCGGTTTCAACCAGTGTTCTTCAATCTTTTTATATACGCGGCCCATTAGAACAGGGGGAATTGTTTCCGGGGCCCTTGATCCAACAAACACAAAAACAAAAACAAATATAGTTAGCAGTCTATTTGTTGCATCTAAAGTAACAAAAACTACAGTTTTCAGTCAATGGGATATCATCAAATATATGCAACTTCTTGTAACTGAGGCGTACTATCTCTCTCGGTTGGCAAGATGCATATATCTCAACCAATAATCGCAGAACAAGGAAATTTTCTAGCCGCCAAACAAATACCCCCCTCGCCACCCAATCCTATACTGTATACGTGTTCCACCATTTTCAGTAATAATAATTTCACAAAGAATTCAAATTTATGTTATCGCAGCTCTTTATCACTTAGGAACAACACTCATGCGACGTATAAAATATTTCGCGATTTCTGTAGTCCGTTTCAGAATTCGTGCCTCACTTTCCAAATCTGTAACTCAGTAACTGTTTGGTGAAAGTTGTTGAAATCTGACATGCAACTTTTTATTAAACATGACCTTTTAGGAGCTGTAATTTTCTTTTTTTTTTTAATGTAACAAATATTTAGTTTTCATTTTGCCTTTTTTGCGCCATATGAAAAAGTGGAGAGAGAGAAAAAAAACCGACACCGATTCAAAGCAAAAGGTCAGCATGCCTACAGGTGACTGAATGAAGTAAACTTTTTAAAACATAAAATTTCACGTTTCAAAGGCGTTCACCTCTTATGTGGTCATGGTCATCTCCAGCATTAGTCGCACATGAATACAGTTAATACCATTTTTTATTGTGATAGGCTATCAAAATAATCACCACGCATTGGCGCACATGTGAACTGGGTCTCCAATCTCTATGCGTATGTCAGTTACTGTATATTTTTTTCTTTAGGGGTACACAAATTAGTAGTCAAACAAAGATAAACGAAATTCACTGCTTTAAGAAACCAGCAGCACCTGCAGTTGTAAATAATAAAATCATACGGACATGGAAAATCTAAGGTCAAATGTACAATCTGGTGTTGATCACTACTAGAGTTTTTGAGACATTTGTTACAATGTAAGGGCACGAATTTTGAAATGCACTATAAGCAACCGCAGATGTGGCATTGAACGAAATATTAATGGTTTGATGGTTTGAAAAATGAATCATTGCACAATATTATTAACCCATAAGTGCTGCGCTCTACTTCTAACTCAAGCCTGAGTCTGAAGAATCTTAGCTCAGTGCAGGAACTCAGTAGCACCGGCGAGGATCCCTAACTATTTTGTGTAGATTTTTAACTACCAATTTTGCCCGGGCAGCGCCGTTAGGCTACTGTTTTCGATTTCCAACTGTCAAGGGATTTTTTTTTACGTGCGCAACAATACACACGGACGACCGATCTCACTACCCAGAGACCAGGGAAAATTACTAGAGGTCCAGGTGAAGAAATCCCAGCCTTCACTAGGGCTTGAACCCCAGACCTCTAGCATTAGAGGCGGACGCCATGCATCGAGACCAGTCAGTCCCTTTTGAACTGGATATTTTAATTGCTAATCAAATTTTTTTTAATATCTTACCCGGTCACCAGAGAAGATGCTTGACAGTCTTGTTGCATGCCATGAAGGTGTGTCGGCAAGGCACCTGATGATGACCCGGTCACTGGTTCGTGTCAATATTTCTCCCATTTTCCAAGTCAGTGGGAAAACTTTGGGCATGAATGAAGCAGAGGCATTGACGAGAAACAGGTTTCTCATCCGATGGCGAGAAAATCATTGTTTTGCAAATGAGTGAAACATGATGATGATGACTCCTTTGGCCATACATATTCTAACGTTTTCTTCTGTTTTTAGTTATCCGCTCTACGTTTTGAAGCCAGCCCTATAAATTTCCCTGTTTTCCATTTACTAATCTATAAATCACGTTAATGGACTTTGGAATTATCCAACGGTTCTTGATGTTGATTAATTACAAATCCCGTCTAAGGCTCGTGCAGTGTCTGTAAGGAACCCGATTGATAAATGAAGCTCTATTCCACACCGTCTAGCCCAATTTTGTAATGATAATCGGTCAAACCTAGTTGGGAATCACAGTGGCTGGGGGAATATGGCTTCTGCTGGTAATTAGATTATTAAGTTCGAATCTCACTGGGGGTTCTTGATCCCACCCCCCATTCTCCCCCCTTACTTCCCTGTGTGAATTTCGGGGCCACTTTTGGAGATGGGGGGTTAGACCAGATGCCTTGAAAAACACGTTGCCTAAAAAAAAAAAATCGGAAATGTTGGTGGAAAAAGACACTGCAGCTTGATTGTAAACCATAAGACAGCAAGATAACCTCCACTTAAGGGCGCCCTCAGCATTAGCAACAACAAAACTAAAAGAGCAAGGAGGGACAGGATGTTAAAGAAGAAGAAGAAGAAGAAGAAGAAGAAGAAGAAGAAGAAGAAGAAGAAGAAGAAGAAGAAGAAGAAGAAGAACGAGGAGGAGGAGGAGGAAGAGAAGAAGACGAACAAAAAGAAGAGAAGGAGACGAAGAAGAAGGAGAAGAAAAAGAATAAGAAAGACAAGGAGGAGAAGAAGAAGAAAAAGAAGAGGAAGAAACGAAGAAGAAGGAGAAGAAGAAGAAGAAGAAGAGTAGTAGTAGTAGTAGTAGTAGTAGTAGTAGTAGTAGTAGTAGTAGTAGTAGTAGTAGTAGTAGTAGTAGTAGTAGTAGTAGTAGTAGTAGAAGAAAAAGAAGAAGAAGAAGAAGAAGAAGAAGAAGAAGAAGAAGAAGAAGAAGAAGAAGTGCGATCTTTAATGTACCTATCAAAGGGAGAACGTAAGAAATTTTGAAAACATTGTTTAGGATATGTACACCTGGAGCCGACTATATGGGCTTTAAAGCTGAAATGCTATAGAAAGATTCTCAGATTACCATGGGAAAAAAAAAAAAAAAACCTTCAATAATGACATCCTAAAAGATCTGAACTTTAAGGAAGACTGGCTTATAAACAGCATCTTGTCTGAAAAGCTGAAATATTTTGGTCATGTCAAGCGCAATGCTGACTGGAAAAATAATAGCAGAAGGCATGGTATCAGGAAGAAGAGGCAGGGGCCGACCAGTGCAAAGATGAGCACAAGATAAAATGACTCCAATGGTATTAAAGTGCACAGGGCGTGAAGGGAGAGCTGGCAGGAAACAGCTGCTTTTAGGTGACCGTCATGAAGTAGGCAGGCAGGTAGTTGTACCCCACCAGGATATCCACACAAGCGATAGACGCCTGATGACACAAAGTGCCACCATGCGGATAAAAATCACCATTGGAGAGGTCCCAAATACCACTTTCAGCCGTTGGGCCATATCTATGACTGGGCCATATTTAGGGCCCGGCTATATTTAGGGCCCGCCTATATTTAGGGCCCGGCCATATTTAGGGCCCGGCTATATTTTGGGCATCCGGCAATAACCAGGGTGAGGCTTAAAAATTAAAAAAAATTAAATTGCATCCTACGAAGGGACGACTTTCACCTTAACTGTCAGGGCGTCGTTCTGCGTAGGGCATGCTACATGATAAAGCAATTTTTACGCTCAGGAGTTTGCCATTGCTCACTGAACTGTCAGCTCTCGATAGCAAGGTGATTTGCTGCAAAATTGTCCACAGCTGGAATCAAACCTAGTTCTTCCGAGCAACGCGGCGCGTTCGCAGCGCCGAAGCCACAGACACTGGCTGTTAGGCAGGTAAAAAAAAAAAAAATGGCGGCAGAGTTGTTCCCAGTAAAATATGTTGTGTTTCTAGTTACACGTACAGCTACAAGGAAAAAGAGGAATTATTTCAGAAACATGACGCAGGGTAAACAATGTATTCACAAGTGGCACAAGAGAGAGCATGTTTTCTCTGGATGAGGTAACAGGTGTAGGAGGGAGGAGAAAGGAATCTGCAGATAGAAGTAGACATTTGCATGCCTTTTAAAAAAAATCAAACCAACATATTTTTAAACGACAATAAGTAAAAGTAAAAAAATAAAAAAAAACAGTAAAAGACCCCTTTCCAGGCCTTTAGACGTTTTGGGCATATAGGGCTAGACCTATATTTTATAAACCAATCGGCACAAGACGGATGATGTGGTCAACATCACGCCTGCCGCCTTTACTTCCCGAGACTACACTCGGTACCCATTCAATGCTGGGTCTACCTGGGTGTCAGGGTCATTTTTGAAAAAAGCCTGGCTTTGCCAGGAAGCAAACCCACGACCTTCCGATCTGCGACGAGCGTCTAGCCGCTCTGCCACGGCGACTCCCCTTTAAACGACAATACATCCTTTTAATTCCTTGAATCGCCTTTATTTCAGAACTTGGATGAGTCGCTGCTTACTCAATCTAGTTATTGACAACATTAATTGATGCAAGTTTCTTGCAAAGCTAAAATGATTAATGTTCTTACTATGCTTGTTGTATAGCTAATCTGTTTACCACAAAATAAAGGAAACAATAATCATATTTTACCATGAAAGACTCAAAGCATATTCTGTCAGAGAGGCAAAAAGCATAACAGAAAGCAACTAAAGAAATAAAGATACAATGCATTATTCCGTTCATTAGGTCATTCATCAACACGATCGAGTGGGTGTAAAGCATGGGGAAGCACGCCTATGCCGTGATATAAGATGTGACGTGACGCGGTGGATGAAATGTTTTATAGTGTTGAGTAGGGATGTTCCTCTCAACACATTCCCTCCACCAGATAAACCGAACTAAAATCTCAGCTATGTTGCTCTCAGACAAAGTCCTGGATACCCAAGAAAACAGCCATATTGGCTCGTTAAGTACATTAACATTAGCTGAACTTGGTACCCACAAGAGAAGAAAAGGAATTTTAGATGTCTATAGCATTATACCTAATGAATTATTAGACAGGGCAAATGGTTCCTCCGTCATCTACCTTCTCCCGGTGTTATTATGAATAATTAAAGAATTATTATATTATTAATTGAGCCCCCACCAAATGTAATTCTATCTATGTTTAGTTAAACAGGTAAGACTGAATACACTTGGAATTTAACAAACGATGTAGTATAAAACTTGACATACAGCTTTATTTTCTACAATGAAATTCCCAGTTTGTTGTGTTTACACAAACAGTGACTAGCTAAAGTTATGATAGTAATGGGTTGTTTCAGCGCGAGAACAGCACCTGGGATTAGAGTGGTGTGATGAAGGTGATAAAGTATGAACAATTTATGAACATAACTTGATTTTCATAGAACCTCTGACAGCCGTGAGCACTGTCAAGCTCTTCCTCCTCTTCCAGCTTCTTCCCTGCTTGTTTCTCCTCCTCGCCCCCACCTCGTTCCCAGCTGGCCGAGTCTAACACAATGTAGTCTCTTTCATGGACTAATCGTCACATGGGCGCTGTAATCATGGAAACAAACACATACGTGTAGTATCTTGACTTACACTAAGAATACATGTATCAATTAATATAACATATAAGAATAAAATATATCCCATCACTCCTCATATTCCACATTCTCTCCAGTCTAGTCTGAAGGTCTTTTGTCTTACATGGACGTCACATATCCTGACTTCCTCTCTCATGCTCTGTCATGATAGTTGACTTTCTAAGTCTGTTGTCTGTCATCACTTAGACTTCCAACTGGCTGACATTGATTTGACATAAACATGTGGCGCAGGTTCTGTACTGAACACGCAAACAATTGATATGTGCACGCTGTCCTGAATATTATCTTTCAGTGACCGTGAATACTGTACGCCCATCATTCTTCCCCTGGGGTTATAAATCCCCTGTTTAGTTGAACACATTAAGTGAGCACATGGTGGGCACACAAAACGTAGCAGCATCCCTGCACATATTTGGGCATCATTTCCCACAGTCCAAACTCATATTTTGGTTGATGGTGGAAACAATATAATTACATTTCATTATAGCAAATGTCATTGTTCACATCTTATTTTATACACATGAAAACATACACAGAAAAACATGTGACACAAACATACAAGAAATAGGAATAGTTTAGCAGTTCCCTAACTGAGATACTGAATATTCACAAAGAACTATTTCAAGCAGAATGTGCAGACAAATTAGGAAAAGGTAGTATAGACTAAAACCTATGTATACAAGATTAATTAATATTCACCTGGGAACTTTCCATCTATCGCCAAACCAGAATGCGACCGTAAAATACCTTTACGTCGACCTGTGTTTGTTTGCCGGCAGGCTGCGATTAATGACGGGAATTCCACAGGCTCGAAGTATAAGTATCAATCTATTGTCCAAATTAATCTCCTCCCTTTCCTTGGTTCTACCCAACCCTCAAGACGATTACTTAAGCCACGCCTCTGAAGTACCTATCAGATCAAATTAGCTAACAAGTGGCCTGTCAGTCAATTCTGGACTGACATCCCTAGAGCGTACATTCTTAAGTGACCCAGATAAAACATTCCTAATTGCCAAACACCTGTTCTGCCCAGAATAACACTGACGTGTTAACTTCAACCTCTCGTCGCCACATTGTCTAGAGTCCGCTCAATTCCCCTGTTCAAAAGGGCCCCACTCAGGCTGTGTTAGGAGATAACATTCTGACACTGGCGTGAGAATCAAAACTCACATCTCTAGTCTGAACCAGCGGGCTGTATTACGTAGTGTTATGTAATTTTAAACAAAGCGCAGTGGCTTTGTCTCGGAGAAGGACTGGAAACATTTAAATCAATTTGGTTTAAAGTAATATTAGGGTAAAGGGCAGAGTAAATATAATCCTCTCTCTTTAGAACCAGAAGAACTTATTACAAGTACTAACTTCTGGAACCACTGAGATCGTATCGTGACATAAGATATAACCGACCTCTCATGGGAACAATTGGTAGAAGTACCTTGCAGTAGCTGCTGCATCGGAGGACTAAGCAGGCACGGGAATGCCCATTTTGCAGTGACGTCGATTGTAATAACATTCATCCACTCATTTATTCATTCACTCAATCAATCAATCAATCAATCAGTCATTCATTTATGCAATCATTTGTTCACTCCCGGTTAAAATTATTATTAGTAAAGAGATCTGTAAATACAAGCACAGAGCCTTTTCTCGCGCTAGTGGCACATCGGGCAAAGGATTGCAGTTCTCATAGTTTGTAAAGACCAATATACAGTCTATGGAATGACGTGGTCAACACCAGGCCAACCGACTTTTTTTATCAGGACATTACAAAGTACCTATTTGTGTCTGGTTCGATCTGGAGGACTCCCCGTCCAGGTTCTGGGGGGCTGTAATTTTATTGTTTTGAGACTGAGGGGCAGTATGATCACAGAAGATGGTAGAATTGACAGAAAAATAGAAACCAGATGTCAGAAAGCAAGTGCACTTATATACCAATTCTCACCATTATTAAGACATCCAAGCATAACTATGAGTGCAAAGAGACAGATTATTAATAGCATATTTATTCCAACATTAAGCTACCAGTGCCAAACAAGGACACTATCTAAAGCCTATATACGCAAAATCATCACCTGTGAGAAAAGCAGACAACCTAAGAAGCCGAGATCGAGTGAATAATGAAACTAGCAGACAGATTGTGGGAACAACACCTTGTACTAGATTCATCGAGAAACAGCAGATCAAGAGGTTTGGCCATCTCGATAGAATGCAGCAAGATCAAATACCAAGATCCAAGATCGACAACATTAAAGACACTCTACGCCTTCACGGCATGACAATAGCCAGTGACAGCCAATGTGCACTGGATCGCAAATTATTCCTCCCCACGTCGCTTAACGGCAGAAGTTGTTCATGATGATGATAATGATGATGACTGAGGGGCTGGAAGGGTAGGGGTTAATTGACTCAAGGCCCCTTACAAAGCAGATTGTAAAAACCGACTAATTCAGGGTGGTTCCCACGAAGTCAGAGCCCACTTGCCTGAGAGGCGAAG
>CAJHNH020001112.1:908359-918359 GCA_905116865.2 Candidula unifasciata
AAGATTAAATTTCGGAGGTGGACGAACACCCAGAAGTTTCCGCCGGAGTTAACAGCTGGTGAACGTGGAAAAAAAAAGATTTCGACGATCATTTGTTGTGCTTCAATATAGCCAGTGTGTCACTGTAAATCGTTGAATGTGCCACAGTTGGCAAGCGTACCTTAGATTGCGTAAACCTGAGCTAGTCAGCAGCCATGGACTTCAAGCTCAGACCAGTACTGTTTAGTTAGTACACATATACACTAGTAAACATATATACAAACACACACACATACAAACACACACACAGATATCACGGTAGCGAAGTTGTCGTTTGCCTTGCACTCTGAATGTTGTGTGTTCGTTTCACCTACACGTCGTTCGGTTAAGGTGTGCAGTTTTTACGGAAAGGAGATCCCTATAAGTCGTCTCTGATTCTCCAGAGTTTGTACTTGTGCGACACTGTGGTAACCGTTTCACTCGATGCACTGAAGTTGAGCCTTTTAAATGGTACCACACACCGCACCTCAAAGATTAGAAACGTTGACTTGTTTGGCAAGCATAGTTCACAAACAACGAAAATCTTAGGCGGATATTAACTTATGAAAACGAATGACAACATCACATTCTCTGTCTTCATGTCTTTGAGACACAACTGGGGGCACCGCTAGAACACCGGGCTTTTGTTGGAAAGATCTGGGTTCAGTCCCCTGTAACGTGACAGGATGTTTTATTTCATGTCGGAGGCAAACCTGCACAGTTGTTGGCTAATGTGGGATGGAGAGGTGTCGTCAACAAAGGAGTGCATCTGCCTGAGGGACAAGCAGCCAACAGTCTAGACCTGCACTTTAGAATGCGTGAACTCTAGCAAGAAGAAGAAGAAAATAAAGAAGACGAAGGAGAAGACGAAGGAGAAGAAGACGAAGAAGGTAAAAGAAAAAAAAAAGAAAAAAATAAGAAGAAGAAAAAGAAGAAAGAGGGGAGGAAGAGAAGAAGAAACAGAAGAAGAAGAAGAGGAAGAAGAAGAATGAAGAAGAAGAAGAAGAAGAAGAAGAAGAAGAAGAAGAAGAAGAAGAAGAAGAAGAAGAAGAAAAAGAAGAAGAAGAAGAAGAAGAGGGGAAAAAAAAAAGAAGCTGCTGCCATTGTACTACCCATAAGATTTAGCCTCATGACTTCTCTATGCTACACTGCCTTAAACGATCGTAAATTCAAACAGTAAAGTTTGTATGCGCGTGCGCTCGTTCGCGCCAGGATGTGCGTGTCTATGTATGTTCATGTCCACATATTTCTAAAGTAAGACACGCCTGCCTGTATGTTTATACTCCCCTGTCTCAAACTCACAACTGGTTAATAGCTCGCAGAATGAAACTGTGACCAGTATTGCTCAGTATCAGTGCGATGTCTGAGAGTACATAGCTCTTAAATAAACACCGACTAGAATTTCTCTCTGTTTATCTTAACACTAAGGGGTCAGTCTTCCCCTTATACGTCATGCAAATCACCAGTGCTGTCTTGACTTTTCCCTTCCTTATCAGACACCACATGAGTCCAAAGAACAGACTGGAAACGAAACTGAAGACACTGGGTAAACTCTTAAAATGAAACTTCTTCTCTTTCGTCTACTGCTTCTGCTGTAAAGATACGCAGAGCGGAATTAAATGTAGTTTCTGGTATTTTTCTAGTTGCGTAGCTTGTGTTAATGTCATATTGCGTTTCTGTTGTGTCTCTTTTACTTCCTTCACCTATACTTTCTCGGTCTGCCTCTTGCCTCGTAGGTTGCTGTTCTAATTTAGTTGTGAAATGCACTTTTTTATATAGTAAGAACTGTTTTCAAGAGGTAACTTATAGTATCTCGCTGTTTGGGTTTCAGTTACTGGACTGCACGTAAGGAGCTGAAACATTGAAAACATCGTGGCAAAAAAAAAAAAAAAAAAAAAGGGGGGGGGGGGGGGGGGTAAGGGGGAGAGTGGTGGTCTTTTAATATAATTTTGGGGAAGGAGTGCAACAAAAACTTCAGCGCTGACACAAGATGGAAGCACTTGCGGCATCGCCCGCGGACATCAAAGGGCGGCTAATTTCCTAAATATAGTGTCGAGGCGTGCATGTCACAGCTGTAAACGCTGCTCCCCCGCCCCACCCTTGTTTATTACAAACAGCCACTCGGTTTAGTATTGTACATAGCTCAAAGAATGCTGGCTGCATGGTTAAGCCAATCTTGCAGAAACTGTAACGAGTGAAAGCTGACAAGTTAAGGCAGTACTTCAATGCTAGCTGCGCGCGCATAATCTCAGCAGCGAAGCGACGAGGAGGTAAATATCAGGTGACACCTTTTCTAGTGTAATCGTTACATGCTGTCTCTCACACAAGCGAATTTATCGCGCCTAGCAACTGCCTACATGATTTCATCTTTTAGCGTCCCTGCTGTCTGTGTTTATGATACACACACAAATTTACATATCCGCTCTCTGTGTGGGAAGCGGAAACAGCCCTGACATTCTTCCTGTGTGATCTACGGCTAGGGAGGTGAGTACTCATGAAGGTATCCGTACCCAGTAAACATTTTCTTTCAGAACTACTTAACCAATGCAAGTTAGTCTCTTGTGTGAGTAGGAAAGTAAGAGGGTACCACTTGAGAGTGTATCAATGTTTCAAGAACACATTTGTCATAACGGGTAACGCAGTCAGTTTTTTTTTTTTGGGGGGGGGGGGGTGGGGAGGGAAATACTCATTCAGACGTGTATCCCCGTGTAAACAATATTATACTAATGCTGTTATTATAAAAGCAAGAGCAAGAACAAAACACAAACGATAGCTAATACTATTAATAAAGTTAGTTGCGTATCCTTTACAGGACCTTGCAGAACCAACCCCATAATTTTTTAGCTGTTGTGGTTTTTCTAGGCAAGTTAACGTCTAGTATTTTGCCATTGCTTCCTGGACGGTCGGCTTCTCGATATTACTGTCAAAACCAATGCAAGGCGCAAGGCCCGCATATGGGATCGAACCCAGCACCCTGTCATTAAAAAAGGCGTTCGTAGCGCCTAAGCCACAACGCCGACAATACTTATAATACAAGTACTGATAATACTGTGTTTCCTGAAAAAAAGACCTTCTTCAAAAGCCCTAGCACGATTTCCAAGATGCGTTTAATATAAGCCCTACCTAGAAAAAAGCCCTCGTTAAGATTTCCACTGGCTACATTGACAAGAAATGCTTATTTAAGAAAAGCTTTATTGCTGGCAAGAGAGAATGGAGGCGAATGGTTTTACAGGAAATGAAGTCTCAAGAAATTCAGGCGGGAATTCTAAATTTGGAGTGGTATGAGTATGTGCCAGATGAATGGATATGACATGACCAAATTTGAATAAATAAAGAATTTTGAATCTGGGGGGAAGGGGAGGGGGAGGGGGGGGGGAGGTGGGGATAGATATCCCTCGGAAAAAAGCACAATTATTATAAGACCCAGTATTATTTTACAGGAAAGCATGAACAATTATAATTACATAGTATTATTTGCGGAAAAACACGCACAATTATTATAAGAACCAGTATTTTATGCGGGAAAACAGGCACATTTATTTTAATTAAGACCCAGTACAATTTGCGGGAAAACACGCACTTTTAACTACTGTCACCACAATCGCCACTAGGCCACTATTAATGGACACGCAGGATCTTCATGGTTCACATTTTTTAGGAGAACAAAAAAAAAAAGAAGGAGAGAGATAGAGATAGAAAGATAAATGGATAAATAGACAGACAGACAGACAGACAGACAGACAGACAGACAGACAGACAGACAGACAGACAGACAGACAGACAGACAGACAGACAGACAGACAGACAGACAGACAGACAGACAGACAGACAGACAGACAGACAGACAGACAGACAGACAGACAGACAGACAGACAGACAGACAGACAGACAGACAGACAGACAGAGTAGACCAGCACAAACCTGCTTGATAAGTTAACAGCACCATATTTTTAGACAGTTCATATTCGGATATACAGATGACATTCAGACAGTATGAAAGACCTATTTATGTTAAGGATCACATACACTATGCACTTGGGCAATAAATATCCTTACACAGACTGCTGTGGTCATACAGATGTCCTAGTAGCATCTTTTTTACAAGGTATTCGGGATGTGTCCTGTTCGGTACTGCAGACTGCGTTTGGTAAATCTCATGGTTGTAGAACTTTTAGGTAGCTGGTCGGAGAGAGCAGACATAAGAAAGGCGTGCAGTCCCATCTTATAACTAACCCTTCTAGCTACTGACCTTTCACACGGCAATTGTATTCTATGTGTATTACATCGTATATGTGTGTATGAGTGTAGGTACATGTGTGTGTATGTAGGTATATGTGTGTGTATGTATGTGTAGTGTGTAGATACGAGCATATGTGTGTTAATGTGTAGTATTTGTGCATGTTTGCATATATATATATATATATATATATATATATATATATATATATATACATACATACATACATACATACATACATACATACATACATACATACATACATACATACATACATACATACATACATACATACATACATACGTACGTACGTACGTACGTACGTACGTACGTACGTACGTACGTACGTACGTACGTACGTACGTACGTACGTACGTACGTACGTACGTACGTACATACATACATACATACATACATACATACATACATACATACATACATACATACATACATACATACATACATACATACATACATACATACATACATACATACATACATACATACATACATACATACATACATACATACATACATACATACATACATACATACATACATACATACATACATACATACATACATACATACATACATACATACATACATACATACATACATACATACATACATACATACATACATACATACATACATACATACATACATACATACATACATACATACATACATACATACATACATACATACATAACAGTGGCTTTCTGTATGGGTGCGCATGAGTGTTGATGTGTGCATGTGTATGGATGAAGTGCATTCATGCTTACAAAAGGGATGAAAAGATCTTAAGGGAAAGCAAAAATACTCCCTAGGAGAAAATGGCTTGATGACAAAGAGCCTCTACATTGATATGGAATATGAGAATAGCCATTTGTGCTCATCAAGCAATGGATCACAATCTGTTCCTCCCCATGACGCTTATTGGCAGAAGTGAGTAAAATATGAAGTACATTCTCCAGTCTCTTGTACCACCCAACATTAACTGTAGCGTTCTGTCATCACAAAGAAGCAGTAAACAGGATGCGATGTTTGATTGGGCGTGAGGTTTGCTAGATGTCCGCTTGGCAATTGTTTGCGCTACAAAACTCAAAGTGTTGGCCCAGATTAAATCTTTTATAAATTTGGTATACATTTCTGGTGAAAATAGGTCAGTTCTGCTTGTATCCCAAGTCTGATGAGTCCTTGTAAACATAATTAAGGCAGGGGTTTATTCATTTGGGAAATGGCAACACACGTTTCAACACGTGACCCAGATACCGTACTATAATCTTATGGATTGTCGGGGGAAAAGGGAGGAGGGAGTGGAATTGTCGGTATACAGTGATTTGGTTTTAATTACACGTCTTAAAGCTACATTTTTAGCTTAGATTCAGGAACGCTTACCTAGACAACTATAAACAGCTTAAATACTGGGACTGGTTCTTCTACTCCCTACCCCAGGTGGAGCATAGGCTCTCATCCAACTCACGCCAGGTCTTCTTGTCCTCCGATGTTGCAGACACCTCTACCCACTGTCCTTCTGACTTTTTTTCCTTTCAAATTTAACTCTCTAACTCCCTTCTTCAATTTTTTCTATTTAGATATTTTATTCTAGCGGGTTCCAGTGCAAAGCCATTCTAGTTTTATTGCTTTCAGGTTTTCTCAGCGTGTGTCCTATCCAAAACCAGCGTCTTTTCTTTATCTCTTGCTTTATTTGAATGTTTTTCCTACCATACCGTTTAATCCCCTCCAGTCTATGCTGGCATCACATAGTGAATGCTGTTAAATATGGCAAATGCATGTCAGTCTTTCACAGAATGTTATGTATATGAACCAAACCTTACTTAATATTTAGATCGTTAAGAACTATGAAGACATACCCAACTGCATTCGTGTTGACAGGTCTTGGAGGAATAATCTTATGTGCAGACATACCTGCTTGTTTTCATGCGACCGTGGTTTTTAAGGCTTCATTTTTTTTTCTGTGCAGACATACACCTATGTGTACACGATACGATGAAAGTCTTGAAGGATTGCTTACGCAACCGTTTTCACATGACTATAATACTGAAGCTTTATGCGGAAAAGGAGTCGCCGTGGCTGAGCGGCTAGACGCTCGCCGCGGATCAGAAGGTCCTGGGTTCGCTCCCTGGCGGAGCCAGACTATTTTTAAAAATGATCTTGGCTCGCAGGTCGACTAAGCCTTGAGTGGGTACCGGTTGCAGTCCCGGGAAGTAAAGGCAGCCGGCGTCATCACCCATCTTGTGCCGATTGGTCTATAAAAATATAGGTCTAGCCCTATATACCCTATACGCCTAAAGGCGTAGAAAAGGGATCTTTACTTACTTTTATTGCGGAGACATACGGTAAAGTTTTCTTTGACAGTGGTTTTGACTCTTTTTTGTTTGTCTCTGCAGACATACCCACTTAATTTGATAGGACTTTTTTATGGAAGGTTTCATTCTCTGTATGATATATGTGATTAGCACGATTCTTTGTTGACCTACTCGATTGTTTATATGCGATGGTTGTTTCAACGCAGTTCAGTTTTTATTACTGTTTCCTTAAAGGATTCTGTGCAAACATAAACATCTGTTTTTATATTACTGTTGCCTTAAAGGATTCTGTGCAAACATAAACATCTATATTTTGTTACTGTTGCCTTAAAGGATTCTGTGCCAACATAAAGTCTGTTTTTTTAAAAAAAATATTACTGTTGCCTTAAAAGATTCTGTGCAAACATAAAAAGTGTTTAGGCCGCGATTATAGTCTTTAAGAAATGTATACAGACATAAACTGTTTTTGCATCGCCTTGATAGTGTTTAAGAATTCTGTACAGACATGCACCCTTATGTTTTCAAGTGACCATGTTTGTGAAATGTGAATATCTGTGCAGACATTTCCCTCTTTCCAGGTATAGACAGTCTTCACAACGTATCAAGTGGTTTGCCCACTTAGAAAGTCTTGCGACGCCACTCCATACAAGGCATACATCAAAAGAGAAAAAGGATGTAGAGTACAAAGGTAGACCAAGAACAAGATGAACAGATAACACCATAGACTCTACAACAGTACTGTACCTCTGTGATCGAGGCAGCCAGAAAAGCAAGAACAGAACCTTATCCTTTTCTCGACTTCAGGAGCGATGTAATAGCAACTGAAGAAGAAGATTTGCAGTTTTCACGTCGCAACTATTGTCTTGAAAGTTGCCTTCTCTGTACATAAATTTTACGCATTTTGCAGGATTCTGTACCGACATACGCAGTTGTTAACGTGTGACCTAGTCGTCAGTGACTCATTCTTTGTGCAAATTTGTTGTCATGTAAATAGAGTCATGAATATTTATTTATGTGCAAACATACACCACTGTTTTCATGCGATCTTGATTTTAAAGGGGTCATTCTCTATAAATACATATGCATCTGTTTTCATGTTTTTATTTTTTGAGCTGCTGTTGGGTTTCAATGCAAATTTACGTTCAGTAGTTTGCCATTGGCTTCTGCATTGTCGGCTCTTGATACTACTGTCGAAAACATTACAAGGCGGTCTGCTGTCAAAACGCCTGCCACTGTGATCGAACCCAGCACCCCAGCATTATGAAGCGTCCTGGTAACGCCAAAGTCACAGAGCCGACATTGCATGTAGACATACACAATTGTTTACAAGGCATACAGACAGTCCTGGATGAATCTCTACAGACATTTACAGTGACTATCTTGTCGTCACTACAGTCTTAGAGGATTGTGAGCCCCAACTGGTCTTTTTAAAGAATTATGTGCAGGAATTTACACATGTTTTTCTCTTGCGACTAAAGTCTTAAAGGATTATGTGCAGACATATACACATGTTTTTCTCTTCCGACTAAAGTCTTAAAGGATTATGTGCATACATATACACATTTTTTTCTCTTGCGACTAAAGTCTTAAAGGATTATGTGCAGACATATACACATGTTTTTCTCTTGCGACTAAAGTCTTAAAGGATTATGTGCAGACATATACACATGTTTTTCTCTTGCGACTTAAGTCTTAAAGGATTATCTGCAAACATATACACATGTTTTTCTCTTGCGACTAAATCTTAAAGGATTATGTGCAGACATATACACATGTTTTTCTCATGCGACTAAAGTCTTAAAGGATTATGTGCAGACATATACACATGTTTTTCTCCTGCGACTAGAATCTTAAAGGATTATGAGCAGACATATAAGTAGTGGGCTAGCGTAATTGAGGTATTATTTCGATTAAGCCGCCTTCTTTATCCTTAGTAAAAGATGGCGGCAAAAAGTGATTGGTTCTTTCTGGTGGCTTTTCTTTATCCTTAGTAAATATTGATCTGGCAGCCGCCCTCTTTGTCCTTAGTAAATATCGATCGGGCGGCTGATGACAGCACAAGTGATTGGTTTAAGGGAAATGTATAGGAAATCGATACTTTGCAGGCGCATTATTATCTTGATAACTGCAGGTGACAGGTGGCGTTATATAAATGGTGAGGTCAGGAACACTATTTTGGTGAGCAGTGGGGGCAGGTAGGGCAGGGGCGACAGGGCGACTAATAGAGTTGGTGCGGGTTTATGTGGGTGTCTGTTATGTGATTATATGAGGGGAGCCGTTTTAGACTTACGATAACGAAATCTAGGAAGGCGGCGTGATGACCAGGGATATATTAGAAAGGGCAGCTTAGGCGCTGGCATCATCATTATCATCTGTGTCATGGGAGCGAAGGTAGACCGCTCAGGGAGAGAAGCCAACCTATACAAGAGAACAGACATATAAACAGCGATACTTTGTCTCTCCTGGGGTATTTCCTTACGGGGAAAGGTAAAAATTTCTTTAGTGCAGGCCAGATGTTGGCTAAAGTGGCGGATATTAAAAAACCTAATACAAAGCGCCCTAGGAAATCGATGCTTTGCAGGCGCATTATTATCTTCATAACTGCAGGTGACAGGTGGCGTTATATAAAGGGTAAGGTCAGGAACACTATTTAGGTGAGCAGCGGGGCGGGCGGGGCAGGTGGGGTAGGGGACCCGGGGCCACAGGGCGACTAATAGAGTCGGCGCGGGCTTATGGGTTCTGTAATAGACAAAATTAGGAGTGGTTTGTTTGCGGGGGATATATATATGTTACAACAAGTTAGGGGATATGAAAAGAGACTGATAGACGGCAGTTAAAAGCGGCAGAGGGGAGCCGTTTTAGACTTGCGATAAAGAAACCTAGGAAGGCGGCGTGATGACCAGAGATATATTAGAAAGGGCGACTCGAGCGCCATCATCATCATCTGTGTCAGGGTATCGAAGGGATGGTTTGAGCTGTAGTAAAAAGGAGGACATATGACAGAAGGGTTGCTGTCTTGTCATAATGTTAAGGGCAGAAGAGGAGGGGCTTACCTGACATCGGTGAGCAGCAGGACGGGCGGGGCAAGGGACCGGGGCGACAGTGCGACTAAAACGGTTGGTGTTGGTTTATAGGTTCTGTAATAGACAAAAAAAAAAAAAAAAATTGGAGTGGGTTGTTAGCAGGGAATATATATGTTATAAAACGAAACAAGTTAGGGGAAATAAAAATAGACATAGGCAGCAGTGACAACCGGCAGCGGGGGAGGGTGCGTTTTAGGGTTTAGATAAAGAAACCTAGAAAAGTGGCTTGATGACCGGGAATATATGCTGAAGGGCGACTTGAGCGCCATCATCAGCATCGTCATCTGTGTCATGGGAGCGAAGGTCGACTGCTCAGGGATGGTTTG
>CAJHNH020001112.1:928359-1020542 GCA_905116865.2 Candidula unifasciata
GATCCCAGTTGTGGGCCATGCGCCTTGCTTTGGTTTCAACAGTGGCATCAGGGGGCCGACAGTCCAGGAAGCAATGGCAAACTACCAAACGTAAATACGCTCAGAGAAACTACACAACAGCCAGGGGCTGCTGGGGTTGGTTTTGCAACGTCCTGTAAAGGATACGCAAATAACCAATCTAATAAAACTGTTTAGTGTATACTATTTTTAAATCTGTCTATGATGGAAATATATTTGTCGTTTAAGTTTTTTAAAAAGAAATAATGAACAATGTGTCTAAAAAATCACCGAAAGTATATCATATAATGCTCTTAAAGGTTCTACTAGAAGGAAACTGCATTTGTGAACATAAGTTAGCTGATGTTTTAAGTCGAGCACTAGGAATATCTATTCCATTTCTTGACAATGAAAAGTTTTATGGACAACACCATATACTATTTGTTGGTAGAGAGTGTATTACTGGGGAGGGAAAAAGGGGGGGGGGGGGGGGGGTTATAAATGTATAATCTAGAAGGCATTACGTAAGAGGCGTAGAAGGACGTTTGAAGTTAGATTTAATATATTTCATTGTGTAGAAAACTGTAACGGCAATTGCAACTGTGATACGATTTACTGTGCAAAGTAGTTGACCTGAGTTGGTTTTATGGTTTAAATGTCATTGGTAAATGAAAGGTAAAACGATGAAAGATGTGTGGTGGTGGTTATTATGGGCCGAGGCGATAGTAGTGGTAGTAGTAGCTGTAATTGTAGTATAAGACGAAGACGACGTCGAATACGACGACGACGAAGAAGAAGAAGGAGAAGAGGAAGAAGATGATAAAGAAGAAAAAGAAGAAGAAGAAGAAGAAGAACAAAAAAAAAGAACAACAACAAGAACAAGAGGAAGAACAAGTAGAAGAACAACAAGAACAAGAAGAAGCAAGTGTAGAAGAAGACTATCAGCAAGAGTCACATAAATAATAGCAATGATAGGAGAAGGAAGAGAAAAACAAAAAAGGGGGGGGGGAGGGGGGGAGAAGGAATAAAAAAGGGGGGGGGGGAGGAAACGACAACAGCGACCAGGACTTCGGTGACGATAACGAAAAGATAACTTCCTGAAAAATAGTATTTAATACATTACCTGTGTAACGAAATGGCAAAAAATAATTTCTAAAGTTACTACACTCTACTTAAATTGAGTGCAAAGTCTACGCTGTATGATTAAGAGTAAGAAAAAACAGATGTCTGTCGTTTTTCATGTCAGTATTTACTCCGGTAATCTGGGTGTTGGCGTATGGTAGACTTTCAAGTCTAAGTCGTTTGAAAGCAAATAGACTACAAATTTCTACCACAAATAATGACCGAAAGATTATTTCTGAAGTTCAGCTGGTAAAA
Organism: Candidula unifasciata; assembly: GCA_905116865.2. Classification (NCBI taxonomy): domain Eukaryota; kingdom Metazoa; phylum Mollusca; class Gastropoda; order Stylommatophora; family Geomitridae; genus Candidula; species Candidula unifasciata. Next base: position 929,734 of record CAJHNH020001112.1, read on the forward strand.
TGTGATATTTCAGTCGGCACACAGGAGAAATGGAAAGTGACATGTCTCCATTACTGTAAAACCAGATCCCTAATAAAGCATTCATTTCTGTCAACAACAGCTAGATGTCTTCGTTGCGAAGTGGTCAAGCGTTTGGCTTACGCTCTGAAGGTCGTGGGTTCGTTTCACGGCTGCGCCGTTCACTTCACGAGTGCAATTTTTACAGAGATCCCGGGGGATCGCCGCCGGAGCTACGAAGAGTGCTCTATGTGGCGCTCGCGGCTAGACGTTCTGCGCAAAGAGACCATGTGGAATAAACCTGTTGCAATGAAGTCGATCCACTCGACTTTTAACTTTTAACTTTTCTGTTAACTCGGACATATTGACGTGTTAGGGAAACAGGGGCAAACATTGCATAAAAAAGGACCTTGCTCTTTTTTAACATCTTCCAGTAACTTCATCAAAGTGTTGGGAAAAGAAGCAAGGATACCAATCTTCGTGGTGCTCTTTCCAACGCATTGTATACGTTGGAATCAGTTTATTTATGACAATTTTGGTTGTGTTCGTTGGATAATTGGGTGGTCTTCAGCTTGCACTATGTCCATTGTATTATTTAAGACATGGCTGTCTGTGGCACCTAGTACCGGGGCATTCTCGCCAGACTGCTGAGCCATCTCAACCCTTTCAGTGCCGACATGTTTTACAGGAGTCGCTGACGGGGAAACAATTAATACCATGACACAGGGACTAATTACAACTGAAATGGACCCAAAAGGAGGACGTACCGGTTTTTCCCCCCTCCGCGTGAAAGATGTGTACATTTTCCTAAATGTTTTCAGTTTAAAATAGGTACGGAGTCGAACGCAAGGCTATCGGATACAGTGACTCCAAATTATGCACTGCTTTGGAGTAGTTTAGCCTTAAATGGGTGTCAAGTACAGTTCTGGAGAGTAAATGCAACTGGTGTGATGCTGAACAATTCACCCACCCAGTGTTGTTTGGTCTATAAATGATAGATCTGGCTCAATATACCAAATAGACCTGAAGGCGTGACTAAGGCTTTTTTAGCATCCTCCTCCCATACATCATACACGGAGAACGCCAGCATTTAAAAAAAGACTGAAGTGCCATTAAAGTGCGTGTGTGAGTGAGTTAGAAAAGTCTTCAAATAAGCCAGTAAAACGGATATACACGCAAAGGTCAGGCTTTGGCACAACGCCAAAGTCCAATGGGACTTTCCGCCGGAGTTTACAGCCGGTAAACGAAGAAGAGGTCTTCATCAGAGTCGTCACTGCTATAAATATTCCTTGAATAACTCATTAACACAGAGCTGGGATGTTGTTAACCTATGGTTCCCAATCCAGACAGAATTGCCTGGATCTCATCTCCGGACATGCCGGTGTGTTGGGAAAATGAACAGTCTGACAGACTGGCTGGCTTTACACAACGGTGGAATATTCATGCATTATAAGGCAGATGAGCGGCGTCCGTGGCTAAGGCGTTGCGAGTCTGACTCGTAATCCAACGTACCGCAATCGAAACCTGCTTGGGCTGCGTGGATTTTTATCGAGGTATGGGACGTCGCAGGTCGACCCAGCCTCAAATGGGTACCAGGATGGGCTGTCCTGGGAAAGTAAAGAAGGCCGGCGTAATGCTGACCACATTACCCACCAAGTGCCGATTGGTCTGTAAAAATATGGGTGCTCTTCCCATATGCCCGATGCGCCTAAGGGCGTGTAAAGAGATCTTTACTTACTTTCTTTACTTATAAGGCAGATGTGGTTAGGGCCTTGTGGGAGAACGTGTACAGTTTGGAGGAGCAAACTGATCATCACAGTCTGGTAAGAGTCATGCAGCGGGGATCTTGCCCATAATCGACTCTCAGAGGAAAGACAAGACGGACGTATATTGAGAATGCTACTGGCCTAACTGATGTTGAAACTATGCGCTGGCTGCTGAAGAGGGGGAGGGAGCACTTTAGCGATAACCTTAGTGCTGTGATGTTGGTTCTTGAATCAACTCAACTCGCAGTCCCGACATACTGGGCTTTAAAGTGACTTCACATGCGATTTTGTAGCAAACCACTTTGTGTTTACACCAGTATGAGCGTTCATTCTGTTCAAAATTTAATGGCCACATAGTGAACGTAACACTTCCTAGTAAAACCTTGACAGGGTTGGTATGCAAAGGCCTATAAAGAATATGGAACCAGCAGCCACTTAGTGCTTGTCCCTGCTAACCCCGTGACCTAGATTCAAACCAGAAAGTGGGTCCAGCCGGTTACGGCAGAATCGTTACTATTTATTTGTCCTGGCAGCCCGAGGTTTGTTTGTCCCCAACGGATTTATCAAAGTAAATAGTTTTCCTCAACTCTTTAATTAAACTGAATCAGTAAAGTACGCGGCCAGTGATATCTTACATGCATTGTTTTAACTTTTAATCAGTTTTTTACTGTCACGGAGAGTTAGGAAATGTTAAATCTTTTAACTGTGTGCTACTGCTATGATCTTAGTACAGTTGGAGTTTTGTTTTTTTATTTTTTCAAATTCGTTTACAGCTCTATTCTGTTGGAGCCTTGATGTTTGGAGAAATAGTGCAAATGTTTCTTGACATCTTCCAGTGTGGTGTTAGACTTCGTTTGAGGCTGTGAGCTTTTGTCTTCTGTAAATTCCCTGCACGATTTACGTAGGAAGGATTCCACAAGATATAACTGAATAGAGGATCGAGTACAGGCCTTATATATATATATATATATATATATATATATATATATATATATATATTACACAACGTGCCTTCTCTGTAATGTAGGTTGGCTACACTGCATGCATTGTTGTCCTTAAGAGTACTGTGCGGTGAAGCTGCAATATTTCAACGGCAAGACTCTCGTACTCTGTCCAAACACCAGTCATGCTGTAACCGGGTACAAAGCATTTACATTTTCGGATTAACAGATAATATTTTTGTTGTTGTTGTTGTTGTTGTTGCTTTTTTTGTGTCGAATATTCTATTTGTTTGTTGTGTTTCTCCATGCAATTAGACTGTAACTAATTATAGCAGAGGTGCTTCTTACTGGTGACATATCCTACTTCTTTCCGTCACACATTGACACATTGATATGTATTACGTTTCATTTTTTTCCTATCGGAACGAAAAGCTAAAAGAATAACACATTTGACTCCAGGCGCTGGGTAAAGCAATCAGCATCACGCTATCCTTCTTTACTTCCCAGGACTACACCTGGTACCCATCTAAGGCTGCGTCGACCTGGGAGCCAAGCGCATATTTGAAACAAATCCGGCACTGTGCGGGTTTGAACCCACGACCTTGGTTCCGCAGGCGTGCACGAAGCCGAAACACCAGGGCGGCGGCTCCGAGTAGTCATTATTCGCATAGGAATTCGATAGGATCAAATGGTAGAAACCAGATTAATCCATATACAGCAGTTATTTTGTGGCACCGTACGATTACCATGTCACATAGAGTACTGTGTGGGCGGATGTGATTACTATGTCTTGAATTTCTGTTGGGGGAGAGGGGGTGGTTAAGGATGGAAAAGGTTGGGGGGGGGGGGGGGAGAGGGCACCTTTCCCTCTTTACAGACGACAGTTCTCATTTGTACTTTTAGGTGACATGGCAGTCACAGCCCTTTACGATACCAGTTGAGACACGATTTTGTTTCTCTCCATACCTCAAAACTTTGATAGTATTGTAGAGTCCTAGTGTTGCCCTGGGACTATGATCCCCTCCCTCCCCTTCCTTGCCGGCATTGTTATATCTAAAGGAAAGGTAACACGAATTCGTGTGGGGAAAAAAAACATGCTGCAGAAACTACAGATTTAGAAAAGCAGTTAATCTGTCTTTCCAAATGTAGGAGTTTCCCTCCTAGAACAACTACAAAGTAAGGCTAAGGGCCTGGTCTGCAATGCTATAGCATTACGTTTTCACGTTGCACTTTCACGTCTTAGAAAAAGGCTAGTATACTGCTTACACCAAGCAAGTAAGGCTAAGGGCCTGGTCTGCAATGCTATAGCATTACGTTTTCACGTTGCACTTTCACGTCTTAGAAAAAGGCTAGTATACTGCTTACACCAAGCAAGTAAGGCCTATGGTCTGGTCTGCACTGCTATAACATTATGTTTTCTGCTTGCACTTCTTCGTCCTAGGATAAGCTCCGTGGCTAAGGCGTTGCGAGTCTGACTCGTAAGCCAGCATACCGCGATCGAAACCCACTGCAGGCTGCGTGGATTTTTGTCGTGGTATGGGACGTCGCAGGTCGACGCAGCCTAAAATGGGTACCAGGATGTTCTGTCCTGGGAAAGTAAAGACAGCCGGCGTAATGCTGACCACATTACCCACAGTGCTGATGGTCTGTAAAAATATGGGACGCTCTGCCCATATGCCCGATAGGCGTGAAAAGGGATCTTTACTTTTACTTTTTATAGTTACACGGTAGCTTTTCTAACGAAGAAATCTGAGTGCACAGTGAAGTCATAATATACATTGCCTTGTTTGTGCAGATAAAGGTTTATACAAACTTGAACATATAAAAAAATATATACATCACTGATATGTTATTATTCATTGCTATGAAAGGCAAAAAAAGACTATGATAGTTATAGAAGTTGGAGTATGAATCTTAGGCCTTTTGATAATTTAAATCTTAGGGATACAGTGGCAAGTTCCATTCTTATTGCCTGATGTCCTTCTGCTGCTGCTGCTGCTGCTGCTGCTGCTTCTTCTTCTTCTTCTTCTTCTTCTTCTTCTTCTTCTTCTTCTTCTTCTTCTTCTTCTTCTTCTTCTTCTTCTTCTTCTTCTTCTTCTTCTTCTTCTTCTTCTTCTTCTTCTTCTTCTTCTTCTTCTTCTTCTTCTTCTTCTTCTTCTTCTTCTTCTCCTTCTTCTTCTTCTTCTTCTTCTTCTTCTTCTTCTTCTTCTTCTTCTTCTTCTTCTTCTTCTTCTTCTTCTTCTTCTTCTTCTTCTTTTTCTTCTTCTTCTTCTTCTTCTTCTTTTTCTTCAACTCTTCTTCTTCTTCTTCTTCTTCTTCTTCTTCTTCTTCTTCTTCTTCTTCTTCTTCTTCTTCTTCTTCTTCTTCTTCTTTTTCTTCTTCTTCTTCTTCTTCTTCTTCATCATCCTCTTCTTCTTTTTCTGGTGCTGCTGCTGTTGCCATTGCAGCTGCTTCTCATCCTGTTTCTCCTTCTTCTCCTCCTCTTTTTGGGTGTCTTTTTCTCTTCTCATAACCTTGTGTGTCTTTCAGTTACCCTGTTATTCTTGACCATATCGTCAAGTCTTTACATTTCTAGCCTTTAGATCAGCTGGATGTGTTGTTTTCCGATTGGAGGCCCTATAGGTCAGCCACATTTTGGATCTAGATCTTTCGTGTCCTGCCTTGTCATCTCTGCCTTGTACCAAGTCATGTTTTAAGGCAAGAAAATATTAAAGGTTTTCATATCAAAATATTATGTGATTTTTTAGGTACTTTCTGAAGAGTTATTATTTTGATAATACTAATGCTTTAAGATTTTATTTTTTGTGTAAAACACATCAATTTTAATTAATTAATTCGAGCAGAAAGGGAGCGAATAGTTGATTGGCTTCGTGTAAATCCCTTTGTGGGACAGAAAGGTTAAGAAAATCGATACATTTTAACTGAATGCCTCGTAGCCTAGACATTAATTTGTTGATAAATTGCATCTCTATGGTATTTCTAACGTTAAATTAGCACTATTCTTTTATTTTTTGAGCATTTTTTCATTTGAACACAATCAGCGCTGCATCAGTTTCCTGTTGCTTGTTTTCTTTCCTTTGGTTTCAGTTCCTTTTTTGTTTTCAGTTGCACTTTTATTTTACCAGCTTAAAATTCCTACTTTCTCATCCCGTACTTGAGATAAAATTCCCCGGTGAACCTATAACTGTTGAAAGAGCACATTGTTTGGCAAATAATGGTATTGTGTTGTTTTCAGGGTGCACTTATTACACGTTTCTTGTCGACATTATCTATTCTTCGATTAATCTAGTCAATATTTGCATACCAATACTTACTAACACCTCTTGTCATATCTCGCTCTCTTCTTTCTAGCTTCATCTTTCTTCCCCCCTCTATGTTTCCCCCTATATTTACCATTTCCTTCTTTTTATTCTCCTGTCTGTTTCTTACTCTCCCACCAACTCACTAAATGGCTGTCTGACTGACCGACTCACTCACTGACTTACTCACTCACTCATTCTTTCTCACTCAAACATCCACTTACTCACTTACCCGGCCGCTTCCTCCGTTACTGTCTGAAACGCTCAGTCAAATACCTTTTCCCTCGCCCACTAGAGCACTCACTCACTCATTCACTCACTCATTCACTCACTCATTCACTCATTCACTCACACATTCACTCACTCATTCACTCACTCATTCACTCACTTTTTCACTCACTGGCTTGTTGACTCACCCACTCACTCACTTACTCACTCACTAACTCACACACACACACTTACTCACTTACCCGGCGGCTTTCTCGATTACTGTCTGAAACGCTTACTCAAATACCTGCCCCCTCGCCCGCTGGCAAATTCGCTCACTCACTCCCTCTCTAGCTCGCTAACTCACCAACGTACTCATTCACGCAGTTACTCACTCACTTCCTACCTCCCTCTCTAACTTACCCAGTAACTCATAGCCCACTCACTCACTTACCTCCTACATGCGTGTGTACTATCCAAAACACACTTACTCCCTTATCTGCTTCCCTTTCTCGCTTACTCACTCACCCAGTCTCTCACTTCTGTATTCATTTACCCAGTCACTCATACATCCTCTCACTCACTCACTCACTCACTCCCTCCATCTCTTTTATACTCACTCATTCAATCACCCAATTCAGCCCTACCTCTCTTTCTCACTCACTTATTTCCTTCCTTACTCACTCACTCCAGCTTTTCCTCACTTACTAACTCTGCCAACCCATACTTAGCTTCTACACTCAGCAACTCATTCACTCACTGACCCAATCAATTCATTCGTTCACTCATAATACTTACCTACTCACCAACCCACACACCCACTCACTGCCACTTACATCAAAGTTTACTCGTTCTTCTTCCTATGTATTATTATGTTTCCTCTCATTGAAATCTTATGTTACATAGCACTTGTTGCCTCAGTGCGTTACCATTTCAAATTAGTAACAATCAGTCAACATGTAACAATGTTTAATCAACTTATTTATTCTCCACAGACATCGTGCCACCAAGACATCGTAATGGCCAGCTCATTTTCGAAGTTCCCAGCCAAACTTCACTTACCATCGTTACATAAGCTCTTTTAGAACTTCGCTGAACAAATTATGGCTGTGTTTCATTCCAAGAGGAAACATCTACACGAACATTGGAATTAAATTTACAAGGCACCGGATTATCGAGTTTATAAAAATTCACAGTTTACTCAACAGTTCATGGTGCGCCAAAGGATGTTTGGATTGAATTGAAAACATCGCATAATGTGTTGTCCGTTTTGTAGACTTGGTCAGACCTTTGGCAGGAAACCTGGTTAACGCACTGGTAACTGCAGTGTGTATTTATAGCTTATTCGAAAGTAAACTTCGGTGGTAAGTCTTTCTGTGACATCTTTGGCTCCATATTGCCAAGCTAGAAGCTCAGCATGGTGCAAGTAGTTCGTAGCATCAGTGAAGGTCTAAATCTGTGAATACCAGAATTATCATGCTATAAATCATGTGTGTGTGCATGAGGGAGATAGTGTTGTATGTGTGCGTGCGTGCGTGAGTGTATGTGTGTGTGTGTGCGTGTGTGTGTGTCTGTGTTATTGCTAATCTTGAAAAGTTGTCTTCGTCTGCTCTTTGTGATTTCCAACTCACGGAGGTTTTAACTTGAGAAATTCGAGGTTCTCTATCATACCCGAGAGGATATGGAGTCGTAACCACAGAATAGATAATCAGAATAGATATAAACCATTCTTGTATGTCATAACAACCACCCACCCAAAAACATACACACATATATCTTTCTGTTATAGCCAATGAGTCTATGTGAAACTGCATTCCCCGCCAATGCCATGCTGTGGATATGATAAGAGCAGAATAGGAAGCCACATGAGCACGTTGCTCATTTAAAAGCTCACTAAGTCTAGGCATTAGGCTGTGGTAATATCTGTCAAAACCGCAGTCTAAGAAAACTAACTGCAACATAAAATGCACACACTCAAATTTCTTAAGTAGGTGTAGAGATAAAGGAAAAATCACAACATTAACTTAAGTACCATTTACAGTTTGAAGTTTGAAGTTTGAACAACGGATCATCATGGCAACGGGTAAGTGCTCCGTTCTTCTTCTAACTCAAGTCTGAGTCCGAAGAAGCTCAGCACAATGCACAGGCTCTGTAGCACCAGCGAGATTCCGTAAATACGTTATGTAAATGTTTAATTCCACACTTTGTCTGGGCTACTGTTAGGCTTCTCTTTTAGATTTCCAAATGCTATAGGATTGTCTACGTGCCCAACAATGCACACGGGCGTCCGACCCCACTTCCTAGACCGGGGGAAGTACTAGAAGTCCAAGTCCACGTGAAAAAATCCCAGCCCTTACTGGGGATTGAACCCGGGACCTCTAGCACTCAAGGCGGACACCATGCATCAAGACCACGCAGCACCCCTAACATCTACAGTCAGTTACACAGCTGGATTAACAACTGAGTGAACTTTCGGTGAATTTTACGCTGGTCTCCCCATTTACACACTGCTACACACAACTCGCTTCTGATTGGACGAACTAAGCCTACCTCACTTCTGATGACAATATGTGAAAGACAAAGATATCAGTCGTACGTCTTATGACCTATTTTGGCATTGCGTGATGGTACCGTATTTTATCCAGTCAACGAATTTCCCAGGAGCAGTCACAGTAGCGTAGTAGGTTGATGCTTGCCCGAAGATGTTGGGTTCAAATCCATGTCGAAGCTACTGTTTTTTTCAAAATTAACCTTGGCTTCCAGGTCGACCCAGCCTAAACTGGGTACCAGGTAATGTACTCGGAATTAAACGCGGCAGCGTGATGTTAGCCTGATGCGCCATTGTCGTAAAAAATATATTTAAAAAAACATAACTAAATTTGACCTTTACTTTCAGTGATATTTCTTCTTATTAATTTAAGAGTGGATTGATAGGAAGCGATTCTTTTTATTTTGTGATGTCATATTGTTATTAACAAAACGTGTCTTTTGATTTATTGGTGTACACCTTCAAGTGTTGTGAGGAACAGGAAATGGCATGGGAGACATTTTTAGCATGAAGATTTAGAGTTGTGCAAACTGAGACTTAAGTTTTGAACCTTTCCGAATGATAATCCTAAATATGACAGAAACGAATGTTTTAAAAATGCCATTGACAAAAACTATAAACACAAATAAGACGATGAAATCGTGTTTTGACTTTGCTGGACGATGTAAATAAAAAGATTTAAAAAAAAAACACACCATAAAATCCTTAAATGTTGTTATTATCGCAAACCATCATATCGTATTAAAAAAGAATCGCCACCTGCCTCGTCTGCCTATCGTCTGTTAAACTGCTGCGCGTAGAGACTCAAAGCAGACATTGACAGCAAAAGAAAGAGAAGTTGTAAAATTATTTACCCTCTTCGCAGAATTTCCTATCAGGATATCAGTAAAATGGAGCAATTAACCAGTGACCAAACAGACGTTCAGGTGGCCAACAACACTACCAGTGTGGAGAAATTAATGTTGGATATGCTGGGGCCAAGACAGAAGGACTTTGCTTCGGCAGTGCTGCTAACTATTGTTTATTCCGTCATTTTCATCACTGGGAGTATTGGGAATATTTGTACGTGTCTGGTCATTGTACGGAACAGCTGTATGCAGACCACAACAAATTACTACTTGTTCAGCTTGGCTATGTCCGATCTGCTTTTGATTTTCTTCGGTGAGTAGTTTTGTTTTAATATGTTTACTCTAGCGTGTTGTTGTATCAATGTTTTACTTTGTTCTCGCTATGAACATTAATCATGTTTTCATTTATTTACTCAGGACAGTAGACTGAATTTATGGGTGTTTTCGTTCTTTTTCACTCCAAATACGGGAAATCCAGACAGTCGAATATTTTAGGGGATGGTAGATAGGCTACATGCAATAGTGGGACCTAGGCTGCACTCTTTCGTGGGACGTAGGTGGGTTGGTGTTAGGCTCAGTACTAGACGTGTTGGGGTAGTTAAAATCATCAGAAAGCCGGGAAACCCGCTCTTACCACCCTCTAAAATAGTGTACTGTCTCATGATGTCATCCTGGGGTAAGATACTGCCAGAGCACCAATTTATGCAGTTGCCCCCAATCCCACACATCTTCTGTTTCATTCTCTTCGTTGTCCCTGCCAGTGGTTTTCAGATGGCTGCAGTGCCAAGCACGCCCTCCACTGATCCGTACAGCCTGGTTTCCACCCGAATACTGACTGGTCAGACACACTGTATGTAAAAAGCCTACCTGCAGAACATGTTCGCTTATCTAGAGCTCCTGGGTATTTGGGCAAAGTTTCGAGTCCCCAGTGTATGTGTGTGTGTTTTGTGTGTGCGTTTATATATATATATATATATATATATATATATATATATATATATATATATATATATATATATATATTTATATATATATATATATATTTATTTATGTGTGTGTGCCTGTGTGTATGTGTGTGTATGTGTGTGAGTTTTTATGTGTTTATGCGTATATATATATATATATATATATATATATATATATATATATATATATATATATATGCGTATGTGTGCGTGTACAGAGTTAACCGAAAATTTATACACAGTAATCACCCAGCAGTAATCTACATGTACAACATTTACGGCCTTCGAATACACTGCGGTAGCAATGTGTTGTTTGGTGTTTTTAAAATAACAACATGTATAAACATTGTGATACTAAATTTATTCAGACGCGAAGAAATGCATCAATGTTAATGTGAGGTGTGAAGTTACTCAGTTGCTTAAAGTGATCCCTTTTAGCCTCCAGACACTTTTTGTAGCCATGATACAATATATAGCTACTATAATTCGACCTAAATATAGCGGAATATGTCACGTAATGGTGACGTTTTTCAAGAAAATAGCCTCTATGAAAATGTTTATGCATTTAATTCCTGGTGAGCGAATACTGTGTATACATTTGGGGCATGTCAAAGCAGGCAACTTATTAGAAGTGCTTCCTCTAATGTCGGAATGCATCTGCCTGAGAGGCAAAGCACAAACAGTGTGCACACAAATAAGTAATATATGTAAATGGATGTGCACAGAAACTCAAATTCTTGATCAAGACCAAAGCCCAGGTTTGGACGAACAACCAAAACTTTCCGTTGGTTTATACATCCTTCATCATCGTTCGGTGAACACTGCGTGTCGTTGGGTCATCAGCTCCCTCCACCCTTGACGGTCAAATGAAGTGGACTTCATGGTTGCATGCCAAAGGCCTGTCCTGTCATTCAAAGTTCTGTATCTAGGTCTGGCTCTCCCCCTATAGTGATACTGATACATTACTACTCAAGGAAAGTAGTAGTGTCACTATATTTCATCTGGTAATTTATTTTCTACATTTTTTGAGTGTGTCTGCTTAGACATATAGAGGCAGGGGCACCTTATTACTCCTATCGTTGCTCGCTATAATTTACAGTTACAAATTACTACCGATAATTAAAAAATCTTCTAAAATGTATTTCAATATATTTGAACTGAATTACAGTTAGTCATCAAGGAACGCATTAGTCGAATTATAATATATTAGAGATATAATGGTGGTTCCCCAGTGACATTCACTGGTTTTTCTGCTGTTTAACTATGTTAAAACGTGTCTAAAACAGTGGTTTCTACTTAAATAAGACACGCAAGCCCCTCTCTTTTCTTCAAAGATCTGCCACAGACCCCATGCTTGTTTATAGTCATATTAAAAGAACAGACTTTAGAGCATTGTTAAACATCATTATAGCTTGGAGAGAAAGGTGATGGAGGCTACAGTTTGTGGAAATAGAGGCAGAGGCAGACCTCTAGGATGTGGATACAAGATTTGGAAAATACATTGGCTATGAAAGCACAATGGGCTGGAGAGACTGGCTAGAGAAAGAGACAGCCGTGTCATATCGAGTGACATTCTGTTAAGCACTTGGTGATTGAAAATGATACTTCTACTTATTCGTATATCTTCTTCAGAACCACAATGAAGTTTTTCGAGCGTTTGTTCTTTGGACTCATGCCCTGCTTGCTTTAACATAGAAATTATGGAGATAGACAGATTTCCAGTAAAGTAGCCAGTACTAACAGAGTTCAGGAGCCTCTGTTTGTACAGTGGCTAAGCGCTCGCCTACCAATCCTAGGATTTTGGGTTCAAATCCATATTGAGAGGAAGTTTTTTTTTTTAAAGTTACCATCAGGTCGACCCAGACGAAATTGGGTACGAGGGAAAGAGCTGGAAAGTAGTGGCGGCCGGTGTGGTGTTGACCGATCACACACCGAGTGCCGACTTAATCTCCTAAAAATGAATGTAACACTTTATGCGCCACTGATGTGAGGGGAAAAGGTCCTGTATTTTACATTCTGTTACTAAAAGAGTTGAAAATATAAATTGCATTATTTTTCTATGGCATATTAAAGATGTTCCAAGATATTTCTACCGTATAACCCGTGTTCCTATTTAAGATAAACCCGGGGCCTAAATTACTGCAGTCTTCAACGTCGAAAGTTGCATGTTTCTTCAGGAAGGCTGTAAAACCTGAAAGGAAAATAAACTTAATTTACCCTATGGCTTCGGTTCGCTGTGTGATCAAACTCAACAATATACTTTAGCTAAACGAAGAAAACTATGCAATAAAGACTTTTTATATAGTTCGTTGAGCTCTGAAATAAAATAATCTTAAACTCGACACGATATCGAAAAATTCAGTGTGACTCTTTATAGTGATACTTCTTGTTTCCACAGACGTCACAGTTTTAAACCTTCTCTTTAAACTTTTTCTATTATGTACTCTTAACTCGTACCGGGCTTTAAAGATCTTCCAGAGACAGGTTAAAAAAAAAAAAAAAGGATAAAATAACAAAGAAAATCGTACATACCTTTAGATTTTGGACAATTCTGGGGCGACCAATCACTTGCGATGTTTATTTTGAATTAGAGGAGACAACACAATCTCAGGAAATGAACGCCCTACAATCGAAGCTGGATCACAGCTTCAGCAACTGTCCCTTTTACAGCTTGGCTTCCTTAACTGTGATGTCATTTCCGTTGTATAGAACAGATAGATGGCTTTAACATGCTGTGAGAAGAGGACATTTACTTTGACAAAGGGTAGATCGTTGTTTGGTATTTCCCCTCGGTTCTGATTTACTATAGCAAGTCTGGCAATGGCCGCGTCGAAGGGCTATACTTAGTTTGGTTCTATTTATAACCCTATAATCCCTTGTATGTCTGCTTTATTTCCAGCTGTAGTGTTTTGTCTTTTCTAACTTTGCAATTTTTGGAGCCGCTGGTCGAACGGTTAGAATGCAGGGCTTTCAAGGGGGAGACCTGGGTTCGAATCCTCGGTAAGGCTACGGATTTTTTCTGTCGGGTAGGGGGGGGGGGTAAAATAAAATTTTCAACTGCACAGTCGTGGCGACAGAACTAGCCATGCGGCCGTAAATCATCAGGCTCAAAGACCCCACCCCAAGCCCGTCCTCCCCCCATTTTCCACCTGCCTACACCACAAAAGTGATAAAATAAAGACAGTAATTGGCAGTTTCTTTTGGGCGGTTCGACAATTTTCGATTGGGGGAGGGGGAGGACGGGAGACTAGACCCACAGCCCTCTCCTCCTTCATCCTCACAAGCATGTCATAAATGACGAGTTTTCGATGATTAGGGGTTTGTAGAAATCCGATGTGTTGGGCCGAAATTTACAGATATCGCAGGCTTGCTGTAAACTAGAACTCGATATGCAAGTTGCCTTTCGTGAGTCAGCACAGAAGGAAGGACGTTTTTGTATTTACATAACTCGTCAAAATTCCCGTGTTCTTTACATTAATTGTCTACGTTTCCACTGCATGAACTTTATATCGTCGTGTTCATTCTGCTTACTATTGTCCATCCATACCATGTGACGTGGTCAGTCACGTCCACTCCACAATCTCCTGCCCAGTGTATTTTAATTATTTTTGACTTAGCTCCTGCTTTAGGCTGTGGGTCTCGTCTGGCATAGTATCTCGCAGTCTTCCTAATTCGGCCACCCTTTAATTCAGTTGATCTGCCAGGCCATGAACGGTAACCCGAGTTAATCCGGAAGACCGGTCTGCGACCTGACATAGTTCTCCACTCTGCGGAGAAACGACAGCTCATCCTGATTGAGTTGACCGTCCCGTATGAGTCGCGTTTGGACGAAAATCACCTGTACAAGCTCGAGAAATACAGTGATTTAGCAGCCGGTCTGAGGAGAAACGAGGTGTACACGGTACATGTCTTTGCCGTCGAAGTGGGAGCGCGAGGTCTCGTCTCCACTTCATTGTACAATGTGGTTAAAGAACGAGGATTGCGCCGTAATGAACGGAAACGAACACTTAAAAAACTGGGCGACGCAGCCGAAAGGGCCTCGAGTTGGCTTTGGACGCAACGGAACAACGTAGGGGACGGGCCACGGTGAGCTGGTCCGGGTTTCTAGTGGAAAAGGGTTTCTCACCCTTGATAGTCCATCGTGTCCGAATTGTCTGCCAGTCATCCTCTGCCACCTGCTAATAAAGTCCAACATGTGTCCGGTAAACCAATCGTAAGCTTGTCGCTCGGTCGTCCAGGTATGCTGACTGCTTTAATTAGGCTACCGCGGCGGCTTCTTATCTCACAGTACCTTCTGCGAAACCACCAAGTCGTCTTGTCCCTATCCGAAAGAAAAACACCATCCGGTAATCTCGTGCAGCAGGGTACCAGCCCTGAGCTTCATGAACTCAGGTGGGCCCACCTCCGAAAGTGTCTAGGAGAATCGTGGGCCGAAACACTTGTCGACGAGGATAACTTCTACTGATGACTGGTAGATCCCTGCTGTACTTGCTCCCTGTGAGTTTATTCCTACAGTCCCTCTTGTTGTTGCGACCCCTGAACATAAAATTATTTTCGCTGCTACTTCTAAATTGAATATGTGTTTTCTGATAGTCTTAGGCGACCACTGTGAAACGCTCTTTCAGCCCACAAAAGGGGTTGCCACCCACAGCATGAGAGCCGCTGGTCGAGCACAATGTTCTTCAACCAGTGGGTTACAGAAAACTTCAGACAGGTCGCCAAACTTTTCTGCTCGATCCTGTAACGCTCTATGGTAGGTAGTTTTCCTCTTCCAGGATGTCAGTCTGTAGGATCAACACCTCACAGAGGATAATCGAAAGAGGTAACATCGCTTAAAACGTTAATTCTGTGGCATCAGATTGAACAGATAGACTACTATCTACATTTGCTTTTGTTTCTGTGTTGGGTTAGCTGCCTGGTGGTCCAAGATACAACTGCGACTGTGTTTTCACGGGCCGGAGAGGAAAAGAGAAAAAAAGTTCCAGAACACTGCTTTAGCATATTATTTATTCGTCACTCCCCACACCCCCCCCCCCCCTTTCTCAAACGAATGAACTAACAAACTTAATTTTCAAAGAGCCACAAATGAAAATAAAGTTCTGTCTGTCTGTCTGTCTGTCTGTCTGTCTGTCTGTCTGTCTGTCTGTCTGTCTGTCTGTCTGTCTGTCTGTCTGTCTGTCTGTCTGTCTGTCTGTCTGTCTGTCTGTCTGTCTGTCTGTCTGTCTGTCTGTCTGTCTGTCTGTCTGTCTGTCTGTCTGTCTGTCTGTCTGTCTGTCTGTCTGTCTGTCTGTCTGTCTGTCTGTCTCTCTCGCTCTCTCTCTCTCTCTCTCTCTCTCTCTCTCTCCTTCTCTCTCTCTCTCTCTCTCTCTCTCTCTCTCTCTCTCTCTCTCTCTCTCTTTCTCTTCGTTACATCAACCAATAATGTTGTAATAAGAATAGAGGGGCATTACACAAACTACAGTCTCATACAAGTAGACATATCTGAAGTCAAAAGAACTGAAATAGTCTCGAATTTGTGTACAGAATGGCAACTGCTGCAACATACTAATTAAAGTCAATATCCAGGCAGACTTACAAACACTTAGAGAATCTCAGTTATTGAGATGGATGAATACAGGTAACATCTGCAGCAATGAATCTGACGGACTCGGAATGCTCACGAAGAACAAGACAAGCATCTAAATGTAAGTGCGTGAAGACGAATACCTTGATTTGGTTTGAGCTCACTTGTGAAAAATACCTGGCCATTGTTTATAAAAAGGCTAGCTCACTCAAAACTGGCCTCATTTTGGCTTTCAAAGCCACATGCTGATAATGACACTGAATGTTCCAGCAAAGATTAAAATAAAACATCTAAAGACCCATGTAACCAGACCCACGCTATGGATTACAATGATTCTCAGTTGGGTAATACCTAGGGACACCTCTTATTTGCCTCGTACCTCGTACTTATAAATAGTCATACTAAAAACCTATTATTACCTTATAAATACCTATCCTCCTATAGTATATGCTGTGTGGCGTTGGTATTCGTGTCTATCCACAACCTTCTTCTTGTGTCCTTTCAACCACATCTGACATAGAAGATTGTTCAAGCCTTGATTACAGACCGTTCAGCATATTATATCTTGGTGCCCTGCTGCCTCTCCTCCCCTGCAACCTTCCTACTGTCACGAGGTACTCAAGTTCTGTCTTTCTCATCACTTGACCAAAGAATGTAGATAGTCTCTTTCTGATGTGGGCAATCAGTTCTCTTCGTGAGTCAGTTTCTTTCAAGATATCTTTATTACTCTTTTCATATGTCCACGGCATTTTCATAATTCGTCTATAAAACGACATCAACGGAGATGTTTAACTACCTCTCCTACTGTCCAAGTTTCACTTCACACGATTCACTTCACTTTATCACGATAAGATTTATTTAGCTCTGGAAAATTCTCTTACTCGTCCCAAATGACGATGCAAGATTGCTGCAATGGGGGATATTTTCACCCAGATTAGGATGGTTGGGGGATAGGCCCAAAGCTGACCTAAAACACCGAGATAGTCCAGATACTCGGATTAAACGAGAATCTGGAGATAGGTAATGACCACTAGTTATCACGGGTATCACGATGATGTGACCCAAGGTTGCCACGTAAAAGTAAAGGACCACCACGTGTTGCCACGAGAAACTAACCCGTGGTATAAGTCAGACTTGATTCTGATCAAGTTTAGTTTGTGTTGACCTGTTGGAGTGAGAGGACGTGCGACTGAAAGTGAGAATGTCAACGTAAGAGTGCTTGTGGAGAAAGGAGATCCTGACGACGAAGTGTAAAGTCGAGATCGACCATGCCAGTCTGTGTGATGGCCAGAACCTCAACGTGAAGCCATGGGAGTCGACTTTGGTCAGTGAATGCTTGAAGAAGACTGCTGGTTGAAGGCTGCGTGAAGTTGTGTACGAGAGCTGTCTACTAGGACAACGACAGGACTTTTCTGTAAGTGTGAATACGTCAATAAACTCATGTCTCGTAAGCTCACATAGGTGTCGGCTTGTACCAGTTGTGTAACGTGGAGCGTGTGAGAAGAACATCCACCACACAGGCATGAACACTACCTAGACAACGAGAACATAAACACACCATTTGTTACAATTGCATACAATATTCTTCGCTACCTTTGCCTGATCTGTTAAAAAGATTATAATCGAGAAAAGATTATTTTTTAAAGTGGTGGAAGAGAGGTGGGGGGGGGGGGGGTGTTTACAAGATCTCATGACCACTACATAGACACATACATGTCTCCCTTCCAATTAAACAGCTAATGACAAATAGCATCCCTATCCCTACATTATTTATGCTATCAGCGTCAAACATGGACAATAAATAGGGCACTAGAACAGAAAATAACTACATGCTAATCGCTTGGCCTCCATCAGGTCACTAAAAACACAGCAGCTGACAGGGTTACGAATACCAGCATTAGAAAAAAAAACCAGAATAAGACCCTGTTTGAATTATACTGACAGACAGGGAATAAAATGATTGGGTCGTATAGTGAGAATGTAGCCAGACCAAACTGCATATAAAATGTTATAGCAGAATATCTGGCTGGGGGGGGGGGGGGGGGGGGGAGGCGAGGGGAAGACCAAGAAAGAGATGGATATCTCGTGTAGTATAAATCTGCAGACAGATGAACAAATTCATCACTAAGCCACCTGAGAAGCGCAAGACATATATAGAAAACCAGGACACTGGTCTACAACCTGGTATCAGTAAGATGTCAAAACAAGGATAATGGCAATAACCTGGTATCAGTAAGATGTCAAAACAAGGATAATGGCAATAACCTGGTATCAGTAAAATGTCAAAACAAGGATAATGGCAATAACCTGGTATCAGTAAGATGTCAAAACAAGGATAATGGCAATAACCTGGTATCAGTAAGATGTCAAAACAAGGATAATGGCAATAACCTGGTATCAGTGAGACGACAAAACCAGGACTGGCTACAATCTAATATCAATAAGATGATAAAACAAGGATAATGGCAACAACCTTGTATCAGTGAGACGAAAAAACAAGGATACTGGCAACAAAAGGATATCAGTGAGATGACAAAACCATTATACTGGCTACAACCTGAATACAATGGGACGACAAAACCAGGACACGGGCATCAACCTAGTATCAATGAGACGACAAAACCAGGATACTGGCTACAACCTGGTATCAGTGAGACGACAAAACCAGGATACTGGCTACAACCTGGTATCAGTGAGACAACAAAAGAAGAAGAAGATATTATGCCTATTCACTTATCCCGCACAATTTCTGGAGTCTGCTAACCACCAAATGAGAACACCTGGATTAAGATATGAACTAAGATGAAACATATGATGATACATTTAAAGGTAGTCAATCCGCTTATGTGACCAATTCTCTAAGATGGTTTTTAACAGTAATCCGTGGAACAGTTTTCACGCCTCCCTGCTGGGTAAGAAGATTGACAAACCCGTTTTACAAGCTTATTCTACATCCATTGCACCTGCCTATATTGAATTTGTCACGTAGTAGCTTATGTATACGACTGTGGTCTTATAGCTGGGAGCGCAAGGAGGTTTCAAGGGGCAGACAAGCAATTTTGAAAGTGAGTTTTTTGCTGCTTGTGAGGATCTGTTTTACTTACATTTTCGTTTTGTTTAATTATAAATAAAATATGTTAAAAAAACTATTTGTTAAACAAACAATCAAGGGCATTTTGTTTTCATGAGATGTTTGTATATCTGCTGTTGAAAATCTAATTAATATGAGAACATGCGCTTTTAATTCTCCAGACTTTCTGCTCCTCTTGTTGCTGAATATATTATCCTCCTCATTTATATGATAACATCTATTCTGCTTTATTCTAACAAATGTTAATTTCTTTATTTAATTTACAGTCGTCGATGAATGTTGCTCCCATATATTTATACTCAGATGTCGGTTTAACACCGTTTAACTTTACTGAGATATTGATACATGCAGTGGGGGGGGGGGGGGGCATGGAAAAGTACAAAAACTACGCCTCCCCCCTTTTTTCCAAAAATGAAAAAAAAAAAAACCTAATTAGACTAAGGTTGTTACTAAATGTGCAGCCATAATTGAAATAATTGCAAGGGAGAGAACCGAGTGCTGGAATAGACGGCTAGCCTTGTGTGTTGTACAATGCACAACAATTATTATCATCATGCTAAGATGCTTTCCACCCAAGACCCATACAAAAACAAGGAAAGCGGTTTGTTCCAGCAGAGAACTAACTGATCAAAGCACTTTTACAACATCCTCATTTTATCCCACACTGTTATGGTTTTAACTACGAATCTAAATATTTATTGAGTACAATTAGGGCAACAAGGTACCGACTTTAAATAATCCCGTGCGATTTGTTAACAGTCGTGAAGGTTTAGAAAGAAGCTTAGGTAATGATTTCTTTCTGTTATCGTGTTGTCGAATTCTGCAGTTCTCAAACGGTTTCTGGCAACCAGATGTGTGTTTTCTTTGCAACATCTCGAGAAAATCCTTGGGTAACTTTAAGCAGTTCCGCTTCTTATTAAAATATTTTAAGGACCCCTTTCACTCCAGCGGCGCATCTCGCACCTGATTCATCTGGCATATAATTTATCTGGCACCCGATTCATCTGACATCTAATTCATCTGGCACCTGATTCTTTTGGCATCTCATTCATCTGACACATGATTCTTTTGGCATCTGATTCATCTGGCATCTGACTAATATTTTTCGAGACTAGTCGGCACTCGATGGGTCATACCTGTTTATGCTAAGTAAATCCGAGAACAAAGGCCAATTTTTGAAAGGGAATAATATCTTTATGTTTGTCAAGACATTATCAGATACCTAGTGTTTAAAATTGCTGCCCTTCTCCTTCTTTGAGGGACAATCAGTACATGTCAATTTGTTTTTCTTATTTCTATTGCCTTGAGGTTTCAGGTTATCTTCCGAATAACGTGGACGTGGATTGGGGATAAACTAGAAAGCTGGGACTCACGAGCAGCAGCTACCGCCTCTTGCAGCTTCCTTTATTTTATTTACTTGTGAGTCCCAGCCATCTAGTTTAGCCCCAATCCACGCCGCGAGTAGCGGCATGGAAGATGCCCCATCGGCGGTGGCGGAAGTCCGCAATTAACACGTAATTGGGGCCCTGTTAGGGTATATTTTCGGCCTATATAATTTGGGACCGTTATCTGGAAGATAGCCAGGTTTCACATCGATCTAATTATGTATAATAGTAGAAATATAAATCTTTATTAGCTTTGGAATCCTTCGCCTTCTTTGTCTTCTTCCGCCATCACCTTTATATGGGCGTTTAGAATATTTTGTTGTGGTTTATAGCTAAGCTGCGATAACTGCACTTTTTGGCTTATTTCATTGTTCATTGTTCACTTTAGTGATCATCTCCATCGCACATCGGACATGACCGTAAGTGCTCCGATCGCCTCCTGAGCATGTCTCCAAGTGTTTTTAGGCTAACAACTCCCATTCTTTTATGGCTGACGTAAGTAAGTATACCTTTCTCATTGCTGTCCTGTCTCGCGGCTCTGATTGGTACGCCGAGGTATGCAGTTTTTTTCCAGCTGAAAATCAGTTTCCTTGAAATTTGAAACCTTACAACGTTTTTCGGCTTATATCAGCAAAGCCATAATTAGTCACTTTTTTAACGATCTGCCTGTAAGTGACATTAGACCACCGCCATCTATGTCAAACTTGGGCCTTGGAACCCTTAAGGGGGTGTAGTCCTTCAAATACTACTTCCTGGTATCTTCTCTCCCCTATGACCACACCGTCCATTTTAAGAACCATTGATCCGACTAGTCTGAATCAAGATATTTGATTTGTTAGAAGAAGGATTAGTGCTCACGATGTCTAGAATAGTCAAAGCTCATGTTGGCTCTGGTGAATGAGATTGACAGTCCTTTCACTGGAAACAAAGTCATCGCATTAGTGACTGGTGTCCTAAAACTTGAGACGCTTCAGCAGGGGATTGTTGACTCAGAGAAAGCTCTCTAAGCGACCTGGTTCTTCCAAACACGATGAAGATGCCAGCATTATAGCTAGTGCTTCATCATCATCATCATCATCTTCTTCTTCTGCTTCTTGTTAGCGTTCGCCGGCTGTAAAGTCTGGTGGGAATTTTTTTTTGGGGGGGGGGGGGGGGGGGGGGGGGGGGGGGGGGGGGGTCAACTTTTGTAATTAATCTTGTGTTAGAACCTGTTTGTTGCTTTCACATCCATTTTAAAGATCTGGCTTATTCATGTGCATACTGAGGGGTAATGGGTGGGGGTTCATCTAATCTTTCGTTCCCTAATATGGGGCCCCAGAACCCACACGGTGATATTGTCGGGGCTCGAAAGAGACAACTGTGAAACTTCAAGGACTTTTTTCCCTCCTAATTTGTAATATGAAAGCGGCTCTGTAACTTAGATCCGCCACGTACCAGAGTTTGATTTCCTTGATGGCTTGTTTTCAGACTGTGATACGTGCTTGCCTCATGGAGGCGATTAGGGCTTCAACATGTAACATTCCTAAAGACAGCAATGGATCAATATGACCAATGCAGTGTGTCTCTTCTCTGGAGGCTTTATTAGAAACTATAGTGGTAGTTTTGATATGAACGACTCTGTGATATGCTGATTATATTGATTTGATGACTGAACATGAAAAGAAGCTACAAGAAATAATGGATGCAATGAAAATAGAAGTAACTTTTGGTTGGACACGTCGATTCATTATTATACTAATCTGCATTGCTGACATATTTTATTTCACTACTGCAATCACTTTTACTTCCCCATTCCTCGAATCCATTTTAGACTGTATCGATCTCTGAACCGGAATAAATTGTTAAAGAAAAAAAAAGCCTAGATGCAGATTCGAACTCAACACATTCGGACTAAATGGCACTAGTCTAATCACTTGACCTGCGGATTTTTGAGTTACCCTGTTTAATTGTTTCAATACCAAGTGGCGTGTGACGCTTGTATGATTCTACCTTTCCATACAAACCAGAACCCTTGCTTAAAGTGTGTTTAGTCAGACCATACTCCCCGAACTATCATTATACGTTACCCCCTTGTGGGTTCCGGGGCCCCATTGTGGGAAAAACAAGAATAGACCCACTGCCTCTCCAAAAGCATGTCGTAAGAGTCGACTAATTGGGGAGCTTCCTTTGAATTCGGAGTGCATCTGCCGGAGAGGCCAGGAACCAACAGTCTGTATTCAAGAGAATGAGATCTTTAAAATTGATGCACACGCAACACTCAGGTTTTGGAGCAGGACTGAAGTTCAGTAGTGGACGAGCAACCAGAACCTTCCGCCAGAGTTTACAGCTGGTGAACGCGAAGAAGGAGAGGAAGATTATACGTTAGACGCAGCTGAACGCAAGAAACATGTGATTTTATTTATCGTAGCTTTATTTCTTGGGTATGACAGCTGACAGCTAATGAGACTTACAGAGCCGTACTGATGTCTAGATTGTCTGTGCATGCTTGTCATCGAGTGCTTCCTACTAGAAGCGTGTGCAATTTGCACTTTCGTCTTGGCACGTTTGCAGCACAAATGGGCTGTAGTTCTGGGGTGGGACCAGTAGTGTTGGCGCATCTAACAGCTGCCCTATCTATGTTTACTTTGCGTATGTAAGCTTCAATACTGTGCTGGGAGTAACAAGTGTTTCACTAGTTTTCAAATGGGTCAGTGAAGAAACTTTTTGTGATTCCAACCGGCACAGGAACGGAGCAGTCATGGAGGCGACCCATCTGCTATGAAGTTAAAACCTCGACTAATTAACACTTTTCCTTCCAGAACGACTTTTTATAAGAGTGTTATGTCTTTTAATATGGCCGAAATAATTCCTTTACGATTTCAGTACACACGGTCCAAACGTCGTACTTTAAAATAAAAAGACCACACACAGTAAACGAAATTCTGTGCTTGCTGTTATTTTTAGCGAGTCTTTTTAAAATAGTCCTTCGTGCTGTCTGAAGAAATTTGAAGTATGACGTAATGCCAGCTAGGTTTGAGCATATTCTGGAGCACGAAACAAAAACTTCAAAATCTCATTAGAGATATGAGGTAATTTAGCAGCGTCACTTGTCAGGAAACTTGACACCAATTACTGTGTCAGCTACGTGTCTTTGCCAATTAGTTCTCATGTTCTTTGTTACATATCTTTCTCTTGTTGCGTTTTTGACTTCTCCAGGGGAAATAATGCGAAGAACTACACAGTGGTCAATGTAGGAAATTAAAGGGAGAGAACAAACAATAAACAGTACGAGTAACATTTCTTGACAGGTAAAACTCGTAGAGGTAGGTAAAACTCAGAGGCTAACAACTGTTAAGAATTCTGCAACTGTTCAAATATGTTTATTGCACCATATAAATTCTCGTAGAAGATATACAATGCTCACAAGTGAAATAGTGGCGAAAGAATAGTATATCCTCTACTGCTTCTTTGTTCACCGGCTGAAAGTCCTGATTGTTCTTTAGGTCCTAAAGCCGAACGCATTATATACACAGTTTCGTCCTTTTCAGGACGAAATTTTTTGTTATTTGAAGCCCCGCCGTGGCTTTTGCCAGGGGCCGCAATATAGGCAGGCCATAATTGTCTGAACGTGGTTTCTGGGACCTCTCCACGGCGATCCTCATCCGCATGGTGGCACTTTGTGTCATCGGGTGTTTATCGCTTGTGTGATGTCCTGGTGGGGTAGAAATCAGTCAGCCGTTAAAGCCGAACATTAAATTTCGTTCTTTTTAGGACGAAATTTTTTGTCATTTGAAGCCCTACTGTTTTACTCCCACTAAAGAATACACAGCAAAACTTAGAAACTGTAAAGCACCATGCAAGCTGTGTTCAAACAACATGCAAGAAACAGAAGAACACATATTTTATGATTGTACAACAATACAGACCACACTTCAAGACCTTCAAAACACCATCTACAAATTCACAACAACACAGGCAGATATTTACAAAGCAGTATTCTTAAACACAATTCCAAAAAAAAACAAGAGATAGTCATGTGAAAGTTTTGTCAGCGCTGGCAGAGTACAGAGCGATGATATGGAGGTACAGATGCAAGGTAGAACATGAAAAGAAAAAGTACACCTCCAATCACCTGCTGCATCACTTCCAATGCCTTTTAACAAAGATACTCACTTAATAGTATCTGACTCTACTCCATACAATTATTCTTCTCCTTCTTCCTTCCTATATCAATCCTTCTGACACAAAACTCTCAATCTTTTCCTTGACACACACTATAAGGTTCACAAATGACTGTGTATATATGTATATAATGGAAATTATAACAAAAGGATCAATAACCCTAGCCCCCCCCCCCCCCATTCCCCCTCCCATTCCATTTGATCCCTCCCAACACAACCCAAGAGCCCTTCTTTAGACACTTAGAACTGTTTTTTAAAATGATTGGTGATTAATAAGTTTAAAAATGCATGTATATGATTTTGTACAAAATCGAACACAAATTTAGCATTATCTGACTCTACTTCTTCTTCGTCCTCTCCCTCCCTATATCAATCCTTCTTACACAAAACTTCCACTTCTTTCATTAACACACACAATATGGTTCACAAATAACTGTGTATAAATGTACATAATAGAAATTATAGCAAAGCAAGATGACAAATAACCCCTAAGCTCCTCCCCCCTCCCCCATCCACATTCCATTTGATATAAAGACCCTCCCAACATAACCCAATAGCCCATCTTTAGACATTTAGAAATGTTTTAATAAAATGTTTGGTTGATTAATATGTTTAAAATGCATGTATATGACTTTGTACAACATTGAACACGAAACACAGACAAAAGGCAACACGTGTAAATACACAAACAGAATTAACCAATAAAAGCTTTTCAAAAACGAAAAAAAAAATGTGAAGCCCTACTCTGGCTTTTGCCAGGGGCCGCAATATAGGCAGGCCATATATATGGCCAAATGTCTGAACGCGGTTTCTGGGACCTCTCCACGGCGAACCTCATCCACATGGTGGCACTTTGTGTCATCGGGTGTTTATCGCTTGTGTGATGTCCTGGTGGGGTAGAAAGTCAGTCAGTCAGTCCTGCAGGGTAGTTAGTTAGTTCTAATGCCGTTCCTTTTAGGATGACATTTTTCGTTTTTTGAAGCCCTACTCTGGCTTTTTCCAGGGGCCGCAATATAGCCTGGCCATAAATATGGCCTAAAGGCTCAACGCGGTTCTGGGACCTCTCCACGGTGATCCTCACCCACATGGTGGCACATCGTGTCATCAGGTGTTTATCGCTTGTGTAATGTCCTGGTGGGGGTAGAGTTAAAAAATGTATGTATACTTCCCGTCCTTTTTAGGATGAAATGTTTCGTTTGTGTGATGTCCTGGTGTGGTAGTAAGTCAGTCAGTCAGTCCTGCAGAAAGCATCCAGTCATCTCATTGTGAGAAGCAATTTCTCGTGATTTTAAGCCCTACTCTGGCTCTTGCCAGAGGCCGCAATATAGCCCGACCTTAAATATGGTATAATGGCTAAACGCGGTTTCTGGGACCTCTCCACGGTGATCTTCATCCTTATTGTGGCATTTTGTGTCATCGGATGTTTACTGTATGTGTGATGTCCTGGTGCGGTAAAAATCTGCTACTACTACTCTTGCAGAACGCAGTAGTCATATCGTTATCCCCTTGTGGGATGCAATTTTTAGTTATTTTGAAGCCCACCCTGGCTTTTGCCAGGGACCATAATTATGGCCTAGTGGTTAAACAGGGTTTCCGGGACCTCTCCACATGTGATCCTCATCCGCATGATGGCACTTTGTTTCACCGGATGTTTATCGCTTGTAAAATGTCCTGATGGGGTACAACTTACCCTCCTACCTTGTAGAACGCAATTTTTCGTTTTTTGAAGCCTTTTCCGGGCTTTTGTCTAGGGTCCTAATATAACCTTATAGTTGAACGGGGTTTCTGAGACCTTTCCACGGGTGATTCTCATACGGATGGAAACAATTTGTGTCTTAGGGTGTTTATCGCTTTGGTGGGGTAAAATTAATTACTTGTTCGTTCTTTCAGACTGGCTTTGAGTTAGGGTCTGAGTCTGGATGTTGCCGGTGGTGAGGGGGGGGGGGGGGGTGGGGGGGGGGGGGTTGTAGGGAGGAGGCTTGACATAACCCAACCAAGGGTTGAACGCGGTTTCTGTAACCTGTCACTGGGTGATCCTCATCGGAATGATGGCACTTTGTGTCACTGGGTGTTTATCGCTCGTCTTGCATCCCTAGTTAGGTTGAACATCAGTCAGTCATTCAGTCAGTTCTGTATCTCTTGTGAGGGCGCGTGGATG
Source organism: Candidula unifasciata (assembly GCA_905116865.2). Taxonomy (NCBI): domain Eukaryota; kingdom Metazoa; phylum Mollusca; class Gastropoda; order Stylommatophora; family Geomitridae; genus Candidula; species Candidula unifasciata. The sequence continues at coordinate 956,662 of CAJHNH020001112.1, forward strand.
TGTATGGGTGTCTCTAGAGATGTGGACATAAAGACGAAAATGTCATGTCTTATAAAAATACAATCATATAAAGAAGTCCTTAAAGGTTTGGGAGTAAAAAGAGACATTGGTTTCTGGGGAAAAACAAAACACCGGTAAGATATTTCAACCATATAAAATGACATTCTTGTAAAAACGGCAAGAAATGAAATATTGAATGCAGAAAAGTTGACAACGATACAGTTGAAAGCAAACATAATTGAAGGGCGAACAAGGTCCAAACTTCTCTAGGACAGGATATTATTTTAAAGATCTACTTCAATGTGGAAAACAGTCTAGCACAATTCAGATTGGAACACACGATCTTCAGATCCGCAAGCGATCGTCAAGCCGCTACTTCACGGCTACTCCCCTATGTATATATATATATATATATATATATATACATGCGCGCGCACACACACACAAAATGGTGAAGAAATAGGAGAAACATACAGAGATGCGAATAAATAAGAGAAATGTAAATGGGTGAGGAAATGTGTTATATTTATGGAAGGGTGACGAAATTAAAAAAGTATGTATGTATGTAAGCTGTACCCCTCCAGGACATCACACAAGTGATAAACACCCGGTGACACAAAGTGCCACTATGCGGATGAGGATCACCCGTAGAGATGTCCCGGAAACCCCGTTCAGCCGTTAGACCATATTTCAGGCCCGGCTTTATTTAGGGCCCCCAGACAAAGCCAGGATGCGGCTTCAAAAAAACGAAAAATTGCATCCAACATTGGGACGACCAAGTATTAATAAAATTACATAATTGCAGAAATGTTTGAACAATCACTACTATCAATATTTATAAGATAACCCTGTAGTAGACACAGTCTGAGAGGAGACGAACTGGGAACCATCAGACGAGCACTGTCTATCCACCCAGTTATGAACAACGAAACAAAAAACTCGACTACTTTAAACCTACTGCAACAAGTATCAGTTATATTTGTGATCTGGTCTGTTTGTGGAATTTACATAGGCCAAGAAATGTTAATTGCTCCAAAACTAAGAATTTTGACGTGTACTCTAGCACCTAGTGACGGTTGTCAGAGAGGGGGCTGGTACGCACTATACACACACACCCACACAATGCACTATACACACCCACACCAAGCACTATACACACCCACATTATGCACTATACACACCCACACCAGGCACTATACACACCCACACCAGGCACTATACACACCCACACCATGCACTATACACACCTACACTAGGCACTATACACGCCCACACCAGGCACTATACCTACCAACACCATGCACTATACACACTCACACCAGGCACTATACACACCCACACCATGCACTATACACACCCACACCAGGCACTATACGCACCAACACCATGCACTATATACACACACACACACTATGCACTACACACACACACACCATGCACTATACACACACACACAAGGCACTATACAGACCCACACCAGGCACTATACACACCCACACCAGGCACTATACACACCCACACCATGCATACTATACACACCCACACCAGGCACTATACACACCCACACCAGGCACTATACACACCCAAACCAGGCACTATACACACCCACACCAGGCACTATACACACCCACATTAGGCACTAACATGGGGAATAGATGGACTGTGGAAACGAAGACGTCGAAGAGAAACCCCTAAAGTGAAGGTTGATGAGAGAAACCAAAGGTGGTCGACTGGCTTCCTTCCATGATATCGATGTGATCGCACCGAATGTAACGGACTGGAGTAAGAGACTTTGAGCCCCGTGTGAAATATTATGGCAAAGAATGACAACGAATTGATGAAAAAATACATACATATGTATATCATACTGGCAACGAAAACATAAAGCTAATTATAACCTGCATTTCTTTTTCATAACATGGCATTCTTGTGGATCGAGATTTCCCTGGCAAGTTCCAATATAGACTGTACGATAATGAATTATTCTCTTGATTAAATAAATCAACGTTGCGTTTCCGCTTGGTTGAAATAAGCTAAAGAAATATTTCGGCTCTGTGCTCGCAGCCCATTTGACGCATGCAGAAATCCCCTCTTATTTGATGCAAGTTGACAAGTCAAGCAACAGAGATTGTCCATATGCGGCTAAGCCTGAAATATTGTAGGACAAAAAAGACAAAGTGGCAATGATCTTTCTCCTAAAGGACATGTAAAGAAAATAGACGTTAATATAATGTGTATGTGATTGCTTGTTGATATGTCCACCTGGCTTTCTGTGAAGGCGTCTGTGAGTGAAACATTTCAGCCTGCGTGGCACTCTGGCTGTTGCCGGGGGCCCTAATATAACCTAACGGTTGAACGGGGTTTCTGATACCTCTCCACTCGTGATCCTCATCCGAATGGTGGATCTTTGTGTCACCGGGTGTTTATCGCTCAGTGTGTTGTCCTAGTGGGGTAAACATTCAGTCAGTCAGTCAGTCAGTCAGTTAGAGCTGCGGCTTAACTCTTTGAGTTTCAAGGAACGTATCCAACGCTCATAGGTTCCTACCTAGACGCTCAATGAACGCAAGATGCGCTGATTTTACGTCTCTCGTGACTACCTCTTGGGATTCTAATGCTAAACCTTGCTGGACTCAAAGAGTTAAGAAATCTTCTACTTAGTATTTTTTTTTTCCAATAAAGACTTCGATCAAAACGTTCGATTGTAATTCCCCCCCCCCCCACTCCCTGTTTTGTTTCTCTCTGTGTCTTGGTCCAAATCTTGCATTGGTAGCCTATAGCTTAACATAGCATGACAAAGATAATAAGCATTTTCAAGAAAAGAATAGTGCCTAAATGTATAATAACAGTTTAAGGCTTTATTTTAGGACAAGTACGAAAATTTCAGTTTTGAGGCACATGAATAATAACCGATAAAAGATGTTTCACAGAGATAAAGAACAGAATAGAGCAAGTCAACACTGCATTTTACAAAATGAAGAACATATTATGCAATACATTCATGTCATTGGAGGTTAGGAAAAGAATTCTCGCACACTATATAAAGTCAGTTTTAACATACGGCTGTGAGGCCTGGACAATTCATTAACAAGCCTAGGCTGCAGAGACGTAGTTTTACAGAAGAATCCTTAGAATTCCTTGGACAGCTAAGAAGAGCAACCGAGATTTTTTTTAAAGAGGTGAATGCTCGAAGACAACTTATCACAAAACATCAGAAGGAGACAGTCACCATATTTTTGGTCATGTAATGAGAAGAGGGAAAATGGAACATGTTGTGACAACTGGAAAGATCTGTGGAGACAGAGACAGAGGAAATGAGCGTGAAAACTTTCTTGACAGTCTTTTGTCCTGGCATGGAGGGATGTTAACACACGAAGTGATACACGCAGCTGTAGATCGAAGATTGTGTAGAGGCTTGTACACCTCGCCAGTCGGCAAGGCACTCAATGATGATGATCATATTCTGTAAGAAAACGATGTTGTAGTTTCATTTATTATTCATTGTTATTATTACAAATTATTATTACTATTATTATTACTATTATTATAATTATTCAGTGATACAGATTTTTAAAATTTATTTTGTGTCGTCATGCCTATTGTCGATGTTTTCTAAGCTTCCACTTAAACCCTATCATATCACTTTTTCTTTGAGTAGTAGAAATATTTATGCATGCTATATGTTTGTTTGTAGGCCGATAAAATAATACATATTATTTGTTTTCTGCATTCACCTTTACAAAGGGGGATGACATGCTTTATTGTGGTTTACAGCAAATTTGTGATATCTGTACCTTTAGGACCGACACGTTCGATTTCAACAAACCCTTTTTTAATTCGGCGCATCTTACAACAGGCTTGTTATGGGGCAAAGGCTCTCTCTACCTCAACACCCCCACCTACCTCCAGATGAAAGAATATACGCCCCAGAACCTACAGGGAGAGAATGAAGTATTCCGTAGCTTACATCTTCAGGTTACCTAGAAATGAAATCAAGGAACCGTGTCTAAAAAGTTTAATAAAATGGCGAAGCAGAACAGTGTGCACAAAACACACAAATGGACGTTTCGGCCTGGGCATTTTACGATATTAACTACAATATTAGAGGCAAGAATACTTCAACTACTAGCGCCCACCTGAGGGTTTAGTGAGAAGCTATAAAAATGGTCATATGGAATGAAAAAAAAAAAAGGAAGGCTCAAAAGATGGTCACAAAAGTAGCAGTGATAATATGTAATAATACTGGGAATAAAATAGTAGTAGAAATACAAATGTTAATGATCCATAACTGGTACTGATAAAAGAGATAATAAAATAATATTGTAAAATAAAAACATACATTAAATTTAAAAAAAAATTAAATAAAATTAAAAGTCATGTGACAATAGTAAAACTCCGACTGCCCAAGTCACTTTAATTTGCGATGGTGCTTTCTGGAATGTAGCTCTAGCTTACATTGCAAAATTTCCCATAGTCTCTGGGTAGTAAGACCGGACTCCCGTGTGTATTGTGGCGCAAGTAAAAAAATATCTTGGCAGTTAGAAAACAAAACTGAGTAGCCTAACGGCGCTGCTCGGGCAAAATTTGGAGTTAAAAATCTACCCAAAGTATTTTAGGATCTTCGCCGGTGCAAAGGGGTTCGTGAACTGCGCTGAGATTCTTCAGACTCAGTGTTGAGTTAAAAAAAAAAAAGAACGGAGCACTTATAGGTTACACCCGTGTGCCATGATGTTGATCCGTCGAAAAAACATAAACATTGCAATAGCCTGTAATTATTAGACAAACGTTGATCCTATCGACTACAACTTCAGGCTACCCCAGGCACGCCGCAATCATTATCATATTGTTATGAAAACTACCAACAGCGCTCATATCTTTCTTTGATCCTCTTTCTCTCAGCTCCTGACAAGTCTTCAAAGATTAGAGCTACCAGGAAGTCTTGAATATTGTCTGTCAGTTCTCGTGTCTGAATACGCTGGTCATGACTCTTTGATGCTCCAATCTTTTCTGGTTGGATTTTCAACGCCTTGTCTGTTGTTGTTATCTTTACAAAAACGAATATCGCTTCTGTTGGCATCTCCAGGATATAGTCAGTTATATTCTGTCAAAGATTAAATAAACTACATGATGCTATCTAAATTTCGGTGAAATTTCTACAATGAAACGCACGTATAATTCAGACGCAGAGAGAAAGGTGAGAATTGGGGTAAAGAGGGAGGGGGGCCGGGAGGAGACAATAATGACATAGTTAAGCTTCATTATTAACACACTTTTATAATAACTTTCTTTCTGTATGTAACTCTCTCTGTCTCTCTCTGTCTCTGTCTGTCTGTCTGTCTATCTGTCTCTCTCTCTCTCTCTCTCTCTCTCTCTCTCTCTCTCTCTCTCTCTGTGAGTATGTGTATGTGTGCGCGCGCACTTGTTGACAATTTACTGGAGGAAATATTCCTAAAGACTATATATATACACACACACACACACACACACACACACATATATATATATATATATATATATATATATATATATATATATATATAAAATGTGTTTAAGACTATTTGTTCACAGACATACGTCAGTTGAAGGACTATTCAGACGTTATAATTTTCAGCTAAGCTGTCATATCTGTGCCTTTTAGCCCAACGCATCCAATTTAAAATGCGTCTTAATTTGCGGCGTTGTGCGGTATGCTTGTTAGTAGGCAATGGATCTATTTCCTTTGCGCTCCTCCTTTTTCTCCTATTATTCTGTGATTTTCGTTGCTCGAACGCATATTAGAATATATTGAATTTTGGGCACCAATATAGTCCTATATTGACACCCAGTTTAACATTACTAATGAACAGGTGTTCACAAATATGCTTCTGTCGCATTACGATTTCGCTCTCCTTCGCCTCTCTCACTCTCTTTCTCTCTGTCACCATCCTTCTTTCTCTTTTTTTCTCTCTCACTATCTATCTCTGTGTCTCTCCAAGCCACTTTTCTTCATTTCGAACTAACAGCGATCGAATCCATAATCGAAAATACCAAACTTCTAAAAAGCTCTGCTCAAGCACTTGAGAGATACTACCACATTTCTGTCTTAACGAACTTGGATTGCTTTCTCCCCTCTCCAAGGGAAACTTGAGCCATTGATTAGGAATTTGCCACAGACTACTCTCCACAGATGACCAGTCAAGTATCTCTTGTTTCACTGTGACACAGGCATACCATTTGTCATAAACCCTCAGAGTTGAGAGCGGCCGTGTTTAAGATGGTCCCACTGTCACATCCTTCTTGTGAGTTTTAGGTTGAAGTAACGACTTGGGTTATGCGAGTTCAAGTTTTGTGTTTAGGTAGAAAGGTACTTTTCTGGGGAGAAAATCGTTACGTTCAACCAGCCTCGAAGGGGAAGCTTTAGGCTGTAATTGGGATTAGATTTAGCATTGGACATCACCTAGAGCCAGCAGTGTTTTTTGCGATCAAAGGAGACCCAAATACTGTCCACATCGGCGACGAAGTCGACTACCGGCAGGCCAATGAGCGCTTCGGTCACCAGTGATATGGATTTTGTGTTGCTTCCGTGGCTTGGAAAAACAAATCGTCCAGTTCAAAAATGATCTCCGAAGGGGGAGATTTAGATTATAATTGTGACTAGGTTATGTGCGTCCCACAGAATGGCTTAGCATTGCACACCACCTAGAGCCCTGAAAAGAACTCCTAGAGTGTTGATGCTGTCAAAGGAGACAGACCCAAATACTCTCTCATCGGCGACGAAGTCGTCTATCGGCTAGCCAATGGGCGACTCGCTCAACTATGATTTTTTGTTTTCGCACAAGCATCGTTTGGATATGCAAAAGTGGGAGCTTGCATCACTAAACATGTGCGTGTAGGTAGGTCTGTATGCACAAATGTATGTATACATATGTGTGTGTGTGTGTACATGTGTGTGCTTGTGCTTCAGGGGTGCCTAAACCGGGGACGTTGACACACCAAGGCCTGTCCCAAATATTTTATGTCTGTGCGCATGGTATATCTATCTATCTAATCTATCTATCTATCTATCTATCTATCTATCTATCTATCTATCTATCTATCTATCTATCTATCTATCTATCTATCTATCTGTCTGTCTGTCTGTCTGTCTGTCTGTCTGTCTGTCTGTCGGTCGGTCGGTCGGTCGGTCGGTCGGTCGGTCGGTCGGTCGGTCGGTCGGTCGGTCGGTCGGTCGGTCGGTCGGTCGGTCGGTCGGTCGGTCGGTCGGTCGGTCGGTCGGTCGGTCGGTCGGTCGGTCGGTCGGTCGGTCGGTCGGTCGGTCGGTCGGTCGGTCGGTCGGTCGGTCGGTCGGTCGGTCGGTCGGTCGGTCGGTCGGTCGGTCGGTCGGTCGGTCGGTCGGTCGGTCGGTCGGTCGGTCGGTCGGTCGGTCGGTCGGTCGGTCGGTCGGTCGGTCGGTCGGTCGGTCGGTCGGTCGGTCGGTCGGTCGGTCGGTCGGTCGGTCGGTCGGTCGGTCGGTCGGTCGGTCGGTCGGTCGGTCGGTCGGTCGGTCGGTCGGTCGGTCGGTCGGTCGGTCGGTCGGTCGGTCGGTCGGTCGGTCGGTCGGTCTGTCTGTCTGTCTGTCTGTCTGTCTATCTATCTATCTATCTATCTGTCTATCTGTCTATCTCTCTATCTCTCTATCTCTCTATCTGTCTGTCTATCTATCTATCTATCTATCTATCTATCTATCTATCTATCTATCTGTCTGTCTGTCTGTCTGTCTGTCTGTCTGTCTGTCTGTCTGTCTGTCTGTCTGTCTGTCTGTCTGTCTGTCTGTCTGTCTGTCTGTCTGTCTGTCTGTCTGTCTGTCTGTCTGTCTTATCTAATCTATCTATCTATCTATCTATCTATCTATCTATCTATCTATCTATCTATCTATCTATCTGTCTATCTATCTATCTATCTATCTATCTATCTATCTATCTATCTATCTATCTATCTATCTATCTATCTATATATCTATCTATCTATCTATCTATCTATCTATCTATCTATCTATCTATCTATCTATCTATCTATCTATCTATCTATCTATCTATCTATCTATCTATCTATCTATCTATCTATCTATCTATCTATCGATCTATCGATCTATCTATCTATCTATCTATCTATCTATCTATCTATCTATCTATCTATCTATCTATCTATCTATATGTCTGTCTATCTATCTGTCTATTTATCTGTCTGTCCGTCCGTCCGTCCGTCCGTCGGAATGTCCTCCGCCCGCCCGCCCGCCCGCCCGTCTGTCTGTCTGTCTGTCTGTCTGTCTGTCTGTCTGTCTGTCTGTCTGTCCGTCCGTCCGTCCCTCCGTCCGCCCTTCTGTCTGTCTGTCTGTCTGTCTGTCTGTCTGTCTGTCTGTCTGTCTGTCTGTCTGTCTGTCTGTCTGTCTGTCTGTCTGTCTGTCTGTCTGTCTGTCTGTCTGTCTGTCTGTCTGTCTGTCTGTCTGCCCGTCTGTCTGTCTGTCTGTCTGTCTGTCTGTCTGTCTGTCTGTCTGTCTGCCCGTCTGTCTGCCTCTGTCTGTCTCTGTTCATTTTTGTCAGTCTGCCTCTGTCTGTCTCTGTTCATTTTTGACAGTCTGCCTCTGTCTCTGTTTACCTGTCTGTTGCTTGCTTCTTTCTAACAATTTCTATGTGTTTCCGTATTTTCTGTTCATGCTCCGCCGTCCAACCATAAGTCCCTGCCCTTGGATGTTAGAAACATAATTCTTTCATGTTAAATGAATCATTGTGAACATTTTTTACTGTGCATCTTGGAATGTAGTAAACAAACGTAAAACGCCTAGAGGCCTCAACGATGTATTTTCTCCCAAAATGCTTAAAATTCCACGAACTGTCAGAATGAGTAATAGAAATAATTTAAAAGAGGCTCACACAAATAGAATTTATCATCAACTATAAAAAACATTGCCCCCCCCCTTTTTTTTGGGGGGGGGGGGGGGGCCACATTATGATAAGAGAAAAACTGAGTCATGGTGTAAAACAAGAATGTTTCATAAAAAAAAAATTAGGTAAACAATTGGAGATGACTCATGACAGCTTTTTGTTATGACATATAAAGATGTAAGTGAAGGTCCCTTTTCCACACCTTTAGATGTATAGGGCATATAGGGCTAGACTTATATTTTTATAGACCAATCGGCACAAGATTGATGGGTGATTTGGTCAGCATCACGCCGGCCGCCTTCGCTTCCCGAGACTGCACCCAGTACGCATTCAGGGCTGGGTCGACCTGGGAGTCAGGGTCATTTAAAACAAAAACAACAAAAAATCCGGCTTCACCAGGGAGCGAACCGACGACCTTTCGATCCACACGCGAACGTCTAGCCTCTACGCCACGGCGACTCCCGACGGAAAGATGTACGCATGCAAATTAATACATTTTGTTAGATATAGCGGGATGTGGACACGTATAATTGTCTACGTCAGTCGACTAGGCACCTGGTAATGATGATCATTAGGCTTTTTCTCTTTATTGTACGCAGTAAAGTTAGTTCCTTTCAGGGCATCATTATTTCAGAGCTACTTTACCAAACACTGTGTCGCAAATATCGGTACTTTTCGAGCCTTTGCCAATAACTGCTTATTTTACCAATTTTGCGGTGTAGGCGGGGAAGGGGGTGGGGGAGGGTCTTTGAGCCCGAGGATTTACTTTGTCATGGCTACTGCTGTCGCCACTACTGTACAGGTGAGGATTTTTTTGGCCCCCGACAATAAAAATCCCTAGCCTTACCAAAGATTCGAACCTGGGCCTCCCCTTTGAGAGCCGCTCCTCTTACTTTTTTACCACTAAATACGAATTTATGCATAGGCTCCTATTGTTGTATCGACGTTAGTGTTTTATACATAAATGATATTAAGACTCTTGTATCTAAACATACGTTTTCTGTATTATTTTTATTACGAGTATAATCTTAGTTAACAAAAGAAATTTTACAGCAGTGACGCAAATTACTATATCTGTAACTTTAAACACATAAGTTGCGCCTTTGTAACTTGTCAAAAAACTCTGAAACAGCTGTGGTCTTATTCATTGTTTACGTAAAACACAAGGAACGCGTGTTTTTGTGAAAGATCGAATTGTTACATTTGAACTTCGTGCTGTTTAACTCTTTAAAGGCAATCCAGCAAATACCATTGTATATTTATAAACCTGGACAAAGAAAAAATAAATGCATTCCAATTACTTGTTAGGCTGCCAATCAGGTGACATTATGTTAAAGACTGATGTAAATATTAGTATATAATTTCATCCATTATTATTCCACTACACTTGAGATATATATATATATATTTTTTTTACACCGGCACGAACTTGTTAACGCATAATGCAAAATATGTAGCACCCATTTCTATATAATAGAAAGTGAAGAACCATTTTCACGCCTTTGCCTCATCGACCACACAATGTTAGACGGGTTTATTTATTACATCACCCAGCACATCATGAATGCTGTGGTGAGAACCAAGTCGGCCGCCTTTACTTCCCAGGACTTACCCATTTGTGGATGGGTTGATGTAATTTGTCCTTGTATCGGATTCACAAGGCATGTTGGGGAGGGTGGCATTTTGTTCTTTTCGTATGAAATGGGTGGCGTCAACTCCAGAAGTCACAGGCGTTGAGAATTACATGGATATTTTGCATGAGCCATAAAGGCGTGTCTGGGAATGGGCCGGTGGATAGGCTAGCCCCACGGAGGGTATACTGAAGCTTCAGACTGCAAATTTCATCTTATGCCTCTGTGACTGGCTAACAAGTAAAGTAGAAGATAGTAAATACACTTATCTGTAGAGAGTGGTGCAGCAGAGTGTTTAGAGACTGGGCGCCACTCAAGAATCTGGGTAGTGGGGGCAAGACGAGTAGTTAACCAAATCACAGCTAGTACAATCAGTAAGGAGTCATTTCACTGGCTGTTGAAGAAGTAGACAAAGCTAACATGTGCGTGTCTGAATGTTGCAATATTGAATTTTACCCACGTGATCTAGATGATTAAATTTTTTAAAATCAATCTCTTTGCGGATTTAAACCTTATATCTTCGGCTCGAAAGGCGAGTGTCTAACTAATATGCTACCGCCGTTCCCATCGATTTCTAGTAGCCTCGGTGAATCCTCTAATCTTTCTTGTCAAAAAAAAAAAAAAAAAACCACATTTAGGGTCTTCATGGGGTAGAATCCGTGATCACTGTATTGGCAAGCAAGAGCACTACCAACAATATCACAGCAGAATCGATGAAGATTATCATGTATCTGTTTTTTCCCCTTCGAGCTGTTACCTCAAGGTCTGACCCCACCCCCCCCCCTTTTTTTTTCATCCCGATAGGAATCCAACAGGTCAAATCCACCACGGCTTTCTTGTCGCCTCGACCTTATCGTCATGTAGTAGGTCTTAAAAAAAAAAACTAGGTCCCTCATCCCCCTCATCACTCAGCTCTTTATAGAACGTTGCCAGCCTGAATGAAACGAAGTCCTCGTCCTTCTCATCACAAGATGGTGGGGAGAAAGACGAGTAGTTAACTAAATAACAACGAGTACCCCAGTAAGAAGACATTTCACTGAAGAGGGAGACAAAGCTAACATGGGCGTGTCTAAATGCTGCAATATCGAATTTTTACATACAATTAGACCTTTATAGAACATTGCTTATATCACAGCCAGCCTGATAGAAACGAGGTCACTGGTCCTCATTATCACCATCCAGTAAGTCCCTTATAGAACGTTACTCTTATCAAAACCAACCTGAAAGAAACGAGGTCCTTCGCCAGGCCTCCCACCACCTGAAATTTCCTGCCAAAGGGATCTTATGTCCTGTGTCCATGTTGGTGCTGGTTGACCCCTGCCTGTGTTTGTCGGTGACATTTTCTCTGTCATTGTTCCTCCCAAGCCATAATGCGTTTGATATTGCCAAAGTATTACAGTGTCCTATTTCTTTTAGGAGCCAGTTTTTTTTTTTTCTTTTTCTTGATGGTCATATATTGATGGTGCAACATTTTCCAGGTGGTGTCTGAACGTTGCACCAAATCGTATAACCTTGCTGTCATGTGCGGATACTGGTTAATTCTGCTGTTATTATGATAATGTAATTAATAGATAAATTAACATAGTTTTAGTAGAGACTGATGCAGACAGTTAAACCCTCTTGGTGACTGTCAACACGGACATACACTGAAAGCCAGTTAATGGACATTTACAAGTCGGCCCCCAAAAAAAAAAAAAAAAAAACGCAAAGCCCTCATTTTGCTAAGTGATATTACCACACGAGGGAGATCATACTTCACTTTAATTTTCATCGCTTGCCGCTCACTCTCCCTTAGTGACTGTTACCCTAATTCGCACACATTTGTCGGATACTTTACATTATTTACCAGACAGCCTCAGAAGATGAAATATCTATGGTTGTGGAGAAGTAATCTTGAGGATGGATGTGAGGGTTGCGTCGTGGGAGACACAAGTAAACACGCAACTTGCTCGTGTCTATAGATCATGGCAGTTCACCTTTGAATGATAAACGGAAGAGCTGCATATATATTCAGCCGCTCGTGATGTACCTAACGCCACCGAAAGTTGGACGAATTGTGGTTGAAATATTCAGTAACTGTATGTGAATATTATTTATTTAAAAACACTCAAGGCCACTGAGCACAAATAACCTTACCCGCGCTCGACTACAGGCTGCACCAAGAAATCAAACTAACGTTCGATCCCAGGGCGCAATTATTGTAATTTTTTTTTCAAGCCTCCCTCTGGCTGTTGTCGGGGGCCCTAATATAAAATATACGAGGTTTACCGGGGTTTCTGGGATATTTCCCCCGCTGATCCTCATCCGAATGTTGGCACTTTGCCTCACCGGGTGTTTATCGCTCGGTGTGTTGTCCTGGTGGTGTTGAATGGCAATCAATCGACAGCGCCAAGCGGGAACACTTATATTATAACGTCTTTAGAGGTTGAATGGGATGTCTTGGACTTGCCTTGTTGGCTTGCCATTCTGAACTATATGTCTGTAATCTCAGAGTGGTGAAACCCACAGGTAGACGCCTGAAGCAGTCTTTTCACTGGAACCCACAGGGGCATTCAAATAAAGAAAGACACACACACACACACACACACACACACACACACACACACAAACACACAGAAAAACATGAAAGCGGGAGCTAAAGAGGGAAGTTAAAGAAATGGAGAGAAAATACGGAGGGGTGCCTGCGAAAGGGAAGGATAGAACGAGTTGGCATGAGTTGGTAGAGAACCTATGCTCTATTGGGAGCTAGAAATGCAGAAGAGGAAGCAACCTGATGTGGGAGGGGGAGGGGGAAGAGAGTAACGGAACAAGGGCTGGATTTAGACGTGATAAGGCTTTGAACTAGAAAAAGCCCCAATGCCCCTCCCTAACTTGCAAATTACACCAGCTAATCTCAATGAACTTCAAATATATACGCTATGTTAACATAAGTTGAGATAAGCTGAGTCAAGAATCGACATCACAGCACTCGGGGCATTCCTATGCGTGCTCTGTCCTCATCTTCAGCAACCAGCGCGGAGTTCCAATACTGATGGTACCGGTCACAATTTGGTTACATGTCCGTTTTACCTTCCCTCTGAGTGTAGTAAGCCGGCCAGATCCTCTGGTTACATTCAGGTGACTCATTCTCCCCAGGCCATAATATTCTTCTTTCTCTACTGATTCCGTTGCTTGTTCCCAGAGGGCCTTGACCACATCTGCCCGGGGCAATATATGGGTAATGTATTATCCATTAGTTTTTAGTAAAAGGAATAATAAAGAATGTGTTTTGCAAAATCACAGGCATTATAATATACAATCCTCTAACGGGCTCAATAAAAAAAATGTATATATATATATATATATATATATATATATATATATATATATATATATATATATATATATATATATATATAGGGAATTATTTATTGCCTCTGCTGATTGTTAAATGTTGAATGAAGAATCATAAGTGCTCCGTCCCCATCTCCAGCAGCAAGCGAAGAGTTGCAATTCCAAAGGCACCAGTAGCCATCTGATTGTAAATCCGTCTCTTCCTTCCTCTGAGTGTTGATCGTCGGCCAGATTCCCTGCCAACTCCTCGCAGCGCCATTCTCCTCAGGCCGTAGTGATCTATCTATCTCTGCAGATCGTAAGACCCTAGGCTCCTTATTTAGCGTATGCCTTAATACAACAGTCAACGGAAGGAAATGTTGCTGAGTGAAGTGAATCAACTAAAAGAAACTATTGGTTACTTATGCAGAATATTTTACGTGGGGGAGTCGTGGTGGTGTAGTGACTAGACGCTCGTCTGCTGATCTGGTGGTCGGGGGTTTGGGTCCTGATGGAACCAGATTTCTTTAAAAATCACCTTGGCTCCCAGGTCGACCCAGCTTTGAATGGGTACCAGGTGCAGTCCTGGGAAGTCAAGGCGACCGGTGTGATGTTAAGCACATTACCCACCAAGTGCCGATTGGGCTATAAAATATAGGTTTAGCCCTAGATGCTGGGAGTGTGAAAAGGGGTCCTTTTCATTTTCCTCACTTGGCGTGGCCTGTTCAAGCCACCCTCACTGAACAACACATCTATTCGCACAGTGTCCGTGCTAAAATATCTCTGCAAACACCTGAGGACATACTGTAGAACTGGGAGAAATCACACTGCCAAAGGAAATCGGCATCTAGGAGGAGATCTGGGGAACTAAAGACGACTTCCCGTTGACGTCCCAGTTCACCGCAGGGCGATGGTCGCCAACAGGTAAAAAAAAAGGGGGGTGGGGGTGGAGAGAAAACACCCTCTGGGGGGTGGAGTCCGTTAGGAGGTTTTGAGGTGGCTGTCAAGCCATTTTAAAATGGAATGCACTTGTACTGTTAAAATCTTACTGTTAGCTTTAACACTCGTGAAGACAAAACAATCGAAGCTAGCTTGTTGTGGAGAGTGATCTCCGTTATGCCTTGTCCAACGTAGATATTGTTAAGACAAACCAGTTTATATCATCTCACTGATATTTGGGGAACTAAATTACCAGACTGGCTAATAAACAGCATCCTGTCTCGGAAGCTGAAATATTTTGGTCTATCGAGCTCACGGCGGATTGGGAAAAAAATATAGCAGAAGGCATGGTACCAGGAAGGAGGGGCAGGCTCTGACCAACACGAAGATGGGCACAGGATATAAGGGACTCCTTGAGTATGAAAGTGCATGTGGCGGGAGAGCTGACGAGAGACCGAGTTTCTTTCAGGTAGACCGTGATGAGAGCGACGTTCTGCAAAGAACCTGGTACATGATGATGATGGAATTACCAGTTGTTGGTGACTGTTTACTTTCCTTTATTTGACACTTTAAATTGCGTGGACGTTTTTCTCAAAGTTTTCGTTAACAGGGTATGTCCTTCTCTTTTCAGTCACATTTTGTAATGTTGGGGTGGGGCCTGGTCTTGTTATTCAATTAAGGGGACACCACCTGACAAGGATCGGAGACTGCTGCCCTAGGGTGTCTGAAAGTAACTTTCTGTTTGTTGGTTTAACGGAGTTTCTGGAATTTGCTCTCGTCTGAGTGACATCTGAAGTTTTGAGTTCTACGTGGATCACCGGGTGTCATTCTTCCAGACTAAAGTCTCAGGGAGAACAGATTTTTAAAAAAAAACCGTTTAAATACGGCTGTCTGTGATTTATTACCGTGGTACCGGCCTCATAATGATGCTAATTTGACCCACTTGTTGTTAAACCTTCAGGTTAATATTTCTGGATTATAATTATGCTTTTTTTTTAATAAATAAAAAATAAAAGAAAGAAAGCCGCTTTACTACATAAGGTCAGTAGGTGGTGTAGCCGCTTTACTTAAAAAAAGGTAGTACCTGGTGTAGCCGCTTTACTACAAAAAAGATATTACCTGGTGTTACCGCTTTACTACACAAGGATAGTACGTGGTGTAGCCGCTTTACTACACAAGGTCAGTACGTGGTGTAGCCGCTTTACTACACAAGGTTTTACATGGTGTAGTAGCTTTACTACACACATTTGTACATGGTGTAGCACCTTTACTACATAAGGGTAGTACGTGGTGAAGCCGCTTTACTACACAAGGTTGTACATGGTGTAGCCGCTTTATTACACAAGGTTGTACCTGGTGTAGCCGCTTTATTACAAAAGGTTGTACATGGTGTAGCCGCTTTACTACACAAGGTTGTACATGGTGTAGCAGCTTTACTATACAAGGTTGTACATGGTGTAGCCGCTTTATTACACAAGGTTGTACATGGTGTAGCCGCTTTACTACACAAGGTTGTACATGGTGTAGCAGCTTTACTATACAAGGTTGTACATGGTGTAGCCGCTTTATTACACAAGGTTGTACCAGGTGTAGCCGCTTTACTACACAAGGTTGTACATCGTTTAGCCGCTTTACTATACAAGGTTGTACATGGTGTAGCCGCTTTACTATACAAGGCTGTACATGGTGTAGCCGCTTTTCTACACAAGGATAGTACGTGGTGTAGCCGCTTTACTACACAAGGATAGTACGTGGTGTAGCCGCTTTGCTACACAAGGTTGTACATGGTGTAGCCGCTTTACTATACAAGGTTGTACATGGTGTAGCCGCTTTACTACACAAGGATAGTACGTGGTGTAGCCGCTTTACTACACAAGGATAGTACGTGGTGTAGCCGCTTTGCTACACAAGGTTGTACATGGTGTAGCCGCTTTACTACACAAGGTTGTACATGGTGTAGCCGCTTTACTACACAAGGTTGTACACGGTGTAGCCGCTTTGCTACATAAGGGTAGTACACGGTGTAGCCTCATTACTACACAATGTTGTACATGGTGTAGCCGCTTTACTACACAATGTTGTACATGGTGTAGCCGCTTTACTACACAAGGTTGTACATCGTGTAGCCCATTTACTAGATAAGGGTAGTACACGGTGTAGTCGCTTTACTATACAAGGTTGTACACGGTGTAGCTGCTTTACTACACAGGGCTGTACATAATGTAGCTGCTTTACTACACAAGGTTGTACCTGGTGTAGCCGCTTTACTACACAAGGATAGTACGTGGTGTAGCCCCTTTACTATACAAGGATAGTACATGGTGTAGCCGCTTTACTACATAAGGATAGTACCTGGTGTAGCCGAAAGGTGGGGGGGGGGGGATGGGGTGTGGTGCGCTAATTATAACTTCCAAGGCGATCTAGCAAGGTATGTGGGCCAGGCCTGTTGGTTTGCGATTCAAAACCTTGAAGTCGCAGAAGGGTTGTGACACAGACATGTAGCGGCGTTCAAGTTGTAACAGGCCGACCAAACAAGACTAATGAAGATCCTTACTTGCACACACATAATAGAACGCTGTTTTCCGTTATTTTAAAGCCCTACTCCGCCTGTTGTCGGGGCCCCTAATATAACCTAGCGGTTGAACTGGTGGCACTGTGTGTCTCCGAGTGCTTATCGCTCGTCGCGCGGTCCTGGTGAGGTTGTACTTGATGCATCCTTACTTGCAGAGATCAGCAGGGTACATTAACGTCGATCTCGACGAGGCCGTTACGAGCGCGCCTTTTTCTCTTGCAGGTTAAACGCAGAGCTGTTTTAACAGCATTATGCGCCCCTGGGTAAACGAGGGTGCTAAGACACCTAACGAGGACAAATTACAGGAATGACATTAAATGGTGGATAATATTAAACATATTTGATAAATAAGCATAGGTCCTCTATACCTATGTGGCATCAAGGCAAGGGCGCAGTGGGTTAATATGTTAAGATGGCCCTGGTTAAATGGGGTATTTTGATCTAGCCCCGTTGTATCGATATACCTTATCTAGCTGTTTGAGGTACTTGATTTTTAAAACTCAACTTCTTTTCCCCTTATGATGCTTGATTTAAAAGTAATCCCGTTCCTTCATTTTCCCTGCACTTCACCCTAATTTAAACTCATAGTTAAAAAAAATCCCCACATAGAAATGACATTCCTTTTTTACACACAGAATGTGACATGCTTATTATGGGAGTCTACAAATCAGATACAACGGCAAATGGGCGCAGGTTGCTACAAGCAAGCACGAGATATCTTTTTATTAATGAGTACATGGGGGATGTTTGTTACGGAGCGTCATCGAAATGAATGGATGTATCAATCAAAATTGACAACACTGCATTCGGACATTCCCACATGGGATCTGTTTGTGCACTCAGAGGCCATAGGAGAGTCCTTCTATTTATGTCTAAATGTTGTTTTATTATGTAATTTAATTTATATTACTATTTATATGATAATATTTATGGTATTCTAAAATTTAATATTTTATATTTATTTAATATTTTTTTAATATTGTCTTGATATTTATTAAAATTTAATATAATTGTATAAAAAAAAAAAAAAATAAAAGAATATATTATATATATATTATTGTCAAAAAAAAGAAAAAAAAAATCAAAAAAAAAAAAAAAAAAAAAAAAAAAAATAAAAAAATAAATTTTTATCTGTAAAAAAAAAAAATTTTAAAAAAAAAAAAAAAAAATCAAAAAAAAGGGGGGGGGGGGGGTGGTAAAAAACAAACAAAAAAAAAAAAATGGGGTAAAAAAAAAAAAAAAAAAAAAAAAAAATATAGCTATGAATGTTATTTACTTGATGTATTTATATTTTATTTTATGATTATATTATATTTTATCATATTTATTTATAATAAACAAAAAAAAAAAAAAAAAAAAATAAAAAAAAAAAAAGTTAAAAATATTCTAATATATTATATTTTAGTTATTTTATATGCATATATATTATATTAATTCTTTATTTTATTGAATTATATTATGTATTATTTATTAAAAAAAAAAAAAATAAAAAAAAAAAAAAAATAAAAAAATAAAAAAAAAAAAAAAAAGGGGGTGAGGGGGGGGGGGGGGGGGGGGGGGGGGGGGGGGGGGGGGGGGGGGGGGGGGGGTGGGGGGGGGGGGGGGTAAAAAAAAAAAATATTAAAAAAAAAAAAGTAAAAAAGAAAAATAAAAAAAAAAAAAAAGGGGGGGTGATAAAAAAAAAAAATCATGTACAAGTAAAGGTAATTTTTCCACTCCATCGGGCGTATTGGGAAAATATAACTAGACCTATATCTTATAGATCAATGAGCACTTGGTGGGTGATGTGGTCAACATCACGCCGGCAGCATTTACTTCTCATAATTGCACCTAAAACCCACTCAAGGCTGGGTCAATCTGGCAGCCAAGGTCATCTTTGAAAACAAGTCCGGTCCCGGCTGGACTCGAATCCACGACCTTCCGATCCTTAGGAGAGCGTTTAGGACGATGCTTGTAGCAACCTTGTTAAAACCACGCCCATCTTCGGGGCTATTTATAGGTCCTGACATCTAATTTCATAATAAAACGGAAGGGAGTCCCTACTTCTTTCCTTCTTCGACTGATGTGTTCTTTGCGTGTTTTCCATTAACTATATTTAATTGTTTTGCATGTGATTATATAAATAAAAAATGCCGAGGAAATGTAGTATTCCTTTATGTAAATCTAATTATAGATCGACGAGTGAATATGTAACTGTATTCAAATTCCCAAGGGATTCTGAAATGAGAGATGAATGGAAGAAGTGCATACCACGTAAAGATTGGTCGCCTAATAAATGCAGCGTGGTGTGTCGTCATCATTTTCTTCCCCGTGATATTATTGTATCGAACAAATTTACAGATAAATCTGGTGTTGAACATGAAGTACCCAGAAGGTATCCTGGTTTAAAATCAAATGCATATCCATCTCATCTGTGTTCCCAGAACTGCCAGCCTACTTATCAGTTGAAGTACCACAAGCTCGCAAAAATCCTGAAAAACGAGCATCAGAAATTGTCAGCAGATATGAAAATAATAACAGCGAGTGGCTATCAACGGATATTGTAGAAGATTTTGAAACCCTGCAGTGTCAGATTACCACCAAATTAAAAGACTTGTTAGATAAGAACTGGAAAATGTATACTGTCACAGAGGGTACATCATGTTGTCTTGTATTGTACACAGTCAGTGTGAAAGCAGACACTGCACCATCAATATCAGTAAGTGTAAAGATCTTACCAGATATGTGTGTAGAAGTGTATCTGGAAAGTAAACAGGTTGCTTGTCAAGATCTTGATTGGATTATTACTAAAAGTAAATTAGATAGATGGTCGCAACTAGAAAATCTACTGATTCGTTACCAAGAGACTGACTCCGCAACATCTCCGAAGAGTTTCAGTGATTTGTTGGAAGAAGCTTGCAGTAACTTAGATATTGCTAGAGAACTCCTGCTATCATCTGAGGACACTAATGTACAGACAACTGAAAAGCAATTAATGTTTATGCTAGAACAGATTCAACTGATTAATAAGAGCAAATATGCCAGACGCTACAGCAGTTGTACATTGTGTTTTTCCTATATGATTTTCATCAAACCTCCTGCATGCTACAGATTTATCAGAAAATCTATGTTATTGTGTTTCCCACATCCGAACACATTAACAAGTTTAACTTCACCTTGCGCACTGTCTAACAGTGATGGGAGCATTTCTGGATACTTAAAATGTAAAGAGTGCAGGCTTTCTGGTTTGGAAAAGATTGTAGCGGTGCAAATGGATGAAATCCATGTGAAATCAGCTGTAAATTACTCAGGAGGTCGGTTACTTGGTAGAGCTGAAAACTCAACACATTCAGCAGCAACAACAATACAAGCTTTATGATTTCTTTTGTATTTGGTAGTTACCATGAAGTTGTAGATTTGGCACCAATGCACAGAATGACATCAAAGGATCTAAGTGCAAAATTGCTTCAGATAATCAAAACTGTTCAAGAATGTGGTTTTACAGTTTTGGCAGTTATTGCAGACAACTACTCTGTTAACCGCAAAGTGTACAACAATCTTCTCAAGTCCAGCAGTACATGCATGGAAAATCTAGGCATTCCAGGCAACAAAATCTTCTTTCTGTATGACTTTGTTCACCTGCTTAAATGTTTATGGCGAAATTGGATAAATCAGAAAGACACAGAGCAGACATTTTCATATCCTTCCACAGCTGGGTTAATGCTGAATGCAGCATCTACCTCAAATTATACCAGCAAAGTAGCAAGTGCGTCTTTTTCACATCTGAAGGATCTGTACCAGACCGAGCGCCTCAACATTGTGAAGTTAGCATCAACTATAAGATACAAAGCTCTTTACCCTTCCAGTATAGAAAGGCAGAATGTTTCACTAGCTCTTGCTATTTTCAGTGAGTACAACATTGCTGCTCTAAAGTTTGTAAGAAATCAAGAAACAGCAGATTTTATTCAAGCCATTTGGAGGTGGTGGCATGTTATGAATGTTGAGAGTAGATTCTCAGGTAGAAATACTCGTAACATATTTGCCAGTCCACTCACTTCAGTTAATGATGAATCACTTCATTATTTGAAAAACTTTCTTGTTTGGTTGACTGAATGGACTAAGGTGCCTGCTTTGAAGGGAAAACTAACAAGAGAGACACATACTGCTTTGTTGCATACTGTAAAAGCTGTGATTGAACTGGCTGACTATTCTTTTTCTACTTTTAATGTGGAATTTCTACTTTTGGGAAAACTACAAACAGATAATTTAAAAGCCAGATTTAGTGAATATCGACAATTGTCAGGTGCAAACTATCTTGTGTCGGTGAAACAAATTTTGGAAACAGAAAAGAAATTGAAGGTTTACTCCGTATTATGCCTGACATCATCTGTTTATGGAAACTTTGCAATTCGCAACTTTGCAGAGGCTGTGAGCACAGTGGATGATGAGTGCCATAATGTTTTTGATGTTATCCAGTCTGATCTAGGCAAAGTATTTTTCCATATTGATCCTAATGGCTGTGAGTTGTATTGTGTTGAAGGCATAGAGGAAGTATTAATTTATATTGCTGGATTTGTCTCTAGTAAGATCACTAGAAAAGTTCAGAGCATGTCATGTAAGACTTTGCTACAAATGGACAAAACATTAACAGTTGATGGTCAGCCAGATTTCTCCACTGAGTATATCGAGCTAATCGATCGAGGAGGCTTCAGATACCCTTCTAAGTTGATTACACTGTTGACATTTGTGTCTTATGCTGCTATGCAGAGGCTCATATCACCAGAACTAGAAGCTAAATTCATGTCATGTAAACAGCACAAGAAGCTACTTATGTGCATTGTTACATGCAGTATTCAGAAATATTATGCTGATGAAGTGAATGGTGTGTGTGCTAATGGGTGTCCAAAGTCGGGTATTATTTCAAAAGCGCTATCACCGCTGTGTAATATATTCCTAAATAATTACCAAAAAATTCACAATGATAAGGAACTGAATTCATCTAACAAGAGGAAACTGCACAAATTTGCACATTGAATAATGAGAGAGTGTTGTCATCTCTCATCTTAAACCATATGATCATGTTGACTTGTATATATTCTCTATACAGTATAGAGGAGAAATATTTAGTAGTGCCCTAGTATTGTTACGAAATTTACTCTGAAAGAAAATTATTACTTTCCCATTGACTATGCATGCATAAATGGTGCAACTTCACTGTGGATAAATTGTGTCATGATATTTCTGAGCTGCCTCTGTGTAAGTGGAAAAAAACATGTTTTAATGTGCTTCCCTGACTTAACATATATATATATATATATATATATATATATATATATATATATATATATATATATATATATATATATATATGTATGTATATTTACCTCTGTTCTTGTGATGTACTGTTAAATCTGTCCCTGTAGTTCTCTAGGGCCATCTATTCCCAACATGTTTTCAACTGTCATTATCTTTTTGCTGTGTATCATGTAATTATAATTTACTTAACTTTTTAAGCAAGTCAGCCGCTTGTTTACTAATTAATAACTAACAGTATTGATGTTTATGTTCATGTTGACTGTAGCAAAAGTATTTTTGTTTGTCTGTAAGAGCGTTTATTGTTATATTTAAATAGCACACTTATTTACCTTAAAAAAAACGTATAGTTCTATAAAATATGTAGAAAATTAATGAAACTGTAGTTTAATTTGTGTATACATCTTTTCGATAAAAACTGTTAACACAGAAGGACTCAATTCACGCACAAGAACGGGAATCCCCGTTGACCCAGTTGGCCTATTTATATCTAAAGATGGCGGTGGTTAAAACATATGCCTGTATCTGTGGCATGGGTGTTGCGAACGCGCTTCGTAATGCCGAGGTGCCTGATTTGAACATAGCAGCAAGCGATTTGGCAGCAGATCGCCTTGTATTGGTTTCACGGCGTTATTGAAAGCAGGCTGTCAGTAAGCACTGACAAACTACCAAATGTAAAATTGCCTCTAATCCGTTTTCTCATCTATGTTGTTTTATTTTCGAAAATTTCTCTGTAATTACTTATCCCGGGGACGTGATTTTGTTTGAATGAGCAATATATATATATGTGCGTGTATACCTATATGGGAGTCGCCGTAGCATAGCGGCTAGATGCTCGCCTGCAGATCGGAAGGTCGTGGCTTCGCTCACTGGCAGGGCCAGACTTTCTTAAAAAAATGATCTTGGCTTTCAAGTCAACCTAGCCTTGAGTGGGTACCAAGTGCAGTTATGGGAAATAAAGGCGACCGGCGTGATGCTGACCACATCACCCATCTTGTGCCTTTAGTCTATACAATATAGTGATAGCCCTATATACCCAATACGCCTGAAAGGCGTGGAAAAGGGTCCTTTACTTTCATTATATATATTTATATATATAAATAAATAAATATATATATATATATATATAATTTGTGACCCTGCCAGTTGTAATAACAATAATTATATCCAAATTATTTAATTAACCTATCTTGTCTCCTGATTGTTTTTTAATCAGTTTAAATTCAGGTCTTTATTATTTTGATTCAACAAATCTGTAAGATAAAAGGATTTACCAACACTAGCTGGGACATAAAGAGCTACGAAACGAGGGAAAAAAGAATCACGCAGAATCCATTCACAGTCAGAAACGAAAGGGCGACCAATGGTCATTTTCTACCGGGTTTCACGGTGTCACAGGAATGATTTGAGATAGCTGCTCGTCTATCGGAATCTCCAGGGATACTTGATCAATACATTGCTCTTGTTGCGGTCTATTCCTTCAGACGTAACAGATTATTAGTCTGCTCTGCTCCTTTAGACAGGATAGATCAGGACTGGGATATATTCCTTTAGACGGGACAGATCAGGACAGTGTTCTGCTCCTTTAGACGGGACAGATCAGGACAGTGTTCTGTTCTTTTAGACGAGCTAGGTCAGGACAGTGTTCTGTTCTTTTAGACGAGCTAGGTCAGGACAGTGTTCTGTTCTTTTAGACGAGCTAGGTCAGGACAGTGTTCTGTTCTTTTAGACGAGCTAGGTCAGGACAGTGTTCTGTTCCTTTAGACGGGACAGATCAGGACTGGGATATATTCCTTTAGACGGGATAGATCAGGGCTTTGTTGCTTTTGAAGGAATATATCAGGGCTGTGTTCTGTTCCTTTATACGGGTTAGATCAGGACAGTTTTCTGTTCCTTTATTCAGGTTAGATCAGGACAGTGTTCTGTTCCTTTATACGGGTTAGATCAGGACAGTGTTCTGTTCCTTTATACGGGTTAGATCAGGACAGTGTTCTGTTCCTTTATACGGGTTAGATCAGGACAGTGTTCTGTTCCTTTATTCAGGTTAGATCAGGACAGTGTTCTGTTCCTTTATACGGGTTAGATCAGGACAGTGTTCTGTTCCTTTATACGGGTTAGATCAGGACAGTGTTCTGTTCCTTTATACGGGTTAGATCAGGACAGTGTTCTGTTCCTTTAGACAGGTTAGATCAGGACAGTGTTCTGTTCCTTTAGACAGGTTAGATCAGGACTTTGATCTGTTCCTTGAGAAATAATAAACCAGTAGTGTGCTATTTTTTTCAAACGTGATAGAAGAGGACTATGTCCTTTCTTTTAGACCAGATAGATCAGGACTTTGTTCCTTTAGATGGGATAGATTAGGACAGTGCTCTGTTCCTTTAAAGGGATAGATAAGGAGAGTGGTGTTTCTTAAAACGAGATAGATCAAGACAGTGCTGTGTTCCTTTAGAAGGGATAGATTAGGAGTGTAATCTGTTTCTTTAGAAAGGGTAGATTAGGACAGTGATGTTTCTTAAGACGAGATAGATCAGGACAGTGCTCTGTTCCTTTAGAAGGGATATATTAAGAATGTGCTCTGTTCCTTTAGAAGGGATAGATTAGGAATGTTCTCTGTTCCTTTATAAGGGATAGATTAGGAATGTGCTCTGTTCCTTTAGAAGGGACAGATTAGGAATGTGCTTTGTTCCTTTAAAAAGGATAGATTAGGACGGAGCTTTGTTCCCATAGAAGAGGTAGATTAAGACTGTGATTTGCAATCCGAAATCGCTTATAGATGATGATAGAGAATAAGCATGAGAGAACATATTCATTCTCTTGGAGTCTCTTCCTAGCTTATTTTCTATCTTGTTCATCATTATCCCGTAACACTACATGTCGCTGTGTCACCTGTTTAAAATGTTGACTCTCTGATCAGCTCTTTCCACCTTTGGCGGTCAGTTGCGATGGACTTCATGGTTGCATGCCTGAGGCCTGTCCAGGCAGGTTCTGTGAACAGGTCTTTCTTGGTCTGCCTCTTCTCCTCCATTCCCTCTACTGAGCCCTGCAGTATTTTGTTTCGAAAGGCCGTTTAAATCTTATCACATGTTCATGCCATTGCATTTTTCGCCCTTCACTGCAGTTAGAAGAGGTTTATAGTTGTCAATGTGCTGTATACTTTTATGGCGAACCTCTTCGTTGGTAATGTGGTCTCTGCATGATATGCCAATATTTTTTCTGAAACATCACATTTCTAATTCTTGTATCTGTCTTTCAAGTTCAGCTGTTAAGGTCTACGTTTCACAGCCATATGTGAATGTACTAACAGATAGTGCTCTGGGCAATCGAATCTTAGTCTTGCATGAAATGTTTTTTGGATCTCCATAATGTTTGCTACTTGGCAAGGACTGATGTTGCCTGGGATCAATCCTAGACATGATTTCTGGTCTTGACCCCAAGTCACCTAACATGAATTCTAAATATTTCAAATGAGTCTCTTGTTTTAATTTGTGGCCTTTTATATAGATCGGTGAAATTCTGCTAGCTGGATTATTAGTCATTACTTTTATTTTTCTGCGTTTATTTCCATGCCATACTTGGTTGATGTTTCATCGAGTAGATTTACAATCTCGACTAGTTCTTTCTCTTCTCCGGCCAACCCATCGATGTCATCTGCAAACCTCAAGTTTATTATAGTTCGACCTCCAAATACTAACTGTTCCAGAATGTTGAACTAGAGAATCAGTCATATTTCATTCCAAAAAGATCTTGTGACGAGAGGTTTTGGAAGATACTCAAGGCTCAGAGGAAAGGCAAGACAAACGTTTGAATGCTACTGGCACCATTAGTATCGGGACTCTTCGCAGGCTGCTAAAGATGGGGACGGCACGCTTATAAATGCCCCGAGTGCTGTGATGTCTGTTCTTGAATCAAATCAAATTAAAAGATCTTGTTACGCACACTAAAACGCATTCGCACGAATATAAACACGCTTATGCACGTACATAAAAACTCACACATATACACACTGACCCCAACATACACGCACGATTCCACGGAGTGAAATAGAGCCAGAATGAAGGGGAGAGAGATGGAAATAGATAGATCGAAGCGGAAGGCCAACAAACGAGTGGGTCGGGAAGGGGAAAAGGGGGGGGGGGGGTGGAATCATTGGTGGCGAATAGTTTCGGTAAGTAAGTACTGGACCTTTTCATCGCCATTGGCACATTGGGCATGTGGTACCAAGCCCATACATTTATAGACCAAGCGGTCTGAATGTGCTAAGTGGTCAACATCACACGGACCGGTTTACTTCCAGAGCATGGTACCAACAGGAGGAGTATCAGATCAATTATTAAAGTCACACTCTCTCTCTCTCTGTTTCTCTCTCTCTCTCTCTCTCTGTTTCTGTCTCTCTGTTTCTCTCTCTCTCTGTTTCACTCTCTCTCTCTGTTTCTCTCTCTCTGTTTCCCTCTCTCTGTTTCTCTCTCTCTCTCTCGCTGTTTCTCTCTCTCTGTTTCTCTCTCTCTCTGTTTCTAACTCTCTGTCTCTCTGTTTCTCTCTGTGTGTATCATATTATGTCTCTTTTTATATCATTTTATAGTAAATCATATTATAGTATATACTCTCGTACCATATCACAGCACAGTAGAGAACATCTCATCCGGATATAATATAATATAGTATAATATAATATAATATAATATAATATAATATAATATAATATAATATAATATAATATAATATAATATAATATAATATAATATAATATAATATAATATAATGTAATATAATATAATATAATATAATATAATATAATATAATATAATATAATTAATATACTATAATATCATCATCATCAGGTGCCTTGCCGACTGGCGTGGGCGATCATGCCTCTCCATAATCTGCGATCTCCTGCAGCATGTATCAGTTCGGTTGCCGACACACCTCCATGCCATGCAACAAGACTGTCAAGCATCTTCTCTTGTTGTCTTCCCCTATCCCTTTTTCCACAGATCTTTCCAGTGGTCACAACATGTTCTATTTTCCCTCTTCTCATAACATGGCCGAAAAATGATGACTGTCTCCTTCTGATGTCTGTGATAAGTTGTCTTCGGGCTCCCGCCTCTTTCAAAATCTCTTGGTTGCTCTTTTTGGCTGTCCAAGGTATTCTAAGCATTCTTCTGTAAAACCACATCTCTAAGGCCTCTAAAAATTGTTTGGCCTGCCTACCGATTGTCCAGGATTCACATCCATATGTTAAAACTGGATGTATGTAGCAAGCAAGAATTCTTTTTCTAACTCTCAATGACAAGGATATATTGCACAAGAATATTTTCATTTGATAAAATGCAGTTTTTGCCTGTCCAATTCTGTTTCTTATTTCAGATATTTATCTTCCATCTGATGTTTTCCATGTGCCGAGATACTTAAATTTCTGTACTTGTCCTAAAATAACACCATTGACTTTTATTACACATTTAGGAATAATTTGTTTCTTTGATACTACCATTACTTCTGTCTTCCCATTATTCAAACTGAGGCCCATTCTTCCACTTTCTTACACCACAATGTATAATATAATAATGTGTTTGTTTGCTATAAACATAACAGGCTATATATAGACAGTGTAATTACTATGTGACAATGTAAGATAGGCCTGCGGACCCACTTTCTAACGCTTCGAAAGTAACGTTCTTTCTTTCTTTCTTTCTTTTTTTTTCTTTCTTTCTTTCTTTCGTTTTATCCCTTTTTTTCCTTCTGGAATCTGGTCATCACAATGTTTGATATTTTTGCTGATTGTTTTTGTTTTGTTTTTGTTGCTGCTAGGCTGACCTCCTATATTTATGTTTTTCCCATTTGTTTTTCTGTTCATTTTTCAAAAGAAAATTGAGAAAGAAAAGAAGAAGTTTGTGCTTCATCACCGCCATGTTTTACGGCTTCAATCTCGATGTAATTATGTTGTTGAAGTTCAATCACTTTCTTATTATCTCCCCACAAAAAACAATAAATGTAATAGCAGCTAATTCTATCTCCTCCACCATTTTTTCTTTGAGCATTTTTCTCTCCTTATCGTTGAACGCTGAAAACTATGACGGCATCCTAGCATTTTTTTCTGCATTGTTTTAACGAGAAGAGGGTCGTCGTGGCGTAGCAACTAGACGCCTACCTCTGGACCCAAAGGTCGTGAGAATCGAATCCCCATTTAGCAGGATGTTCATTTCAGGGATGACCTTGGCTCCCACGTCGACCCAGCTTTAAATGGGTACTAGGGAAGTAAATTCGGTCGCCATGATGTTGGCCACATTACCCATCAATTGTCTGTACAAACATAAATCTTGTCTCATATGCTCGATGTGCCTTTGACCTGTAAACAGATCGTCACTGACGTGTAAAGAGATCATCACTGGCGTGTAAAGAGATCATCACTGGCGTGCAAACAGATCGTCACTGACGTGTAAACAGATTGTCAATGACGTGCAAACAGATCGTCACTGTCGAGCAAACAGATCGTCACTGTCGAGCAAACAGATCGTCACTGTCGAGCAAACAGATCGTCACTGTCGGCCAAACAGATCGTCACTGTCGAGCAAACAGATCGTCACTGTCGAGCAAACAGATCGTCACTGTCGAACAAACAGATCGTCACTGTTGAGCAAACAGATCGTCACTGTCGAGCAAACAGATCGTCACTGACGTGCAAACATATCGTCACTGTCGAGCAAACAGATCGTCACTGTCGAGCAAACAGATCGTCACTGTCGAGCAAACAGATCGTCACAAACGTATAAACAGATCGTCATTGACGTATAAACAGATCGTTAGTGACGCACAAACAAATAGTCACTGACAGGTAGGCACAGGTTCAAATCCTCCGTAAGGTTGTGGTTTTTTTAAATTTTGGTTGGGGAAAACAATAAACTCCTAATCTGCACAGTTCGTAGCGACAGCGCTAGTTCTGCGGCAGCAAATCATAACGTTCCAAACACCCCCCCCCCCCTCCTTTCTCCTCTCGTTCTTTGTCACTTTAAAAGTGATAAGTGCGATCAGTAATGACAGTTTTCGTGTGCATGTTTTGTGTGCTTGCATGCGTTAGTGACAAATTAACTTGTCTTGTAAAAGACAGTGTAAAAGATTTGGGAAGGAAAATGATAACCATAATCGAATGGATGCCAGTTTAGGTCTTGTGAAGCAAAAGTGGCCGGTGTGATGTTGATCACAACACTCACTGAGTTGCCGATTAGTCTTTACAAATAGTACGCTTTTTCTCTAAGTTTTAGAGGCACCTATGTACAATTGGTAGGCAGGCCAAACAATTTATTGAGGCCTCAGAGATGTGGTTTTACTGAAGAATGCTTAGAATACCTTGGACAGCCAAAAAGAGCAACCAAGAGGTTTTGATAGAGGCGGGAGCCCTAAGGCAACTTATCACAGATATCAAAAGGAGATAATCATAATTTTCAGGCCATGTTATGAGAAGAGGGAAAATAGAACATGTTGTGACCACTGGAAAGATCTGTGGAAGAAGGGATAGAGGAAGACAATGCTTGACTATCTTGTTGCATGGCATGGAGGTGTTTTGACACACGAACTGATGCAGGAGGTCGCAGATCGTGGAGAGGCATGATCGCACACGCCAGTCGGCAAAGCACCTAATATGATGTACAAGACGCACTGTTTAAAAAAATGCTACTATTGTATAAGACGCACACGTGTTTAGACTATATTTTTTTTTAGAGAAAAAATGCATCTTATACTTCGGGAAGTACGGTACCTGACTGTCACCCTTTGCTTGAAGCATTAATGTCTGAAAAATGTCACAGTACTTCTCTTTCAATTCACCCTGTCTCGGGGTGCTCTGAGGGTTGCCGGGGAGATCCAGGAGAAGGTCCAATAGTATGGGGGTGTTAAGGTGTAAAATTAGCACAAACTCTAACCCTAACTCCCTCAGAGTCCCCGATATCGAGTGGGTTAAAATTATTGTGCAAAGGGCCCTTACCGCGAGTAATTATTTAAAACCAAATACTAATTCCACATTTTGTAAAATGTTTTGCCCACTTAGAGAGAATGCCTTGTGACAACATACCATACAAAGCATACATGTAAAGAGAAGAAGGAGGCAGAGCACGAGGTAGACCAAGAACCATATGGAAGGATAACATCAGAGAAACTCTACAACAGCACGATGTGCCTATGGTCGAGGCAGCCAGAAGAGCTAGAAACAGAACCTTATATCTCCCTAGACACCCACAGCGGTAAAAGAGGAAGTGAAGAAGAAGAAGAAGAATATAAAATTTTTTATTGTAGGAAAGGTCTCTTTCTTCTACTTAACTTCCGCCGGCAGTCAACTCCGGTGGAAAGTATTAGCTGGTCGTAGATGTCTGGACTTCGGCGTTGTTCCGGAACCTGATTTTTCTTGTTGTTGTTGCGTACTCATCACTGAGAAAAGAAGAGAAAAAAAAAACATTGGTTATTTGTGGGCTGAGTAGATCTGGGAGGAAAAGTCAACTTTAGAGGGGGCAAATCTCCCTTGGTGTGGATTTGAACCCTAGACCTGTCCGACAAGGAGACGTATAGCTGTTAACCTACTGCTGTGCAAATTGTTTTAAAGGAATATTGCATTTAGGAGCATGGCTTATGAAGTAGCAGTGACAATGATCGTATGGTTGGAGATCACCACAACATAAGAAACTTTATCAAAGGGTCGCGGCTATAGTAAGGCTGAGAACCATTGCACTAAACACTCTGTCCCCATCTTCAGTGGCAAGCACAGATTTCCTTTTCCGATGACGCAATAAAATATGTTGGTTCTTGCCTCTGATGCAGATGCCCTCAGGTGTACGTCGACTTCTATGAAAACACCCCTAATTAGTCAAACTCTTTTGATATTTTAGTTGGGGGACAGTGGCTCCCCCTCCCGCTTTCCCCCCCCCCCCCTCTAACCATAGGGCCCCGGAACCCAAACTGGGCTATGAATTGGTAATTGTTATCGATCTACAAAAATAGACTAAAGAATACAAAAAGTAGAATATCGGCAGTACAAGAAATTCAATGTCGACCATGCCTAAAATGGATTCCACTAAATAAGATAGGAAGTAAAGACAGTCGCTGACTTGTGTTGATCCGCCCACCTAGTGTCGATCGATCTATACAAAATATATACCCAGAAAATTCGCCAAGTGGACCACACGGGTGAAAAAGTTTCTGTTTTTTTTTTTTTTTTACAAACTTTGTACACACGAAATTGTCAAGCCGTTTGCCTCGCGCTCTGAGGGTCGTGGGTTCGTTCCACGACTTTAACCTTTGGTTCACAAGTGCAATTTTTACAGATATCCCTGGGAATCGTCGCCGGAGCTTTGGAGTTCATGTTCTGTGCGGCGCTCTCGGCTGAGGGCTAGTCTTTCTGCGGAGAGAGACCGAGCCATAAAACCCAGTGCAATGAAGTCGATCCTCTCTACTTCAACTTTAACCTAATACTGGATATCCTCTAAGAAAAATGAGGACGTGACACGGCCTGGCTACGCAAAGTAATACTGTAGGACAATTATTATTGATCTACCCGTGGATGCGTGTGGTCAACAAACTTCCCGGTTATCTAACCCAAACATCGCTTGGATGTCTATTTCTGAATTCCCCGGAAGACGGATTATTTCCAGCAATCTCCTGTCTACTTTATATATTTTTATTCTCAGACCGGTTGTGTTTGCTTGTATTTCCTAGTAGTTGCTTTATCTGATGTTTACTCTGTCGCCTTTTTAAACTCAGTCTTCTCTTTAGATCTATGATCTCCAACGTTTTCCACAGTCGCATCTTCTTCAGTATATGGCAAGACCCACAACCCCCCTCCCCAACCCCTTTCCCCCTGTCCAACTCCACCCTTCTTCAAACATCACACAGTTGTGATCAAAAAGAGGACAGGAAAAAAGAGGAATCCCAAGCACTGTTAACAAGACTTTGGGGAAGAACTTGGCACCTCATGTTGGATACAACTGCTTTAGATAGTCTGGTTGTAGTATGTGTTTCCCGACTGTTTATCTTTACTTTTATTTCCTAGCAGTTACTTTATCTTATATTTAGTCTGTCGCTTTTATTTGCTCCGTTTCCTGTAGACAGTCTGTTGTTTAGTTATGTCTATGATTCGTTGCTGTTTCGTTTGCTGTTATTTCTCAGTAGCTGCTTGTTCTGATATTTGCTCTGTCGCTTTTAAAAATTATGTCATTGTTTTCGAAAGTGTGTTGCAGTATTTCTTTTTCTTATCAGTTTCTTTTTTTTTTTTAAACAAAATATGTGTCGGCTTCTTAAACCCTGTCTTGTCTTTTAGACAGTCTCTTAGTTTGCTCTGTGCCTTTGATTTCGACGGTTCGGGGAACTATTTATTCTCATTAGTTGCTTTTTCTGATGTTTACTTTTCAAAAATTAAAAAAGTCTACATTTACACAGAGTGGTTAGTTATTTTCAATGGCTATATATATTCATTCGGAAGCTGTAGTGGTGCAGAGACTAGATGCATACTTGGAGTTTTAAAGGTCTCTAATTCAAATCACTATGAGAGCTTACTTAGATAATTGACTTCAACTTCCAGGTCTTCTTCTTCTTCTTCTTCTTCTTCTTCTTCTTCTTCTTCTTCTTCTTCTTCTTCTTCTTCTTCTTCTTCTTCTTCTTCTTCTTCTTCTTCTTCTTCTTCTTCTTCTTCTTCTTCTTCTTCTTCTCTTCCACCTTGTACCTCAGTGAAGTGTCGGGGGGTAATGTTCGTTGATGAGCTCTCTCAAGAGCACTATTAGGACTGATGTTCATTTATGTAAGGCTGTTCTTAATGCAATCATCCCATCTTTTCCGAGGACTTCCAGGTCACCCTTGTCTAAATTTGGCATCAGGAAACTTTATGAGAAGTAAAGGTGGATGGCGTGATCTAGCACCATATATTTTTTGCTCCAATGGCTATTAAAGGGGCATTTACTTCATTGCAGTTTAATGGCTTGGTCACATGGCGTAATCGAGACAAGAACACAGATCCGATCCTCATGTGGCGATCATGGGAGATGGCGAATTCTGACCATCCGCGATTTAGGCAGAATTCATGTTGATGACCTCTACACAACAGCTTATATTGATGTACTGCGCGTCTGAAGAATCGATGTGCAGTATAATATGTATATCATTGAACAAAAACAGTTACACCCAGAGGTTCTGAAGAGACTAGGCAACACATAAGAAATAAAAAAAAAAAAAAAAATACACATAAAATATTTTGGCCAAATTAAAGGAGATAACACTTGTTCAATAAGAGGAAATGTTAATGGCAAGTGTGCAAGAGACAGACACAAATACAAGTGGGGGGGGGGGGGTGTTAAGAGATGGACAAGCAGAATTATGAGAGAAAGTACTTCAATTAGAAAAGGCTAGGCCTGTTGGAGATCACCTTCATCCAACCTTCCTTGTGGAGACGGCATTTGAGTGACTGATTGATAAATTGGACATTACTCCAGGTTAGAAGCATCTCTCTCTCTCTCTCTCTCTCTCTCTCTCTCTCTCTCTCTCTCTCTCTCTCTCTCTCTCTCTCTCACACACACACACAGTTTTGTAAAACATAAGACGCAGAATTCCACGCAATTACATGAGTTCGACTCTCAGGCAACACTTGTCTGAAATCCCGCTAAACACTGGCAGTTTCGGATCAGAATCCATTTCGCGGGCGTTTAACATGCCAGATTTGCCGACAGTTGCAACTATAAATACGTGCACTTTCATTGCCATCTTTGAACCTCTGCACGCGATAAATCGATTCCTTAATACATGATCCCAGGTTTTCACCAACAGCTGTGTAATCAGATATGCATTTCCGTTATTCCACTGTTCTCTTTTTCCATGTAAGGGAGGGTTATGAATCTGGTTCGCGATGATGTTATCTCATTCTACTCGGTGTTTGCGGGAATTGGTTTGGGGAAAATACCCAGACACGGATATCTATAACACAATGTACACAATAACGTCTGTAGTTTCCAGTCACTTTAGGTATTCTCAGCTGCGTAATACTTTAGGAGAAAGAAAAAGTAGGGAAGGGGGGCATGCACATGACTTATTATGAGGTTTACGGTCTTATAAGTAAGTAGGTAAGTAAATTTTACCCCATCAGGACATTACACAAAGCAATAAACACCCGATGACACAAAGAGTCACCATGCGGATGAGGATCACCCGTCCAGAGGTCCCGGAAACCGTGTTCAACGGTTGGTTTATATTGCAGCCCCTGTCAACAGCCAGGGTTGCGCTTTAAAATAACGAAAAATTGCATCCACAAGAGGATAACGAACATAACATATCTCAGTCTGGTGTTTGGAGATTTAAAGTCAGTTTTTAAATTTATGGTTTAATGTTTGAGACTTAACATTTGAATTAGTTAATTTAGAGGGCGATTGGTAATACAAATAACACATTCTGAGGCTTAAAATCTGACGTTTACAGTCTTTAGAGTTTAAGTCTGAGGAGGTTTTAATCTTAAATTAATGTAAAATTAATTAGTGAAATCAAAAAAGGCCAAAAATTACTGGGGTTGTTTGGGCAAAGTCCCGTATTTTATTTTTTCAGTCTTAGGTTTAGATTGTGCGGCTTAAAGTTTGGGAGGTTTTAAGTATGTGGTTGCAAGTTTTATCTTTAAAATGTAAGATTTGATGTTTTAGGATATACAGATTGAGATCTAAAATTTGAGCTTAACTTCTGAGGTTTAGGTATCAATTTGAAAACCAACAAAGTTAGAACTATGTCCCACAGTTTGAGCATCCCTGGTAACAGTAATAAAGGACGATGATAATAGATAATATCAGTATCATGATTTACTGCGGAATTCCGAGTGAGTGTGAAACTCCCTGGTCATCAACGCCAGATCTCTTTGATAGGAAAATGAAGTGATGCAAGGGCAGGCCAGAGTATTGAACTAACTGTCGAATATAATACATTAATGAAGATGAATATTACGCTATATATTTCACTTGTAGAAGTGGGTAGTCGATGATAAATTTGTAATCAGCAAACTCAAAGCCCACAATGATGTAGTAAACGATGCCCCTGCACTCTTATCAAGACTGCCCGCTATTTTTTCCCGCCTGCATGATTCTTGTGATTGTTACAATAGTTGTGTAAACGGGACTAGGTCAGGTGTGACTGTGCATCAAGAGTAGTAGTAGCAGCATGGAACCGTTGGTTTCTACACTGAGTTTCTTTCTTTCTTTCTTTTTTCATTCTGTCTTCTTTCTTTCTTTCTTTCTTTCTTTCTTTCTTTCTTTCTTTCTTTCTTTCTTTCTTTCTTTCTTTCTTTCTTTCTTTCTTTCTTTCTTTCTTTCTTTCTTTCTTTCTTTCTTTCTTCTTTCTTTCTTTCTTTCTTTCTTTCTTTCTTTCTTTCTTTCTTTCTTTCTTTCTTTTCTTTCTTTCTTTCTTTTCTTTCTTTCTTTCTTTCTTTCATTCTTTTTGTCTTCTTTCTTTTCTTTCTTTCTTTCTTCTTTCTTTCTTTCTTTCTTTCTTTTTCTTTCTTTTTTCTTCTTTCTTTCTTTCTTTCTTTCTTTCTTTCTTTCTTTCTTTCTTTCTTTCTTTCTTTCTTTCTTTCTTTTCTTTCTTTCTTTCTTTCTTTCTTTCTTTCTTTCTTTCTTTCTTTCTTTCTTTCTTTCTTTCTTTCTTTCTTTCTTTCTTATTTTCTTTCTTTCTCCTTTTTTTCTTTTTCTTTCTTTCTTTCTTTCTTCTTTCTTTCTTTCTTTCTTTCTTTCTTTCTTTCTTTCTTTCTTTCTTTCTTTCTTTCTTTCTTTCTTTCTTTCTTTCTTTCTTTCTTTCTTTCTTTCTTTCTCTTTCTTTCTTTCTTTCTTTCTTTCTTTCTTTCTTTCTTTCTTTCTTTCTTTCTTTCTTTCTTTCTTTCTTTCTTTCTTTCTTTCTTTCTTTCTTTCTTTCTTTCTTTCTTTCTTTCTTTCTTTCTTTCTTTCTATCTTTCTTTCTTTCTGTCTGTCTGTCTTTCTGTCTGTCTGTCTTTCTTTCTTTCTTTCTTTCTTTCTTTCTTTCTTTCTTTCTTTCTTTCTTTCTTTCTTTCTTTCTTTCTTTCTTTCTTTCTTTCTTTCTTTCTTTCTTTCTTTCTTTCTTTCTGCATTGCTTTATTTCTGCCTTACTTTTTTTCTCTGTATGTTTGTTTGTTTTCTTCATTCTATATTTTTCCTCTCTCTGTCTCTCTCTCTCTCTCTGTCTCTCTCTCTGTCTCTCTCTCTGTCTCTCTCTCTCTCTCTCTCTTTCTATTTCTTACTGCTTTTCCCTGTCTTCTTGTTCTTTCTTTTCGGTTTTCTGTCCCATTGTTTTTACTGTTCATTATATCGTTCAGTTTGTTTTCTTACTTTCTCGTCACTTGTTTATTCTGTTTTTTTGCTCCGGTATTATCGCCTGCATGCCTGCTGGTTGTATGCTAAAACCTCTTGAAAAAGTTGCCTACCGCCTCCCCACTAATGTGGGATTAAGTTTGGCCTGACGTAAATGGAAACCTCCATGGACGTAAAAGCAGGCGGTTTTACAGTATTCATGTCACCTATCGATCGTCGATAGGTCTAAAATAGGAAGAAGGGACTATTTAACCAATTAGCTGCAGGATGTGCAAATAAAACGTTTACTTTTAAATTGTGGAACAATTTAATGTCTGTCCCCTGAATTTAAATTAAACAAAAACAATCTACACAAATAAAACTGCAGTTACCCAAAAATAACAATAAATACTGAAGACACTGAAAATATCACAAGCCGTGAATGTCTAGGCTCTATACTGAACACTAATGGAGACTGCTTAATAGAAGTCACGTGGAAGGTAGCCATAGCAATGCAAAGATTAAACAGCTTAAACACTATATAGTTAAATCAAAGTCAGTATTTTTCTAGCACGAATCAGTCAGTATTTTTCTATCATGATCTTTCTTGTAGCAACATACAGAAATGAGTTGTCGATATGAGGATATCCTTCTGTCCTTTTCAGGACGAAATGTTTCATCATTTGAAGCCCTACTCTGGCTCTTGCCAAGGGCCGCAATATAGCCTAAAGGCTGAACGCGGTTTCTGGGACCTCTCCACGGTGATTCTCATCCACATGGTGGCACTTTGTGTCATCGGGTGTTTTTCGCTTGTGTGATGTCTTGGTGGGGTAGAAAGTCAGTCAGTCAATGAGTTGTCCACTTTCTCGCAGTCGTTTATGAAGAAACCAGGGAGTTTTTGGCTGAACTGGTATAGAAAAATTATCAGATTACCATGGGCCAAAAAGAAGAGAAACATTGACATTCTGCAAGATCTGAACATCAAGGTAGTAAAAAAAACATCTTCTCTCGGAAACTTGAAAAACAAAATGTTGGTTGTACCAAGCGCCAAGGCGGATTAAAAAAATAGACATGATGCGAGGAAAGAGGCGTTGGGGCCGCATAGCCCGAAGGTTGACGCAGGATATGCTTCCTAGTTAGGTGAATGCACAAGGGGGAAGATCCGGCGAGACACTTACTTTCAGGAAGAAAGCGACTCTGTAAAGAATCTGGTACGTGGTGGTGAATCGGCTCTGTGGCTAAGTCGATGCGAACGCTTCGTAATGCCGGGGGGCCGGGTTCGATCCCAGCTGCGGGCCATGCGCCTTTCGTTGGTTTCGACAGTGTTATCAGGGAGCCGACGGTTGAAAAAACAATGGCAAACTACTGGACGTAAATTTGCCTAGAGAAACCACAAAAAACAGCCAGGGGCTGCTGGGGTTGGTTCTGCAACGTCCTGTAAAGGATACGCAACTAACCTTAAAGTGGTGATGATGACTTAAGATCCATTGTTTGGACTTGATATTTAATACCCCTAAGATATTCTCTATGGTGGCTTACAGATGGGGGAAAGATATCAACGTCGGCCTCTACCACAATATGAGATGTGTGCATGCGGAACATGAATGATACAGGTATTAATGTGCATCTTAGGTACATGACGTCATATTTCAAAGCGCGTGGAGAATTTTGGTCATACTCACCATCATCATGTGCTGTTATCCCCATGGGTTTCTCTAGCACAGTATACCATCGTCATGTGCTGTAATCCCCATGGGTTCCTCTAGCACAGTATACCATCGTCATATGCTGTAATCCCCATGGGTTTCTCTAGCACAGTATACCATCGTCATGTGCTGTAATCCCCATGGGTACCTCTAGCGAAGTATACCATCGTCATGTGCTATAATACCCATGGGTTCCTCTAGCACAGTATACCATCAGTGACTGGAAAACCGGAGAGGTGCCAACAAACAACGTACTAAATGACATGACAGATCATAAAGGAACAGACAGGGATGGCACTGTATAGCAGTGACGGCAGACTGGATGGAGACAGATTTCAGATGGCCAAGAAAATTTTTGAAAAGAATTCTTAAACGCAAACAGAAGAGAAGATACTAGGAAGCATGGTTTTATATATATATATATATATATATATATATATATATATATATATATATAATATATATATATATATATATATATATATATATATATATATATATATATATTAGGGCTCTACCGAATATTCACTTCGTATTCGCTTCGGGGCTGAATAGTGAACCTAAAACTATTCGGTATTCGGCCGAATAGTTGCGGTCGGGCTGAATACGAATAGTGGTTACCTTACACCCGTTCATGGACTGGTAGAAAATAAACATGTCAAGATTTTCCACCTTGGTTCATACTGTGCAGCGTTATCTCTGTGCACCACCTACGAGCGTACCAAGTGAACGTCTGTTTAGTAAAGCTGGAAATACCTTCAGTGAGACAAGAAGCTGCCTTAATGCTGACAACATGGAACGATTTTTTGGGGTGTGGAAAGCTAATGCCGCTTTCATAGATTAATTAAGCTGTCAGTGACAATTTACAAGTTTAGTTACTTGTTAAAAAACTAAGAATACTTTCACTCCTATGTATTAGTTACCACAGACTGGCTGACTGAAGAATGAAAAACATGAAATGTATTAAAATGTTTACTATTCTGTACTACATTTTTTGAAGTAAAATGTCGGCGTACATTTGACATTATGGATGTTTTCTTTTTAGATCTATTTTATACACGAAAGTGGAAGAATGGGCATCAGTTTGAAGACAGAAGTAATGGTGGTATCAAATAAAATCATTACTCCTAAATGTGTAATAAATGTCAATGGTTTTATTTTGGGACAAGTAAGGAAATTTAAGTATCTGGGCACATGGATAACTTCAGATGGAAGATGCATAACTGAAATAAGAAACAGAATAGGACAGGCACAAACTGCATTTTATAAAATGAAGAACACCTTATGCAATATTTCTTTGTCATTGAAGGTTAAAAAAATAATTCTTGCTTGCTACATACAACCAGTTTTAACAAATGGCAGTAAGTCCTGGACAATCGGTAGGCAGGCCAAACAATTTCTTGAAACCTCAGAGATGTGGTATTACAGAACAATGCTTAAAATATCTAGGATAGTGAACGAACGTCGAAATGGGGCGAGCGGTGCTCACTACAAGAAGACTGCTGAACGAACATCGAAATGGGGCGAGCGGTGCTCACTACAAGAAGACTAGTGAATGAACATCGAACTGGGGCGAGCGGTGCTCACTACAAGAAGACTAGTGAACGAACATCGAACTGGGGCGAGCGGTGCTCACTACAATAAGGTTGGTAAACCAGCAATGAACTGGGTCGAGCAGTGCTCACTACAAGAAGACTAGTGAATGAACATCGAACCGAGGCGAGTGGTGCTCAGAGATGTGGTATTACAGAACAATGCTTAAAATACTCTGGACAGCAAAAAAAAAAAAAAAAAAGCAACCAAGAAGTCTTGATAGAGGCGGGACCCAGAAGACAACTCCTCACAGACTTCAGAAGGAGACAGTCATCATTTTTTGGCCATGTTATAAGATGAGGGAAAATGGAACACGTGGTGACCACTGGAAAGATATGTGGAAGGAGGGATAGAGGAAGAGAAGATTCTTGACAGTCTTGTTGCATGGCATGGAGGTATAATCGCCCATACCAGTCGGCAAAGTACCTGATGATGATGATTCTTTATTCGTATTCGTATTCGGCTGAATAGTTGGTCCAGCTATTCGTATTCGGCCGAATAGTGAAAATCATTATTCGGTACAGCCCTTATATATATATATATATATATATATATATATATATATATATATATATATATATATATATATTTATGTGTGTGTATATATATAAGTTTACATATAAAAACAAACATATAAACACTCACGCATCTATATATATATATATATATATATATATATATATATATATATATATATGTGTGTGTGTGTGTGTGTGTGTTTATATGTGTGTGTGTGTTCGAATGAGTATGTATATTTACCAAAACATTTATAAACACACACACATATACATATATGTTTTTAATATGTGTGAGTAAGTACGGGTGAATATATATATATATATATATATATATATATATATATATATATATATATAAACCCAAACATGTATAAACACACACGCATATGCATATATGTTTTTAAACATGTATGAATGTACGGGTTAATATGTATATATATGTATATATATATATATTTATTATATATATATATATATATATATATATATATATATATATATATATATATATATATATAAATATTTATATATATAAACATATGTACATTCACCTACCATACGTCGATACACACACACACACACACACACACACACACACACACACACACACACACACACACACACACACACACACACACAAAGCCAGCATGGAAAAATAGCGGTAGGCCCAGCTGTGTAATATATATTGCTAATGATGAAGCTTTTTAAGGGAGTCCAGTTGGCCGAACTTTGGAATAAACTTTTTTATTTGTCCGGAGAGAAGCTAATCTGACTTGACAGCCGAATGTATGTTTCAGCAGTTCTCAATCTATCTATCGCGATCTTTTTTTTGGGTGGAACGACCCTTGACAGTGGTTGCCAAAGACCATCGCAAAACAAATATTCATTGCAGTTTGATAGTAGCGATAAAAACAAGTGTATAGTTTTCGGTCGCCCAAATATGAGGATCTGTATTAAAGGGTCGCCACATCACGGGGGTCTGTTTTAAGGGTCGCAGCATTAGTCCTAGAACATCCCCTGATGTTTAATTCTTTGATGTACTTGGTCATTTCTGTTTACCAGCTGTAAACAACGATGTGAAGTCATGAATTAGATGACTCTAATATCTTGAACTTAAAACGGGAAAACCTACTAATATTACGAGCTGAAAAGGGAACATCCCAAGCCGGCTGACCCCTCCCCCTTTGTTTTAATTTTCTTTCCCCCTTCCCATACCACCACCCAACCCCCAAAAAGTATTCTGCAATTCATTACCTATTAATATTATTATTTATTATTGTTATTACAAGCATCCAGAACTAAGATACATATACGAGACAATTGGGACACACCTTATAGACGTTACTGGTTTGTTGAAAATGGGTCGTAGGATCACTCTACATTTAAGGCAATCAAAGTATCTAGGACAATAGAATCTAATGAAGCCTACATATATAGCTTTAAGAGTATGATCTATTAACCTGGATTTTTAGAAAACGGGACATTTGTATTGGATGCGTCAGGACTGCCGGGACACACCGAAAAACGGTGCCGGGACACACCGAAAAACGGTGCCGGGACACACCGAAAAACGGTGCCGGGACACAACAAAAACGGTGCCGGGACTCACAGAAAAACGGTGCCGGACACACCGAAAAACGGTACCGGACACACCGAAAAACGGTGCCGGGACACACCGAAAAACAGATATGTCCCGGTAAATACGGGACCTACGGTCACCATGATTATTGATATAGTATGAGTTTCAGTCAGTACTTATGAATATTTTCCTCGCCTGTATTCTTTAACATTCGGCAACATTCGGGCTGACATTGAGCGATAGACTCATATCTTTAAAGACATACTGCCCTACCATGGAAGACATGGTTTACATCACACAGACCATCTTTACTTCCCATCACATTTCCGTATACCCACTGTAGACTTCGTTGACACGAGAGCCGAACAGCCCTTCTCTGCTGATTTGCATAAAAGACCCTCTATCTGGCAGGGAATTCTAACCACTGCGGATCCCTGTATATTCCTATATAAAAATGTCAGCATGTGAAATAAACAAAACATCGTGGCTGCACTTCACCTTGGATTAAATAAAATATAAGCTACAGAAAACAGTTTTAAACCAAAGCTTTTAGGCAATGAGATCAAGATGGTTAATACATTTTAATATTTAAAAAAAAAACAAAAAAACAGGGATACAGTGTCTGCAAAGCCACTAGCTTGCATACGCATTAAATGCATGTGGCGACATTCAAAAACACCAACACCAAATGTCCAGTACCAGAACTTCATTGCATGTCGGTGTAAGGAGGGGTAACAATAAACAAGTAGTTGCACACGGAAATAATTACTTACATTCGCATGATGAGTTTTGTGGCAACACATAGCCATTTTCTGAATCTGCAGTTCACAATATAAACCACTTTGGGCACAGTCGAAAGAAGAAGATGATGATGATAAAGAAGAAGCAGAAGAAGATGAAAAAAGAAGAAGAAGAAGTAGTAGTAGTAGTAGTAGTAGTAGTAGTAGTAGTAGTAGTAGTAGTAGTAGTAGTAGTAGTAGTAGTAGTAGTAGTAGTACTAGTAGTAGTAGTAGTGGTGGTGGTGGTGGTGGTAATAGTAGCAGTAGAAGTAGTAGCAGTAGTAGTTGTGGTAGTAGTAGTAGTAGTAGTAGTAGTAGTAGTAGTAGTAGTAGTAGTAGTAGTAGTAGTAGTAGTAGTAGTAGTAGTAGTAGTAGTAGTAGTAGTAGTAGTAGTAGTAGTAGAAGAAGAAGAAGAAGAAGAAGAAGAAGAAGAAGAAGAAGAAGAAGAAGAAAAAGAGAAAGAAGAAGAAGAAGAAAAAGAAGACGAAGATAAAGAAGAAGAAGAAGAAGAAAGAAGAAGAAGAAGAAGAAGAAGAAGAAGAAGAAGAAGAAGAAGAAGAAGAAGAAGAAGAAGAAGAAGAAGAAGAAGAAGAAGAAGAAGAAGAAGAAGAAGAAGAAGAAGAAGAAGAAGAAGAAGAAGAAGAAGAAGAAGAAGAAGAAGAAGAAGAAGAAGAAGAAGAAGAAGAAGAAGAAGAAGAAGAAGAAGAAGAAGAAGAAGAAGAAGAAGAAGAAGAAGAAGAAGAAGAAGAAGAAGAAGAAGAAGAAGAAGAAGAAGAAGAAGAAGAAGAAGAAGAAGAAGAAGAAGAAGAAGAAGAAAGAAGAAGAAGAAGAAGAAGAAGAAGAAGAAGAAGAAGAAGAAGAAGAAGAAGAAGAAGAAGAAGAAGAAGAAGAAGAAGAAGAAGAAGAAGAAGAAGAAGAAGAAGAAGAAGAAGAAGAAGAAGAAGAAGAAGAAGAAGAAGAAGAAGAAGAAGAAGAAGAAGAAGAAGAAGAAGAAGAAGAAGAAGAAGAAGAAGAAAAGAAGAAGAAGAAGAAGAAGAAGAAGAAGAAGAAGAAGAAGAAGAAGAAGAAGAAGAAGAAGAAGAAGAAGAAGAAGAAGAAGAAGAAGAAGAAGAAGAAGAAGAAGAAGAAGAAGAAGAAGAAGAAGAAGAAAGAAGAAGAAGAAGAAGAAGAAGAAGAAGAAGAAGAAGAAGAAGAAGAAGAAGAAGAAGAAGAAGAAGAAGAAGAAGAAGAAGAAGAAGAAGAAGAAGAAGAAGAAGAAGAAGAAGAAGAAGAAGAAGAAGAAGAAGAAGAAGAAGAAGAAGAAGAAGAAGAAGAAGAAGAAGAAGAAGAAGAAGAAGAAGAAGAAGAAGAAGAAGAAGAAGAAGAAGAAGAAGAAGAAGAAGAAGAAGAAGAAGAAGAAGAAGAGAAGAAGAAGAAGAAGAAGAAGAAGAAGAAGAAGAAGAAGAAGAAGAAGAAGAAGAAGAAGAAGAAGAAGAAGAAGAAGAAGAAGAAGAAGAAGAAGAAGAAGAAGAAGAAGAAGAAGAAGAAGAAGAAGAAGAAGAAGAAGAAGAAGAAGAAGAAGAAGAAGAAGAAGAAGAAGAAGAAGAAGAAGAAGAAGAAGAAGAAGAAGAAGAAGAAGAAGAAGAAGAAGAAGAAGAAGAAGAAGAAGAA
The DNA here is from genome assembly GCA_905116865.2 of Candidula unifasciata. Classification (NCBI taxonomy): domain Eukaryota; kingdom Metazoa; phylum Mollusca; class Gastropoda; order Stylommatophora; family Geomitridae; genus Candidula; species Candidula unifasciata. Next base: position 1,001,430 of record CAJHNH020001112.1, read on the forward strand.
GAAGAAGAAGAAGAAGAAGAAGAAGAAGAAGAAGAAGAAGAAGAAGAAGAAGAAGAAGAAGAAGAAGAAGAAGAAGAAGAAGAAGAAGAAAAGAAGAAGAAGAAGAAGAAGAAGAAGAAGAAGAAGAAGAAGAAGAAGAAGAAGAAGAAGAAGAAGAGAAGAAGAAGAAGAAGAAGAAGAAGAAGAAGAAGAAGAAGAAGAAGAAGAAGAAGAAGAAGAAGAAGAAGAAGAAGAAGAAGAAGAAGAAGAAGAAGAAGAAGAAGAAGAAGAAGAAGAAGAAGAAGAAGAAGAAGAAGAAGAAGAAGAAGAAGAAGAAGAAGAAGAAGAAGAAGAAGAAGAAGAAGAAGAAGAAGAAGAAGAAGAAGAAGAAGAAGAAGAAGAAGAAGAAGAAGAAGAAGAAGAAGAAGAAGAAGAAGAAGAAGAAGAAGAAGAAGAAGAAGAAGAAGAAGAAGTCTGCTGACAGTATACACCACCTGAACATCAAGGTAGCGAACATAAGAGCAGAAACTCACAATCTTCTCGGGAATTCACAAACAACAACAATCGGTAATTCAAAAGCGAATTCCGCCCAGAATATAGATGTAAACTGTCTGAGATGTCAGTAAAGCAAATTTGACAGAAGGGCCATCTAAACACTACACCCAAACAGCACCTTTAGCCAGAATCCCAGCTAGAAATGTTTGTTTTCAGAGCTCAACCCAAGAATTCTTATCTGAATCTGGAATCGAAGTCTAACAGAGACAGCGTAAAAAGTAAAGAACACGCATATTTCTCATTTTTAACGTAAGACATTCCGTGCAATGTTTCAGGTACTTGACCGAATTTTCTAGAGAATGCACTCTTACAACAAATACGTGTTTACATGTCTTTAGTTGTTCCCGTAGGTAATGTTAACCAATATCATTTGGACGGTATTATTAGGCTGATGAATTGATGCAACCCAGTGCAGTAAATCCCATTTGGGTTTATTCTCCCTTTCAAAAGTCAAAGAGTTTTTATACCCATTATACCTGCTGGGCACTGGGTTGATCAGTCAACTAATTAGGTGCCGTCTCCGCAATGAAGGTTGGCTGCACACTCTAATCTATTGTCTTGGTATTACTCACTCGCAGACTGCTGTTCGTCCATCTCTTGATGCTGCCCTCCCACTTATACAGTTAACACCTCTTGCTCTCTTGCCTTTAATGTTTCACTTTATTTTGAATTTTAAAAGAGTGTTGTGTCTTTTAATGTAGCCGATTTATTTCAAATGTCTTTTTATTATGACTTTCAGCAGCTCTTGTTTCATCTGCAGTCTTTCCAGAACCTCTTTATTAGATTGTTTTCGTTTGGCATGAAATATGGTTTTTTTTTTCTTTATATAAACACCGTTGGCTCTGTGGCTAAGTCGATGCGAACGCTTCGCTTCGTAATGCCGGGATGCCAGGTTCGATCCCAACTGCGGGCACTGCGCCTTGCGTTGGTTTCGACAGCGGTATCAAGAAAGCCGACCGTCCAGAAGCAATGGCAAACTACTGGACGTATATTGCCTAGAGAAACCACACAACAGCCAGGGGCTGTTAGGGTTGGTTCTGCAACGTCCTGTAAAGGATACGCAACTAACAGAGACATATAAACACTGTGTTGATAGATTCACCTAATGACTTTTATCTGGCTTAGACGTTGGCCTGTCGGTCCGAAAGTTATGGGTTGGTGTCCGCACCTGGGAAATTTTAGTGAAAAAGAAAACCACAGACAATTACATAGGCTTCCATAACAACTAAGGTTTAAATAGATACCAGGTAATGTCATGGGAAGTAAAGACGAACGGCGCTATGTTGACCACATCACTCATCTAGTGCCGACTGATCCATCAAGTTATGAGTCCTGCATGATATTTCAATGGGCTTTTATCTCTCTTGTTGTGGTAGTGCACACTCTTAGAATGCTGTTTGTCCATCTCTTGACGCTGCCCTCTTGAACTTTTACAGTTCGCACCTCTTGCTCACTTTGTGAAAGGATCCTTTGCTACTCATATTTACCATGCTATAGGTCACTAAGACCTGCTCTGTTCTCAGTTTCCTAGTTCTTATTCTTGTGTCCTTCTGCTTTTACCGTACATCATCGTAGAGAGGAGCTGGATGCAGTTTCCAGACTTCTGCTATTTGCGTAGCTTGTGTTAATTTCATATTGTGTTTCTCTAGAGTCTCTTTTACTCTCTCCACCCATATCTTTCTTGCTGGACGTCTTGTAACCTGGTGTTTTTATGTAGTATGCTCTAGCTCCTAGTTAATATTGTTCTTTGTTTAGCAATTGTAATCTAAAATGTTCATCAAGAAAATATGCACGTTGCAGTAACGACTATTGCCCTAAAAACTCCTATGTAGATTTTAAATATCATAATTATGGATGCAGACATGGAAGTTATGTCCCCGCGTGAGCTTTCCGTGTTCTCGCCCCCTTTCTGTGTGTTCTCGCCTATCACGTTGCGTATATAATAACCTTCTGGGACTTCAAGTACGACATGAATTTACTTCAAACCGCGGGACATAGGCTGCAGTCTCTCATGAGACGTGGGCTTAGAGTGTGGGGTAGTTGGGGTTAGGACCAGTTCTATATGTTTTGGGGTCTTTAAAAGCGGTCACATCGTGTAAACAAGAATACGCAACATCGCCGGTGAGAGCATGAAAGACCACACAACATGACATCCCTGTAATATAGACTAGCTCGTGTCAAGGCCAACTAGTGTTTGCTTGGTGCAAAGAAAAACGTTACTAGTACCTGTTTGGGACTTCCAGAAGCCAGAACCATGAGTAGGTGAGTGACGTTGAACCCACCAGGACCGCACAACGCGTCATAAATACCCGGTGACACAAAGTGCCACCCTTAGGATAAGAATATCCCAGTACACGTCCCAGAAAACCCGCTCAAACTTTAGGTTTTATTAGGTCTCCCCCTTCCCCTTCCTTCATCAGCCGGGAAAGGACATTAAAATACTAAATACTTGCGTCCCATATTGGGACAGTAAGTATTAATAATAAGTAGTAGCAGTTCTGAAATCGAACGTTATATTGTGTCCCATTTTCCCCCACCTATACTGATATTAGCAAGAAACAGGGTCTGACCAACAAATGCCGCAGCAGCAGCACCTTCAGCAACACCGGCACCACAGCCAGCAACAGTAACAGCAACAGAACTGGAATAGTTACCAATAAGAAAACAGCATTCTTTGACAGCACATTACTTGCCTCCCCTTTATTTCCACTGTCCGCAACCGGAAATCGATTTATGGTTGTTTTTATTCTGTTGTCTGTTCCAGTTGAGAGGTCATCGGGTACACAAAATTCAATCATACGGTAGGAGATATAATGGACCTGTCCGTCCGAGGAGAAAATTTGCTTTATAGAAGACTGATGAATGACAGAATATAAGAAAATAAAAAATGTTTTTTTAAAGTTGCATTTTAAACTTAAAGTAAACAAATATTACTGTGAGACACATAGCCTTTTTTCGAATTCTGACTATGTATTGTCTGAGATGTTTTCTTTTTCTTTCTTTCTTTCTTTCTTTCTTTCTTTCTTTCTTTCTTTCTTTCTTTCTTTCTTTCTTTCTTTCTTTCTTTCTTTCTTTCTTTCTTTCTTTCTTTCTTTCTTTCTTTCTTTCTTTTTTCTTTCTTTCTTTCTTTCTTTCTTCTTTCTTTCTTTCTTTCTTTCTTTCTTTCTTTCTTTCTTTCTTTCTTTCTTTCTTTCTTTCTTTCTTTCTTTCTTTCTTTCTTTCTTTCTTTCTTTCTTTCTTTCTTTCTTTCTTTCTTTCTTTCTTTCTTTCTTTTTCTTTCTTTCTTTCTTTCTTTCTTTCTTTCTTTCTCTCTCTCTCTCTCTCTCTCTCTCTCTTTCTTTCTTTCTTTCTTTCTTTTCTTTCTTTCTTTCTTTCTTTCTTTCTTTCTTTCTTTCTTTCTTTCTTTCTTTCTTTCTTTCTTTCTTTCTTTCTTTCTTTCTCTTTCTTTTCTTTCTTTTCTTTCTTTCTTTCTTTCTTTCTTTCTTTCTTTCTTTCTTTCTTTCTTTCTTTCTTTCTTTCTTTCTTTCTTTCTTTCTTTCTTTCTTTCTTTCTTTCTTTCTTTCTTTCTTTCTTTCTTTCAATCCTTCCCATTGATAAAAGACATTCACTGTGTGACAATCTGAAACATTTTAGAGAAGAGAAGATAAAAAAAGTGAAAGTCATTGATTTCACCAGATGAGGATACCACTGGGCTGGTGGCGTCAGTCGAGCAAATAGACATGCAGGAATGGATCAACATGAGGCAGGAATGGATCAACAGGGGGCAGAAATGGATCAACAGGGGACAGGAATGGATCAACAGGAGGCAGGAATGGATCAACAGGGGGCAGGAATGGATCAACAGGGGACAGGAATGGATCAACAGGGGACAGGAATGGATCAACAGGGGACAGGAATGGATCAACAGGGAGCAGGAATGGATCAACAGGGGACAGGAATGGATCAACAGGGAGCAGGAATGGATCAACAGGGGACAGGAATGGATCAACAGGGGGCAGGAATGGATTAACAGAGGGCAGGAATGAAAATTTGAGAGTCATCTTTAAAATTTAATTTTTAATTTTTTTTTTCCTACACTGATTCCTGAGCTTAACGTAGCATATGTAGATATGCCCTGCGTGCTATGAAGTCGATTCTGAAATCAGTAATCTTTCTTTGTTTCTTTTTTAAAATCTATTTCGGAATAATTATTACAATGTGTAGTATTGACTGAAAGATACAATGCCAACGTCTGGAACAAGTGCAACAAATATAAATGCGGGAAGCATCTTTACATACAATAGTAGACCAGACAGAGAAATATGAACGGGAATCCAGTAAGCCAAACAACGTTACATATCATCCTTGCAACACCTGGATATTCAATTAGAGTTATACATGTAAATTATTACAGTCACTATTGCAATTTTGATGTTGCCAGTGTCAGTCAGTCACCAAAGAATACGAGAGGAAACTAACCAACTGTGAAATGAGATGCTTGAGAAAGAATACGAACAAAAACCAGAAACCATTTTGAAAGAAATGAATAGATTAGAAAACCACTGAAGCAATACCCCTAATTAACTTTATTGAGAAACAAAGACTTAAATGGTTCGGTCACCTGTTGAGAATGAATCTAAGGGTACCGCAAGCGAGATCACGCAAGACTAAAATAGAAACACTGAGAAGCAAAGGGAGATCTGGAAGAAGATTGTAGGAGTAATTCAGTCTAAAGCTTCACAAAATTACAACACACCAAGCAGCCGAGCGCGTCCTAGTTCGGTTACCCATCTTCTGTAACCTGCGACACATAGCCGCATAACCAGTATACTAGACAAACGAAAAGGGATCAGGGAGCGTGGGGTGGGAATAAAGTGTGTATTGAAGAGAACAGTTTACCTTAATAAGATGCCTAACATTTTTGACATCATAGTATGGAAGAACATATATATATCAGAAATGATTGACAGCGCACAAGACAGAAGGCTATGGATGGCATGATTACTAACAATCTTCGATAGAAAGAAGTTTGAGTACGTGGCATGGCAAACTTCAATATACAGAGATGTAAGGTGAGCCTCCTATAAATATGTCATGAACAGATAGTTGGAGACCTGCCTAACCTTCAGGTCAGGATTACTGCTGGCAGGCGACTGATAGTAGTGGTCACCACTTTAGCCAGGCTACTCAGACCATATGGCTTTAATAACCCATCGACAGAAACGAAATGCACGCACTGTGAAAATCATCATCATCATCAGGCAGCAGGTCCTTTACAGAACGTCGCTCTCCCCACGGCACGCCTGAAAGTATCTCCTTCTCCTGCCAATTCTCCAGCCCTATGTGTTTTCATGGTTAATGTGTCTTTAGTGTCCTGTATCCACAAGTCTGCCTCTGCCTCGTTTTACGAACACTGTACCCGTCTTGACCATTCTCTACAAAACACCATAATACTGAACCTTGCCAACTACCACAGCTTTCAGGACATGATGCTGTTTGTGTGCCAAGTCGGCGTCTATAGCATAGGCGTTTGCAAAAGAGCTGTGTAATGCCGGGGTGTTGGGTTCGATCGCAACTGCTGACGGTTTGTCCTGTTTTGGTTTCGACAATGGTATCGAGACCGGACCGTTTAGAGCAATGGCAAACTCATCATCATCATCATCATCATGTAGCAGGTCCTTTGCAGAACGTCGCTCTCATCACAGTCTGCCTGTAAGAAACTCAGTCTCTTGCCAGCTCTCCCGCCTCATGAACTTTCACACTCAAGGAGTCACTTATATCCTGTACCCATCTTCGTGTCGGTCGGCCTCTGCCCCTCCTTCCTGGTACCATGCCTTCTGCTATAATTTTTTCCCAATCCGTCGTGGCGCTTGATATGACCAAAATATTTCAGCTTTCGAGAAAGGATGCTGTTTATTAGCCAGTCTTCCTTGATGTTCATATCTTTAAAGATGTCAATATTTCTCATCTTCTTTAATAAGATGAGCCAAAATGCAGGACTGGATTCCGTTCATAATATATTACACTGAGTGGAGGATTCACTGCTAAGAACAGGAGTATCAGGTTTGACTTCACACAACAAAGAATAGGACACCAAAGAAGATAGCCAAGGAACCTTCCTTCATATGGCAGGCATTCGGGCGGCCGAAAAAGGATCAAGTTTACACTTTTTGTTTATCAGTTGAAATTAGATTTACTGCGAACTGTCTGCATCGAATACACAGTACAGCCTGATGGTGTTGAGAAGAAAAATTGGCTATCACTCGACTCTTCTGCTACGAACTTGACATTTTCGTTGAGTGTTAGATGACAGCCCTGGAAAAACACAATCTGAAAATGAAGGGGCATTGTCAACTTCGGTCTCTTTTTGTTTTTCTATGATTACCTGTTTTGTTCAGATAGAACTAAGGCAATTGCTATTTACATTATTCTTGAGCTTGAAAATTTTAGCCAGAAAATAAGCAAATTGAAGTATTTTGTTTCATTTGTGACATTTTAATGTTCAACTGGCATCATCATGAACTGTTAAGGTAATTGCTGTCTGGGACAGGGCGAGCAGAGAAAACACGACATAATTTTCCAGATTGTGATGTTTACCTTTAATAGAAAAGAGAGGTACTTGCATTAAAAGACACACACATAACCCCCTCCCACATACACACATGCATGGGTACACGGTACACCCTCATTAACACGAATTCGCAGAGACCGAGAAAATCAAGGGTTGGTGTAAAAAAATCGTGCTAACCTAGGACCGAGTGTTCTTCTTTTGTCATTTCGTTGTAACGAGGTGTACTGTACACGGAGGTGGCTAAAACAATGTGTACATAGTAATCGTCCACCAGTGAAATGATTAAATATTTTAATAAAGGCTAAATATTAAAAATCTAATTTGACCCAGACTTTAGTGGGGACCGGGTGCAGTCCCGGCAAGTAAAGGCGGCCGGCGTGATGCTGACCACATCACCATCTTGTGCCTATTGTTCTTTAAAAATATTGGTCTAGTCCTATGTGCCCTATATGCCTAAAGGCGTGGAAAAGGGACATTTACTTTCCTTACTTACTTGTTAAAAACGTCATCATTGCGTGATATATTCTACAATATTTAGTTCGAATTAAGTTAGCTATCTATTGTATACAATATGAAGAATAAAATGAAGATATCTTGTGCAATATATCCTTGTCATTGAGAGTTAGAAAAATAATTCTTGCTTGCTACATACATCCAGTTTTAACAAATGGCTGTGAGTCCTGGACAGTCGGTAGCAGGGCAAACAATTTCTTGAGGCCTCAGAGATGTAGTTTTACAGAAGAATGTTTAGAATACATTGGACAGCCAAAAAGAGCAACCAGGTTTTGAAAGAGACGGGAGCCCGAAGACAACTTATCACAGACATCAGAAGGAGACGGTCATCATTTTTCGGCCATCCCTCTTCTCATAAGAGGGAAAATAGAACATGTTGTGACCACTGGAAAGATCTGTGGAAGGAGGGATAGAGGAAGACAACGAGTGAAGATTTTTGACAGTCTTGTTGCATGGCATGGAGGTGTTTCGGCCCACGAACTGATGCATGCTGCAGGAGATCGTGGATTATGGAGAGGCATGATCTCCCACGCCAGTCGGCAAGGCACCTAATGATGATGATGATGATGATGATGATGTATTGTATGATAGTTATGAAACTATGACGCGAACATCATAGCATTATCAAATAAACGTCACCGGGCACAGTCAGCACATAATATAGCACACACATCTCTTCGTGTTTGAAAAACTGTTCAGTATCAAAATGTGTACTTCTTCTTCTCTTCCACATTTTACCTCATCGAAGTGTCGGGGGGAGATGTAATATTCGTTGATGAGCTCTGTCAATAGCACTATTAAGACTGATGTTCATTTCTGTAAGGCTGTTCTTAATGCCATCACTCCATCTTTTCTGAGGCCTTCCACTCGCTCTATATCCGTTGTAACGTTTTAGTGTGGCTCGCTGTGGTGGATAGTACCAGGACATTCTTGTCAGGTGTCCAAACCACTTCATTTGTTGTTCTTTGATGACTCTGTAAGACTGGCTTTATTCCTAGCATTCAAAATTTGTATACAAGCTGTTAATTTAAACAGTCCATGCAACACTTTGCTACTGTAATGTTTTCAAAGACTGCAGACATCGTATATGTGGATTCATTTCACTGCTGTGCGATTACTGTGATAATATTCTTCTGAATACCTCTGTAAATGGCTACACACACTCAAACACTTGGACGCAAGACGAGTAAGGAGCTTTTCTCACGCCTTCAGGCGTATTATGCATATAGGGCTAGATCTTTATTTTATAGACTAATCGGCACTCGGTAGGCGATGTTGTCAACATCATGCCGGCCGCCTTTACTTGCCAGGACTTTTTCTGGTTCACACTAAGGGTCCGGTTGACCTGGGAGCCATGGTCATTTAACAGAACAAACAAAAAAACAAAAAAACAAAAAAAAAAAAAAAGTCGGCTCCGTCAGGACCCGAATCCACAATTTTCTGATCTATAGATGAGCGTCTAGCCGCTACACCACGACTGCTCACACGAAAGATGAATGCTCTGTTTAAATAATATGTCCAAGTATTGTACCACGTTGTTTTTGTCTCGGTACGTATAACGTACATCTCAGAAAATCAGCTACAAGAGCAAGCGGACGGCGGCGGAAATATGGATCGACAACATTAAAGACACTCTACACCTTCAAGGCATTACAATAGCCAGTGGCAGCCAGCGTGCACTGGATCGCAAATTATTCCTCCCCACGTCGCTTAACGGTAGAAGTGATTTATGATGATGATGATGATGATGACGTATAACGTAAAATCACAAGTTATCTGAAGTAGTATGATAATTTTACACCAGCATAGAGCATTCAGCACTGGACAGGTATTATGGTCAGTATCAGCCATGATCCTGGAGCTGTGACAGCTAATAGATGTGGGTAATCTCCATAGTTCATATGTGTGGGACCTGTTGCAAGATAGCCGCTGCTTAACTGACACTCATTTTCTAGTATTTAGCAGGGTGTTGGTGTATACACTTCTGTTTATTTAGTTGCATTTTATGGCCGTAAATTCGTTCCTTGCGTGTCAATATACTTCAGTCTTCATGTTGTTTACTACCGAGCTCTGCAACGTTACAGCACTGTTGACATCGGCAAGTGCTTTGTCTTTTGGCGTTATTGATCATGCCCGTCTGCAACTTGTTATCCCAAAAGCACGTTTCAGTTCGTGTGCTGACACCACTCTATGCTATGATATCAGGTTGTCAATAATCTTCTGGCGTTGCCTTTGTCGCTTTTATCTTTGTTTTCCAAATCTTGTCGCATGTTCCAGTTATACTATACTGGAATAATGTTGTATAGTCAATAAGTGCGCCAACCCTAGTTCAATATATTTATTAGGGCTGTACCGAATAGTGATTTTCACTCTCGGCTAAATACGAATAGCTGGACCAACTGTTCTGCCGAATATGAATATGAATACGAATAGTTAATCATCATCATCAGATGCTTTGCCGACTGGCATGGGCGATTATGCCTAGCCACAATCTGCCATCTCCTGCAGCATGTATTAGTTTGTGTGCTGGCACATCTTCATGCCATGCAACAAGTCTTTCAAGAATGTTCTCTCGTTGTCTTCCTCTATCTGACATAAGGTAGGTAGGTAGATAGGTAACTGTACCCCACCAGGAAATCACACAAGTAATAAACACCCGGTGACACAAAGTGCCACCATGCGGATAGGATCACACGTGAAGAGGCGACAGAAACCCCCTTCTGCCGTTAGGACATACCTATGGCTTAGGCCATATTTATGGCTCGGCTATATTTAGGTCCCCCGACAGAAAGCCAGGGTGGGGCTTTAAAAAACAAAAAAATTGCATTGCACACGAGGACTTTTAATAATCTAACTTAAATGTGTTTTTAGCACAGATAATTATAACAAATTTCTTTCTGTCATAAATTTTTGCACCTTCTGATGTGCGTGAATTGATTCGTATAAATATTTATTTATTAGATACTTTTTTGTAATTTTCCCACCGCGATTAGGAAATCCTGGCGATAACAGATGGTGAACATAAATGAAAATGTAGAACTAGAAATTCGGTCGGTAAAAGGAAGGCGCACACCAAAGAATGAGTTATAAATTTGGCTCTATATTTACAACAAGTGTTTTAATGACATGAGGCTACTGTGATAAAGGAGAAGGAGACCACTGGACAGTTAATTCTACCCGTTATCATTCAATGTCTATACTGTTCCACTTAGGTGGCAACAAGGTTACCTCGCAGTTCGCAGCCTCTCGAGAGTGACTGACACGTTCATATTTGTCACAGGGAATGTAGGTGTTGTTGGTAACGAAAGAGCTGATAGACTGACAGGTGCTGTATTAATCGAAGATGGCTGGCCCATGAAACACGCAGACATTGTCAATGACCTTAGAAAGATAGGATGTTCCGAGGATTTTGGAAGCAACGTGTCCACATCACTTCTAAGAAAACGAGAATAGTTAGTAAAAACTGGCACAGCCAAGCATGAGTAGCACACCGGACGCACACGAAGTCTTGTCAACCAGCATAGGACTGGTATTATAAACGGCGCGACTATGATGAATATATTGAGGGAGGAATCTAGGCACCTATGGATGTGTCAGAAGTGCTGTGAAGATAATCCAACTCATAACAATAATAATATAATATCAAACGAGAAACTCATTGTATGTTTGAAATAATTATATGCACAGAGAAATCTTAAAAAATAGAACTTCCACACAAAGTTGAGGGGTTAGGCTCAGACTTCCCTCCTCGCTCCCACCCCCATGTGCATTTTTATGGGGGGAAAAAAGAGGTTGTGGTGGCGGTCTGAAGGATCCTGAGCTCGCAGGTGTTGGCACCACCGGCAGACTAAAAGTTCTATGTATCAACAATAAAAGAGGCATTTTGCCATTAATTTAAGCATGTGGATTTCCTAATCTTTATCATAAAATGTCAGTGCTTTGTCTATTTTATTTAAAAAAAATATATATTATTACTTCTTTTTGTTTTCCTTGTCAAAGATTTTACTGCTGACTTTCATCAACACGTTCGATTGTTTGTGTGTGTCATTCATTGACTGTCGCTGAGTTCCTAGTAATGTTCTGTGTTCATTTACTTGTCAGCATCAGTTCGACAGAAGTCGCTTACTTTTCGATAGGAAATGGCAGGCATACTGTCATTGAATGACAACCTATTAAAAGGAAAACACCAAAAGTGCGACTAGAGGCATTAAAATGACACAGTAGTCAAGTCCCCCCCCCCCCTCCCCCTTTCCCCCTTTTTCTGAATTCCCCTTCAGGGACCGCAACTGAAGGTTTGACACACAGTGATTCACACAGCCCATTTCCCGGTTTTCCCGATGTTTTTGTGCACCCGTACATTTATAGACCCAACGGTACTCGATGGCTAATATGATCCATATGAAACCAACCTAGTACACAGTTTAGGCTAAGTGGGCCTTAGAAATAAGGACAATTTTTAAAACATTCCGCCTGAATAGGCATGCACAAATTAGAATTTCGGGCTGACAAGAGAGCCACTATCTGCTCACAACAATGTGATGATGTCGGGAGATGGGAACCAGCGTCATTGCACACGGTAATAAACGATAAGTGCTCTGCCACCAGTACGGAGAGCTGATAAGAATTGTCCGCCTGTGTCGCCGTTCGCCCGTAACTCTGTAGCTACAGCGACGTTCCTCCATTTACCCCAGAGTGTCACTCTGGTACCCATTTCCTAGAGGCTGGGTGAACCCCGGGAGCCGCCCGGTTTTAAACACCGATCGTGGCTGCAGCGAGTCGCAGCTGGATGTGAAAGCCAGCTTCTTATCGACTGAGCTAACGCCGCCCCGTAAAACAAGGTAACAAGTACAAGAGACCCTTTCCCATACCCTTAAGCCTATTGGGCATATAGGGCTATACCTGTACTAAATTTTTTAGACGAATCTACACTCGATGGATGATGTGGTCAACATCACACCGGCTGCATTTACTTCACATAACTGTTCCTGGTACCCTTTTAAGGCTGGGTCGACCTGGGAGGCAAGGTAGTTCTGAGAAAAGTCTGGCAGCAAGTGTCTAGCCGCTACACCACGGCGACTCCCAGACTTTGTAATGCTTTATGATAAAACGAAAGGTCAAGACCGTTGGGTCATTTCGGATGCAAATGTTGTGTTGGTCTCAAAGATAACAGTATTGTAGTCAAGACCGTTGGGTAATCTCGGATGTAAATGCTGTGTTGATCTTAAAGATAACAGTAAAAAGTGAGGAATATCTAAATTACAAAACAATTTGCTTGCATATAAAAAGAGATTAGTAAACTGTTAGTAATTTAGATACATGTGTGAGGGAGGGATGTGTGCTCTGTCCGCTCTTATTTGCTATATAGTTATTCCTCTTGTGCTAAAGATGGTGCATAGGGCAGAGGTCATAGCTTTCCACGTCTGTCGGTTCGTTGCCACTTGATGTAGGTCTTGAGTGCGACTGAGACCTATGGTTGAGCTCTCCCTTGTGATGGTTCTACGGAGAGTTTCTTTTGGTCTTCCCTGTTTTCTTTTACCCTCTGGTGACCATATGAAGGCTTGGTGGGGAAGTCTCTGTATGTCCATTCTGAGTACGTGACCGATGTAATTCCAGCGACGCATTCTAATAAAATCAGACACATATTTTTGTTTTGTTTCCTGTCTTTTAGATGTATTGGACCTAAAGTCCGACCAGTGAACATTCAATAGCTTTCTGAGGCATCTATTCTCGAAAGCAACTAGTTTCTTATCGATTGATACTGATGATTTCCAACTCTCACAACCATAAGTTAGCACTGGGATCACACAGGAATTGAAGACCTTAAGTTTCGTGTGGTTGCTGAGTGATCTTGACTTCCAAATGTTTGACAGTTTGTTAAAGGCACTTGATGCTAACGCGATTCGAGTCGTTATTTCTGATGTTGTATCTCCCGCAGAGGTTAACTTGCTCCCTAAGTATGTGAAGCTGGTGATTTTTTCAAGAACAATATCCTTTAGTTTGATGTCTTTCGACTCGTTGGTAAGATCGATGATTTTCGTTTTGGCTGCGTTGACCTGAAGGCCGATTTGGCTTGAAATATTCTGGAGGCGGTCCATTTTTTCCTGAGCTTCTAGATGTGTTTGTGCTCAGGAGTGCTAGGTCGTCAGCAAAGTCAAGATCTTCGAGAACTTTGTCGACCCATTTGATGCCTAGATGTGTGTCCTGTGTGCATTTGCGCATGACCCAATCGAGTGCTATTCCGAAAAGCATCGGTGACAAGACACATCCTTGTTTCACGCCTGTTTCTACTGGGAACCAATCAGAGTTACCAGATTCCGTTCTAACAAGGCAGCGGGAATCGGTGTAGAAGGCCTTTATAATATTGACATATTTATCTTGGAAACCATAGATTGTGAGTAGCTTCCAGAGTGTAGGGCGGTGTATGCTGTCAAAGGCCTTCTGAAAATCAACAAAGTTGATGATGAGTTGGGATTGAAACTCTACTGACTCTTCTACGATGGTCCTGAGTGTGAATATATGGTCGATGCATGACCGATTCGGTCTGAATCCTGCTTGTTCTTCTCGGAGTCTTGCATCTATTGGCTTTTTCAGTCTCTGCAATTAAACAAATTAGAACGAAACGACATGACGTTTAAAGCCAGAAATCTGTTTCTGTAACAGTGGATGTTTTACGATGGCGGCTTGTTAGGCTACCGATCAACGGACTGGAGACAAGCTTGAAGGAAAACATCCCTCCATCTTGAAACCGGAACTATATGCATAGACAGAATATTAACAGTAGCCAGCTTTAAAGCAGTTGACCCAGAAAATCCAGAAAACGAAACTAGACTTTCCAAAAGGAAGAATTAGGTTCACACGTAGTAAATGAGCTACTTACTATTTGCAGACGATCAGTGCCTGTTCTACGATGAGAGGTGTGGACTGCAGGAACATTTGAACAGGCTAAGTTCAACATGCAGAAGATAACATAAAATTAAAGACTACTAAAAGTGAAGTCATACAGGTCAGCAGAATTCCTAGACCGCTACACATCAGGTTGAATGGTTCCTGTGTGAGGCAAGTTAAAGAATTCAAACATCTAGGAATTATATTCTCGGAAGACTGGAGAATAGATCGGAAAATAGAAACAAGATGTCAACGAGCCAGCGCACTTATATACCGTTATTAAGACATCCAAACATACGTATGAGCGTGAAGAAACAGATTATAAACGGCACCTTCATATCAACACTGTGCTACAGTGACATATTTGGACTTTTCAAAGGCTAAGCTGCGTAACATTAACACCTGTGAAATGAGATGTCTGAGAAAAGCCGCTAAATTAACCATCCAAGACAAATTTAGAAATGATATTATCAGACAGACTGGGAACAGTAAACACCATGCAGAAAATTCATGGAGAAACAGAAGATCAAATGGTTTGGTCATTTAGTAAGAAGGCAGTCAGATCAACTACCCACGAAGGGGCGACACATGAAAGGATCTGAAGTGAGAGCAAGAGGCCGCAGTAGGAGACAGTTGATTGATGACATTAAAAAGCTTCTACTTCGACAGTAGTCATTGCTGTACTTTGATGTTATACGACCACATCACGTCGTCTACGAGATTTGATAGTGAATCACTATGTATTCCTAGGGGTTTCTCTGGACAGTACCATATTATAAAGGGGTTAGGGTTAAGGATAGTGTTAAATAAATAGCGACTACTACTAATCTACAAACAACGCCCCCCCCCCTTTTTTTTTTTCTCCACTATGGGACGTTCTGGGGATTTCCCTACTAAATCTCGTGGCTGGCGTGATGTGGTCGTATAAAATTAAAGAACCGACATTGCTGCCTATCAAGCCATGGATCGCAAGCTGTTCCTCCCTACAACGCTTAATTGTAGAAGTGAAAATTAATGAGGATGATGCGTAATTTTAAACAGACGTTAAAAAAGCAAATGCATTAAAGCGATATCTTTTTTGATGGTACTGATGTTTTTTTTTAATAATGCGGAGAAAACTGATCTGCAAATGTTTGAGCGGATTGCTTCTATGTCATATTGTATTCTGCATCTTTTTGAAAGTATTTTGGAGAGCCAACGAAAGAGGCGTTAGGCACGTGCATGCTCAGCCTGCGGATCTTTCCAGCGTTCTCAGCAAATCAACAGGCTTCTTTAACAGAACGCTTCCATATTGAAATATTTTAGTAGAGCCTTTGTTTCTCATCTCTTTAACACATTTTTGTACTCCATTTTTCAGCGCGGTCGGGGTATCCTATTGTTTTTTAAAATCAATTATAAAACTTGAAAATTTTCTTGGATGAGAAACATTTCGTTACTGAACAATTTCAGATGTTGTAGAAACAGTACTGAGTGAAACAAGATTGTAACGGCATGGTTTCGTAATATATTGATTTCACAGTGTTCTTTGAACCACTGCTGTCGAAGTTTCTTTTGTGGAAATTGAAACAAAGTACTGCTTGTGCGTTTCAAATTTATTTACTTCTTGTTTAATTAGTACTAAATTAAGTAAGTAACCGGAAATGATAACATATGCTTTATGTGTAGTTTGTATTGATTAAATAATCTATAAAACAGCTGCTTTATTTTTAATCTGTTTTGATGTTTTTGTTTAAAAATAAATTTTGGAGAAAGTTAAAAAAAAAAAAAAAATTAAGTAACAGTTATGTTGCTGCTACAGCGGCTTCTTCTTCTTCTTCTTCTTCTTCTTCTTCTTCTTCTTCTTCTTCTTCTTCTTCTTCTTCTTCTTCTTCTTCTTCTTCTTCTTCTTCTTCTTCTTCTTCTTCTTCTTTTTCTTATTATTATTATTATTATTATTATTATTATTATTATTCTTTTATTAATAGTTCTCTAACGTTCCTGTGGTTACAACAGTTGTGAGTTCACCTTAAGTTAAATATTCCACCTTCTGGTCTAAATGTAATTTGTTATGAATTCACTAATATACTTTTATTATTTACGGTCTTCTTGACTATGGTTTCTTTTTTAAAGTGTTTTTCTTGCCCTGTTTATTTGATTACATGTCGACCTACAATTGTATATGATTCTCCCATTTGACGCTGTTTTGACAAGGCAATGTTGGATTTCATTTTGCTTTATTTAATATTATCATAATTATTGTCGTTCATTATGAATTATTAGACATAGTATAACCCCTGATAAAGCCTGCCTTATTTATCTAACATCTTTTTTTTTTTCGTTTGTGAAACAGAAAAATAATTAAGTGAATAAATTTATAATAAACAAGCTGTTGCCAGAGTCTACAAAATTGAATTCCTAGTTGTAGTAATTTTTGTTTTCTTAATTAGACAATCAAATCCACCTCAGGCTGAACTAATGAAGATAACAACATACATCACTCTCATATCCGTGCTTTTATTTCAAATCCCGTGTTAGTAATTCCCCCTCCCTTATAAAGAACTTTTCATATCATGTCTTCTATTTTGTCATTATTAACTTAATGATCATCTATGGAATAAGATCGTGCCTCCTCAATTTAGAAACAGATTTCCTGTCAATGCTGTCAAAAAGCTTTTTTTATATTCCACAAATCCAATATTCCACAAATGCTGAATAATGTAGCGAATTTATGTCAATATTTTGTCTTATCAGTATGCGTTAAGTCGATGCGAACGCGCTCCGTAATGCCGGGGTGCCGGGTTCGATCCCAGCTGCGGGCCATGCGCCTTGCGCTGGTTATGACTGAGGAATCAGGGTGCCGACCGTCCAGTAAGTAATGGCAAACTACTGGACGTAAATTTGCCTAGAGAAACCACACAACAGCCCGGGGTTGCTGGGGTTGGTTCTGCAACGTCCTGTAAAGGATACACAACTAACCTAACCTAATCAGTAGGTGTAATGGTGCCATCTTTATTCAGTCAAACTATAAAGTTGCGTATCATTTACAGGACATCGCAGAACTAACCCCAGCATTTTTTTGCTGCTGTTATGATTTTTCTAGGCAAGTTTACGTCCAAGAGTTTGCCATTTTTTTCTGGGCTGTCGGCCTCTCGATATCATTGTCGAAACCAACGCCAGGCGCAAGGCTCGCAGCTGGGATCGAACCCGGCACCCCGGCATTACGAAGCGCGTTCGCAACGCCTAAGCCGCAAAACGCCGACCTGTCCAAATATAGCCCGGTCATTAATTGTTCGTATGTTAGTGAACTATTCTTCTGTCTGTCTTCACAATCCTGCTCTATATATTACGGGAAATTAACATTTTATTCCACTGAAGTTAGTTGCCCTTCCTCTGCACTTCCACACTGAAGTTAGTTGCCCTTCCTCTGCACTTCCACAATTATCTCCAGTTTTCTAGAATGTCCTTAGTATTTTTTGCATGGTGCTTAATAATTCACTTAGTTGCTTGCGTTCATCGGCCTAAACCCCTGCAGAAAGACCTGGTTGTTCATCCATGTCTGGACTTTGGCTTTGTTCCAGGACCTGTCTTGTCCGTGTGCATACGTTTTACAGATCTTGCTTATTAGTATGCATACTGTCGGTTCTTTGCCCTCTCAGGCAAATGCAATCTGACTTTAAAGTAAGCCCCTTATTACTCGTCTCCTGCAACATGCTTGTTGGGGCCCTGGGGGGGGGGGGGGGAAAGACAGTGGGTCTATTCTTGTTTCCCAACAATGAGGTATCGGAAACCACACGGGAAATTCGTGTAGTAATTCAGGAGTATTGAATTATATGGCGGTAAAAAGCCGCCCCTCCCCCAACCCCACCCTCCCGGGATGTTTTATGTATAAGCACCTTTTCCGTATTCAGAAGTTTTATGGCTTTTTTAATTTGCTGGGAGCAACAACAAAAATTAAAAAGTTGGGTCGGGTGGGGGGGGGGGGTGGGGGGGGCCGGGGAGGCTTAGTCTGATGAGAAATTTCTCTAGGCTATCAACCAGTCTGTTTATTTAATCTTTAATTTCTGCGAAAACTCGGTATTATTGTCGATCAATCTACTTGGGTCATTATATTTTCCTGGCATTTTTCTTGTGTCGCTGTAAAAGATTTTAGCTTTTCCTACAACTTTAATCTTTTTCTTTTGTTTCCGGCCACCTTGTTACTTCTTTATCAGCTACTGTCCACTTTTTAATTGGTTGAGTTGAGGAGATGAGTTGATTCAAGAACCTTCATTACAGCACTCGGGGCATTCCCATAAGCTCTCTATCCCCATCTTCAGCAGTTAGCGCAGAGTTTCAAATCCAGTGTTGCCAATAACAATCTTAATATAAGTCCGTCTTGCCTTTTTTTTAGCGTTGTGCATCGGCCAGATCTTTAGTCACTCCCTGCTGCATCTCTCTCAGTAATTTTTGATTTTTGTTGTTGTTGAATGTACTATGCTTTAAGTGTCAGCGTCTGTGGCTTAGGCGCTGCGAACGCGCTTCGTAATGCCAGGGTGTTGGGTTTGACCCCAGCCTTGCCCCTTGCGTTGGTTTCGACAGTAGTATCGAGAAACCGACCGTCCAGAAAACAATGGTAAACTACTAGACGTAAACTTGCCTAGAAAAACCACAAC
>CAJHNH020001112.1:1028149-1039399 GCA_905116865.2 Candidula unifasciata
TCTTCTTCTTCTTCTTCTTCTTCTTCTTCTTCTTCTTCTTCTTCTTCTTAGTTCACCGGCTGTAATCTTCGGTGGACAGTCCTGGTTGTTCCTCCATTTGAACTTTAACTTTGTGTCAGGGCCTGATTTTTGCGTGGACATCCAGTTTACTGGCTTATTTCTGTGCAGTTGGGTTTTCCTTGCCTCTAGAGCTGATATACTCCGTATTTAAAGGAAACCCCCCCCCCTCCCCATTACTTGGGAGGCAGTGGGTATATTCTTGTCTCCCCCACAATGGCCCTGGAGCGCACACGCAAACTGAGGAGCGAATGACAGTCTTTTTTAATACTGCGCCCTTATCTAGGAGATTCCGGTTCGAATTCTTGTCGAGGTGTCGGCAGTAAAAATAAAAATATTAACCTGCGTATTTGGTTGCGTCTGTAGTAGCTACGAGACACTAAATGCTCTTCTCAGGTTTCAAACTTTATCCTACACATCCACCGTAATCATCCTTTGTGTGCCGTGAGACGTCAAATATGGTTCGGATTCGATTCCTCCGTTCCTCGTTATTGCATGCAATTCTGTCGATTTCTGATATGGAGTTCATCCCAGCATTTTGAGCTTCTCGTAAAAAATACTCTTTTTAATGTTTTCCTTGGACGCCCCCTTTTTCTCAGTGTCACATATCACTCCTGTCACGTGCCTGATATAAGGATTTCTCCTTCAGAACCAACAGCACTCAGAAATAATTGTGTTGAGTCGTTTGGCTCGTATTGGTCTAAGGGATTCCCCGTGGCCAATATATGCTCAACTTATTTCTGGAGTAGGGCAACTCAAGTATTGGCACTACAAAATATATCTGTATATGAATACAATATTCCTAGGCACACTTGGCTGGACACCCCCACTACTTACTAAAGAAAGCCCCCAGGTTATGATAGTTCATTATCATAACCATGTTAACACATATATTTAAGATTCATACACACACAAATGCTAAACACTTAAAAAGGTGAAATAGAGACACCTAAGTCAGCCATGAAAATGAATGCATGTAATCAATACAACATATACATATATAAAATAGAGAAGTAGATGCCAGATCTCAATAGCTGGATTCCAGAATACAATGTCCAGATTACAAAGACAACCAATTAGCCAGAATGATCTGGAGATGCCACATCTTCATCCTCGGGAAACATGAGAGCTGTGAGGAATATAGCAAAACATGGCATCAAACTGGCACTTATCCTCTTTCTATCGTTGATGCTTCCCTGTTCCTGACGATTCGACTGTCTTTGGTAACTCTGTCTCAACTGGATCAGCTGGTGGAGAAGTACCTCACTATAAAGGACACAGCAATTGGATAGGCACACAGCAAATCTCTCCCACTAGTCATTCGCAGCACTGTCCCTGAGCTACACACATGTTCTGGCACTGTAGGATGTTTGGGGTATATGGCACCCCATCTTGAGGATGTCAGTCTTCACAATTGGTAGTTGGGTGATAATTGGTAGGTAATAGGTTGATGGTTAGTTGGTTGGATTGTGATTCTTCTGCCAGCTCTTCACAAAGGTTTCATCCTGCCAAGAAAGAACTCAGAATTAGTCATCACCAAGAGGGTAACATCTTGACAGGAAAGACAGAATAAGTATCAGTCACCATCCCACATCAACCTACTCCACCTCTGCTCCCCTGTTTCATTCCTCAGAGTGCACTCTCAAGACCAGGAGACACTGTCTGTTTAGTGCAAGAGATGGAAAGTCAGATATATAGTGGAGATAGATACACTCTAACACATATATCAATCTCTCTCCCCCCTCCCATCTGCACACAGACACCAATATTTACCGTCAGTACCTCTATTCCCTACGACTCTCAAGCCAGTCCCACACATTCATTGATCTGGGTCAAACACACTCACGCACTGGCTGACCAAGTCCTGACCTAATTCTCTTTCCCCATTTGTATGCACAAACTTCTGTTGTTAGTTTAAATAGTACACACTTGTAAGGTTATTAGTTTTACCAGTATGTGTGGGTTATTTAGGGCATAGGCTATTTAGTTTGTACAGAGGAAGGTCTAAGTTCGAATCCGCTTCTCTAGCGATCAAGAATGGTCGAACTATGTGTGATCCCACAGCCGATTCTGATCTCTCTACAGCAGTGACCACTTTAACAGACATCATTTTAGGTACTCGTAAACTATAATTAACTTACCCAAGCATAGGAAAAGTCCTAGGCGCCACAGACCGCCGTTTTAAAATGAAATGTACTGGCGTCGATGGACACGTCTGAGTTCCATAAAAGCCGGCAGAATAATACCGCTAAATTTCAATTCAGGCGTTGGTAACAAGTAGTTCCTTGTATACAGGAGCAAGGAGTAAATCGGTTTCTAAGAAACCTTAAATAACTCCAGTAATATTTATCCAATAGTTGCAAATTTGAAAATGACGCTAAGTCAAAGCAACTAGAAGATGTAGATATTATAATTATGTCCGATAAAGGCATATATCGATATAAGGGAATATATACCTTTCCGGACGAGTCCAAGTTTGAATGTTGTCTCGAGCACAGGTAAGACAGTTCTCAACTCTGTTAGGGTGATGCGTAATGGCTTATCATTCCACGACACTCAGACCGTTTATTTCCATTTCAGTGCGTGTTTTGTAACGCTTTGCTCATTTCGTCTCAGGTTCTGCCCAGTGTATGCCCATCTTCTTTGTGTTTGTGCAGTCGATACAAGTACTTGTCCAGTGTTCCTTCAATTGTTTTGACTCGAAGACCTATTTTATGTTCCCTATTTTTCTCAGAAATTTCTTTTCTAATGCATTCAACTTGTGTTCCATATGTTTGGTAGTTCTCAAACTTTCGCTGGCATATGTTAGAACGGAAACAACGTTACAATTAAAGTTACTTTGGTCCTATAGCCCCTTAACTTGGAGCTCTATATTTTGTTAGGGCTTTCAAAGACTGTTGTTGGTTTGCCAGTGTGTATCATAATTTCCTTCGTTGTATCCTCCTGAGAATCAAAATTGCTACCAAGATAGGTGACATTGTTCGTATTTGGAAAAAAAGGAGAAGGGGGGGGGGGGGGTTGTTCTGTGGCATTACATCTACATGATACTGTTGGTGTGTTTAATTTAGTTATTTTCTTATAATTTATTTGTAGTCCTACTTTTGATGCGGCACACGACAAATTGTCTGTTTTCTTTATATGTTTTTTTAATTAATTTGTTTAACCTAAAAGAACAATATCATCTGCGAAAGCCAAATCTTCCAACTGTCCTTTCTCTACCCATGCAATATCAGTACTGTCTTTGGAACTTTCGGTTTTCATTACCCAGACAGGGACGACTACTCCAAACAACAAGGAAGGGGGGGGGGGGAGAGAGAGAGAGAGAGAATGCAGCATTGTTTCACTCCAGTTTCCATCAAAACCACTTACTTAAACCATTTTTAGTGCGCATTGTATATTCTGAACCATAAACACGCAAACACAACACGAAAGAGGTAAAATACAGAATAATGCAGCTTACCAAACATCTATATTACGCTTGATCATGAAGGCAATGGTTGCTTTCAGGAGCATCATCCAGAAGTCGCACTTTAACCTCACTCTCCTGGATCTATACATGTGGACATGTATTAGTAAAAAGGTAATGACCTAGCGAACCAGCTGGCAGCTGCTGCACCTCTGTCTGTGGAATATGCATAGACCATCAACGCTGCACAAAGTAGGAGTTCTGACAATTAACATTTTCTGACGCCAGTACCAGAGCGTTAAAAACTAGCAAAACATGTCTATTGTATCTTCTAGGTCAAGATAGGAGACATTTTAACCAGCTTCTCGTAGGAACAATCAGAGATACACTGAAGAGGCTGCTGCATTAGGGGAGTGAGCAGGCATGGAAATGCTAAGTATATGATGACAAAGACTGTAGTAACATAACAGGAACAGATAGTTTATAAACAGTAGAAACTGATTTAAATCTGCATCTGCACTTGTAGCAGATTTTTTTTTCTCATGTACGGCGTATCTAAAATTCTTGATATTACGTACATGATTAATTTGATTTTCTGTATCGTGGTCGCGAGAAATCCGCGTCTCTCTATATATTATTTATATAGAGAAGCACATCTTCCCATAAGATATTGATTTATTGCCCCAAAAATGAGGTAAATATATCTCAATGTTGGTTTATTACTCAAAGTCTATGTTTCATCACGATATCTCAATAACTTGTGTTATCCAATGCTATCTTGTATTTCGGGACGCCCAACAAAGTTTTCATACTGCCATTTTTTTCCCGTCTATGATTAATATGCTTTCTCTTCCTAGTATGAGTAATTTAATTGATTTATATCTATGATTGTTGACCTTTCTGATGAGGCTCAGTGGATTCATCGGCTCTTTTACTTCGTGTTTACAACAATTTTGTTAGTATCTTTTTTAAATTGTATTTTTTTTAATTTCTTCAGAAAACAGCAGAAAACCAGAACAACACAAAAAATAACAAGCATGCATCAGTTTAAACAAATATTACGCAAAAATGGATAACAATAAAGATTTGTGCAACCAGGACATGAATGATAAGGGGACTGAGGTGGATTCATATGTGCCATTGATCGTAGAGTAGGAACATCAGAACGGGAATGAGAAGACAGAGATTACAGACATGTTAGGACATGAGCGACTTAGATGAGGAATGTAAAACACATATGATGGCGGCGCTTGTCTTGGAAATACGCGAACTGGGAGTAAAGATCGGCACAGCCACGCATGAGAAGCACACTGGACGCACACGAAGTCTTGTTAACCAACATAGGACTTGTACTACTAACCGCACGAGGCTGATTAATACGCCGAAAGGTGAATCTGAGCGTTTATGGATGTGTCTGGAGTGCTGTGAAGATAATCTAACTCATAATTCTTAACTCTTAACTGGTCTTGGAATCTATTGCACTTATTGGGGAAGATTCTTCTTAACACAAGCTGGTCTCACTAGTCACCCTCTCCATGGACTTATTTCCAGGGCCTTGCCTCCTCATAGCACGGTCGAACACGATCGTCTAGAAAGATGTTATGTTAGTTGATTAGTATCTTTTACACGACCTTGCATCGTATCATCATCATCATCATCATCATAAACCACCTCTGCCGTTAAGCACCGTGGGGAGGAATAATTTGCTATCCTGTGCACGTTGGCTGCCACTGGCTATTGTCATGCCGTGGAGGCGTAGAGTGTCTTTAATGTTGTCGATCCATGATTCCGTGGCCGTCCTCTTGCTCTTGTAGCTGATCTTCTGAGATGTAGTGTTTGTGATGGTATTTGATCTTGCTGTATTCTAACAAGATGGCCAAACCACTTGATCTGCTGTTTCTCGATGAATCTAGTACAAGGTGTCGTTCCCACAATTTGCCTGATAGTTTCATTATTCACTCGATCTCGGATGGTTGGGTTGGCTGCTTTTCTCAGGCACCTCATCTAGCAGGTGGTGATTTTGCATATATGGGCTTTAGATAGTGTCCATGTTTGGCACTGGTAGCTTAATGTTGGAATGAATATGATATTAATAATCTGTCTCTTTGCACTCATAGTTATGCTTGGATGTCTTAATATTGGTGAGAATTGGTATATAAGTGCACTTGCTTTCAGGCATCTGGTTTCTATTTCTCTGTCAATTCTACCATCTTCTGTGATCATACTGCCTAGATATTTAAACTCCCTAACTTGATTCAGAGCAGAACCATTCAGCTGTATGTGTAGTGGGGCAGGGGTTCTACTAACTTGTATTTTTTCGGTTTTGTTTACATTGATCTTCATGTTGTATTTACTGCATGGCGAGTTTAACCTGTTAATGTTGGTCTTGCAGTATGTGTTCTTCAGGGTAGAAGAAGTACTGGTCGTCAGCAAATAGTAGTTCGTTTAATGTGGGTAAATCGATAACTTCTCCTGATGTGTGTACTTCATCATTGCATCGTATCGTATAAAATCAAACAAAAATTCCAAGCTTAGTCCTTTTTAGCCGCCTGTAGGCCTGCTTTATCAAGGACGGTTCCTCTGCTATCTTACTTTAGTTTTGTTCCTTTGCGGTGTGCAATTACACCTGAGTTTGTTCTTTTGTTGCTTAAGTTCGATGCAGGTTTTAAGGAGTCCTGGTTGCTGAATTTAGCTGGTTGCACTGATCAACTGTGCGAGCACTTGCGACGTTGTAGAACCAACCCCAGCATTTATTGGCTCTTGTGGTTTTTCTAGGCAAATTTTAAGTTCAATAGTTTGTCATTGCCACTGGACGGTCAGCTCTCGGTATCACAGTCAAAACCAGCGCAAGACAAATCGTCCGCAGCAGGGATCGAAATCAGCACCCCGCATTATGAATCGCGTTCGCAACGCCTAAGCCACTGACGCCGACCTAGAAAGATGGAAAGGCGTAATTAATGCAGTACAATGGTTGTGAAGCCAGACTGAATAATAGCATCTTCATTCTTACTTTATGTTATCAGTGCCAAACATTGCCAATCTGTAGGGTACTGGTCAGAAAATAACTACACGTAGAATGCGCTGTCTCAGTAAGGTCACTAAATACACAAGAAGAGACAGGGTTACGAATACCAGCATTAGAGAAAAAGTTGGAATAAGACCATGTCTGGATTATACTGACGGACAAAGAGTGAAATAGTTTAGCCATCTAGTGAAACTGCAGCTAAACTGCATACGATACTTTATGTAGCAGAACACCTGGGAGGAGGGTGAGAGGAATACCAAGAAAAAAATGGGATCAATGGTACGGCATAAACCTGCAAACCGACGTACAAACCGTCACCCAAACCATGAGAGAAGCGCAAGGCGAATACAGAAATGCCGCTACACTTGGCTACAACCTGCTATCAGTGAGACAACAAAAGAAGAAAGAAAAATAGTGAAGAAAAAAAAAAAAAGGTTCTTGCTTATTGCGAATATCAGAAAGAGGCCGTAATAATTACTTTTTCAAAAAAAAAAAAATCACTACCTGTGGCCTTTGTTGCCATCTGATCTAGCATCGGAGCTTTGACAGGATGAGGGACAGAACACTGCTTATCCTATCGTATACTTCTGCAGCATGCTTTGTTACAGACGTATTGATGTTACTTTTTCTTTGGGAGTGAACATTGAATGCTGAAGGAAGAGATCAAAGCGCATACGCAACATATGGTCTCTGCAGTACTGTTCAGGCTTTGTGCTATGGAGAGGAGAAACTTGATCCTTTACTTTAGCCTGCGCCATGGGCAGTGTTTCTTATGCCTTCTTGCAACATGCCTTCTATCGCTTATGAAATATAAAACACTTAACTTTTAATAATTCCATTACATCACAAAGACATAAAACTAATAGTAATAATAGTATAATTATACTAATAATGACAACCTATAGGATTGGGAGGGGGTGGGAAGGGAAAGGGGGAGGTGGAAATAAAGAAAGAGATTATGACACTCAATGAAAAGGTGGCATCAGCTTTCAAACTTCTGAAAAAAAAATATGGAACTAAACTGTAGAACTGTAAAACAAAGTTACGTATTTTCAGTTCTAATGTTATTTTAGTGATAACACATGCCAGTGAAAGCTGGAGAACCACTGAAGACATGGAATGAAAGTAAAATGCGTCTATAGATAAATGCCTGCGGAAAATGTTGAGCATACAGTGGGATGAATTCAAGAGTGGAGTCAAAGGTGGTGAAGAAATAAGAAAAATGAATACACAACCATAAGTAGCAATAACATAGCTAGATATTGTGAGGGCATTTGTGAACCAGTGAACTGTGTGGAAGCGCAGATAGATCATTACGGTCTGAGGAGAATGACGAGATCATTACGGTCTGAGGAGAATGACGAGATCATTACGGTCTAAGGAGAATGACGAGATCATTACGGTCTGAGGAGAATGACGAGATCATTACGGTCTGAGGAGGATGACGAGATCATTACGGTCTGAGGAGGATGACGAGATCATTACGGTCTGAGGAGGATGAGGCTGCGAGGAGTTACCAGGGGATGTGGCTGACGCTCAACACTTAGGAGAAGGATGAGACGGATATACAATCAGACAGTTACTGCTGTCATAGGAATTGGAACTCTTTACTTGTTGCTGAAGATGGGGTCGGAGCACTTATGTGAGCATCTTGAGTGTTGTGATGTCGATACCTAATTCAACATTCAACATTGGAAACAACATTTATAACATAGAGAAGATGGCGTTGTATTGGACACATCATGCGAAGAAACTAGCAAAGAATCGCCTAGAAGACACTCAAACGGGACATAACAGAATTCAGCAAACGTTGATGAGAGAGAGAGAGAGAGAGAGAGAGAGAGAGAGAGAGAGAGAGAGAGAGAGAGAGAGAGGGAGAGAGAGAGAGAGAGAGAGAGAGAGAGAGAGAGAGAGAGAGAGAGAGAGAGAGAGAGAGGCCAAATGTGCTGGAGTGATTTCCATCCATGATTTTTAAGCGACTGCACAAGATAGAACTGATTGAAGGAATACACTGGGATCCCTCTGTGACATATAGTGGCACAACAGCATAATGAAATGGAGATTTAACACACACACACAACACACACACATATATACACACACATACACGTACATACATACACAAACATAGACATAGCCTAACGATAGTTTAGTCAAAATCAGGATCATCATCATTATTGTCATCATCATCTGTTTTTATTTCTGCCGTTAAGCAGCGTAGGGAGGAAGTGTTTGCGATCCATTGCTTGACGGGCAGCAAGAGCTAATCTCATTTCGTCAAATGTGGAAGCTCGTTAATGTCATCAGTCCATCTTCTTCTAGGGAAGCCTCTTGGTTTCGCTTAAAATTTGTTCATATGTAGCGCCTGTATTCGTATTTGTTTTGGCTGCATTCTTACTAAATGACCAAACCACTTGATCTTCTGTTTCTCAATGAATTTGCTGCATAGTGTTGATTTTACATTCTGCTTGATAATATAATTTCCAACTTTGTCTCGGATGGTTTAATCGGCGGTTTTTATCAGCATCTTATTTCACAGATGGTAATTTTACATAGTTTAGTCTTCGATAACGTCTAAATCTGGCACTAGTAGCACAGTGTTGGTTTGAGTGTTCTGTTGATAATTAGTTTCTTGTCCATCATACTTATGTTAGAATGTCTCAATAACGGTGTCAGTTTGTGTATATGTGCACTAGTCGAGGGCGATTCGTTTCTGTTTTCCGAACTATTCTCCCGTACTCCGAAAAATATCTCTTTGATTTGTAACTTCTTTAAATTGCTTCAGGTAAGTACCAATCAAATCTATATGATGTGGACAATAATTATACTGACCTACATTACTTCAGTTTTAGTCATATTGACTTTCTTGTTAATTCTTCTGCATATTGAGTTTAGCCTGTTCAAATGGTCTACCAGTCTACACCCCTTATTGTAGACAAGTACTGAACAATAGTTTAGTCAGAAATGAAAAGCTGCAAACATAAATATAATAATTCATACACTGCGTGCTCTCTTAGTTTTTGAAGGTGACGGGAGGGGGAAATCGATCTAATCAATACTGGACCATACTGGAAATCCAAAATGGGTAGTAAAATCCTGTCCAATTCTAGCGGTGTCGGCGGGTGAGAAATGTTTACATAATTGCAGAACACAGATGAAGTAGCCCAAGAGTAAACACATTCAGCCTAGAATATGAGGGGAGAAAATGGAAATGGTTTTGATATATATATATATATATATATATATATATATATATATATATATATATATATATATATATATATATATATATATATATATATATATATATATATATATATATATATATATATATAAATATATACACACACACACACACACACACACACACACAGGATGTGTTCAGAAATGAACAGGCGGGCAGATTGGCTGGCTCTGCACAACTTAGTGGAATTTCGATGACGACGTGGTTAAGGCCTTAAGGTAGCACGTGTAGAATCTGGAACATAATATTGAACATCACAGTCTGGGTAGAACGATGCAGCGAGGAGTGGCGAGGGGATCTGGCCGATACTCGACTCTCAGAGAAAAGGCAAGACGGACGTATAATCCGACGTCTACTGTCACCATAGGGAACGGAAAGTCACAATAGATCGATTCAACTGCACGTGATATTGCAACAGGTGGCTCTGCTTTAATTTCAGTAACAGTATAAGCATCGACCGTTTAGAAGGTGCCCTCTTAACAATGAAAAATACAGTTCCCTGTGAGGGATCCGAGGCCACTGTCGGAGGCGGGGAGGGGGTGGGGGAGGAGTTACCCTAAGTTACCCTACTGCCAGTTGGGCCAATACGACGGGATGTCGTAAACTTCGACTAATTAGGAGGATTTCCTTCAAAGTCGGAGTGCATCTGCCTGACAGTGAAACAATGAACAAATAAGCCAGATCTGTGAAAGAAGAAGAAGAAGAAGATGAAGAAGAAGAAGAAGATGAAGAAGAAGAAGAAGAAGAAGAAGAAGAAGAAGAAGAAGAAGAAGAAGAAGAAGAAGAAGAAGAAGAAGAAGAAGAAGAGAAAGAAAAAGAAGAAGGGAAAGAAGAAGAAGAAGAAGAAGAAGAAGAAGAAGAAGAAGAAGAAGAAGAAGAAGAAGAAGAAGAAGAGAGAGAGAAAAAGAAGAAGAAGAAGAAGAAGAAGAAGAAGAAGAAGAAGAAGAAGAAGAAGAAGAAGAAGAAGAAGAAGAAGAAGAAGAAGAAGAAGAAGAAGAAGAAGAAGAAGAAGAAGAAAGAAGAAGAAGAAGAAGAAGAAGAAGAAGAAGAAGAAGAAGAAGAAGAAGAAGAAGAAGAAGAAGAAGAAAGATACAGTGGATCTCCCATACCTTATTCCTAGTACGATAATCCGAACTTCTGCTATTAATCTCTTTATGTTATGTTTCTATCTGTCTCGAATTCTAACTCGCTTGCCTGATCTTTTCACTCCTTTATTTTATTTTATTTTATTTTCAAGCGTGTTATGACTATTAATTTTATTTTATATGTCTGTTTGTTATTTCGGTCAGCTTCTTACTTTTTAATTCACTGCCTTTTCACATCTATAATTGATTGTACGGACACTCACGCATACACACACACACACTATTTTGGCATAATCGTGTATCGTGACTGCTTAGTGAAAGGATGAATAAGTATCTGTATAAAGAAAGCCTAAAGGATGAAAAAAGTCTGCATGTAAAACAGAGACGTAGGGGGTAAAAAGAACAAACACGAACTGAAACATACGGTTTGCGT